>BOPP01000006.1:19909449-19922422 GCA_017312745.1 Gryllus bimaculatus | reverse complement strand
TTTTGCGACTAGAGATTCGTAGTCCAGTAGATCCTAGGGTTGAGTCCCCACGGTGATATATTTTCGGCGCAGCTAAGACGCTGGTTCGGACTATGTAGTTGAGATTTTGCGTCTGGAGATTCGTAGTCAGATAGATCGTAGGGTTGAGACCCCCGCGGCAGTATTTTCGGCACAGCTGAGACGCTGGTTCGGACTATATTGTTGAGATTCTGCGACTGGAGATTCGTGGTCCGGTAGATCCTGGGGTTGAGTCCCCGCGGTGATATATTTTCGGCACAGCTAAGACGCTGGTTCGAACTATGTAGTTGAGATTTTGCGACTGGAGATTCCTGGTCCGGTAGATCCTAGGGTTGAGTCCCCACGGTGATATATTTTCGGCGTAGCTAAGACGCTGGTTCGGACGACGCCCCGGCCTAGATGAGAGTTAGGGATCGGTTGCTCCCTTCGGTCGTTTCCAAGGTTTCTCTGGTGATTTCAACCAGATGACATGGCTCAGAGACAGCTGCTGCTGATGTAGCGCCTCTGTCCTAGGGCTTGAGTCCGAACGGGAGTGCGAACGGTAGGGCTTGAGTCCGAATTTTCTAAAACTAGCTTTTTACCTAGAAGGGATTCTGCCACTGTCTGGAGGAGAATTCTAGCGTCAGGCTGCTTAGCTCAGTAGTTTTACCTGTATTCTTGCATTAATATCGGGCGAATTATGGAGCGGTACCGTATACGAAAATTAAATATTTCACGAAAAAGCACGAGGGATTAGAACATAATATAAAATCAAACGAATTTTTTATTTAATTTCTGAACATTATAACGTACCTCATGATTTCCACATACACTTCCAAAAATACAAATCACTTACATACCCGTGCGAGAACTCTCGCATGTTAATCTCCACCATTTTCTATCATTTCCATTAAGAAGGAATGCTGTTAATGAGGCGTGTTTATTTGTTTAAAAAATGTATAAATGTAACTTCGTACGTACGTAATATCAAACAAGAATAAAAACAATGCAATTGACGTTAAAAACAAATTTTCAATAAAGGTTTTTTAATTATTCTTCGAACAATTCATACTTCTTAAAAACATTATTTGAACTAATTGTTCAATCTTCCTTAACAGCTTTTTGCTTTCCTTTAGAGTCACAAAAATATTAGAAAAGGTTTTTACTCTTGAGAAAGCCATGTAATGTTTCCCATGCAAAAATGCAGTATCGGACAAGTACAACCCTATTCTTTGTAATATTATTTAACTTTCCTGGATATGTTATGAGGAAAAGAAGGAGTTTTAGAGAGACATGGTGCCAGGTTGCTGGGGTGCGAAAATTGAAAAAAAATTGTATACTGAAAAGATTGATCTCTCTTCTGCGTTCTACGTAGTCAAGAAAAGCAATTCTAGCCAAAAATAATAAAAACAATATCACCTATTATATAATATATTATAATATATATATATATATTATATAATTATATATATATTACCTAACTATTGTAAACATTTGAGTAATAAATACTGAACCGATGTTTACGTATTGAATATCTTAGCGAACTGACACCTTCAGTTTAATATCAAACGGTGTATTATTTACAACATGCGTTTACAGCTGGGTATTAATGCTCAGACTTCCAGGTACCACCAACATTTAAATCGTAAGTCTGGATTGTGATCGTTGGCAGTTGTCAAATGACTTACGCTATTCTTTCTATAATTCTAAATTTGGTTTCTTTTTAAAATGAATTCACGTAGTATTATAGGCTAGCGCGTTTTGATTTTTGCTGTTCATTTATTTCAAGCTATTTTACATTGTTAATTTAAAAAGTTTGTTTTTGTACTGTACTAAAACACAACGTTTCATCTACTACCTCGACGTACCAGAGCGAGAACGCTCGCATGTTAAACCCTGAACTCTTCCCAATTCTTCTATTTCCACTCTAAGAGGGAAACATTTGTATAAAGGTAACTTCCATTGTACCAACACAATATTAAATAAAATAAAAACAATGCATGATGCATTTCCTGATTTTGTATTAAGAACTTCTGCAGTTGCCATTATACTCGGTCAACCGTTAACTCGCATATTTAATGCATCCTTATGCACCAAAATACTTCCAGATATTTTCAAAAACGGGTATGATAAAGTCGCTCTTCAAAATAGCCAACAAAACTGAAATTCAATCGGCTAATTTCTCTTTCGTCAATTTTTTCACAAATATTGTAGACTTTCCTACGCACGAATGGAAACTTTTCTCAGTAAATACGGAGCGTTTTCACATTACAAACAAGGATTAAGAAAATCAAAATCTACGGAAACAGACATTTTTTCTTTTCGTAAAGATGTCGACTCATCCATGGATCAAAATGAAGTTCCTATTGGAACATATTTAGATATTTCAAAAGATTTTGACGTCAATGATCATAACGTTTTCTTTTCAAAATTATCTTCGTATGGAATTTGTGGGATAGCCCTAGATTGGTTGTGTTCGTACCTTAAACAACGATATCAGAGAGTACAAATAGCGTACTGGAATGATGGGATATTTCAAACTCGCCTTTCATATTCATTTCCAATCGCACATAGGGTCCCGAGGGGTTCGGTTTTAGGTCATTTTCTCTTCCTACTATGTGTAAACGATGTGCCCTAATCTATTTGAAACGAAAAAACAGTATTATTAACGGATGATACGAATATTCTTTGCAAAAAAGAAATACTATATGTTACAATGTCAGATGTTTAAACTCGGTTCCGTAATAACAAATTAACAGTAAACGAAGGGGAAACAGTTTCATTTCAGTTTTCCATTTCAAATAAACAATTGTATACTCCATTGATAACGAACACTAATTAAGATAATAACATTTTTGGGTTTATCATGTCAAACAACTTCAAATAGAACATCAATTTAAATTAATTGAACACACAATTAAGTTCATTCTGATATGCCTTCTGAATTCTTTGAAATTCAGTCAGCCTTCATACTGCTCGTTGTGTATCTTTCGTGAAAGTACATTACCGCCTGAGATATGGCATAATTTTCTGAAGAAACGCATCCTATAGCTACCAGACTTTGAGATTACAATAAAGAATTGTACGAATAATAAACAAATCCCACCCACGTGATTCTTGTAAGCAGCTCTTTAATAAATAAGGAATTTTACTACTTCCTTGCTTCTTGATTTATGAATAACGTTAGGTTTTTGTCAAAAATGGCTTACTCAAGGATGGGAACACATTTTAAAAGAATACAGATATCTATAACTCTAACACTAAACGTAGTAATTATATCCAGTATGTGTCAGTATCAACAGCTTACTACATCAAATTTACATACAATACATCAACATTATTTTACGACATTGCTAGATGGTATTAAGCGATTGACATCACGATACATAAGTTTAAGTGCCAAGTAAAATCTATTCTTAATAACTGTTTATATTCAATTAGAGACAAAACCAAGGAATAAAAAATGAAAGATATAATTGTTTTAACAATGATATTTAATGTATTAGTTACCATTTGGACTGTATAATTCTAAACAATCTGTAACAAGTAATGTACCTAAGCTTCTGGGTCAATGACCCCATCTAGATTAGATTTTTCGTTCAGTTTTCCGTGATCCTTTGAGAAAATGTTGAAATTGCACTTCATTTTGATTCTGGATATAAATGAAGCTTCGCTATCTGCGCACGGTTTCCGGAATTCAGTAAGGAATGTAGTTATTCCAGTTCTCTTGTTTCTCGCGACTTCAAAACAATTCCCACACAAATGGCATGATAAGAGATAATAGCTAAAATCTTAATCTGATTTGCCGTTGCAAATTGTTTTTATTACAGGGAGCATATATTTTTATACCAATTCTTGCCAAAAACAATCTTTGCTACCTGCATTTCAAATTTAACTTAAAATGTTTGCACTAAGTTAGGAAAAAGATTATAGGTTCTGAGAAACCAGGGAGAGATTGCACTTCTCACCATAGTACATTACACAGTTTTTCGCGATAAATAAATGAAACAAATGTGAGCTGCTTCGTGCTTTCGCTCTTGCTCCGGCGCTCACGTGTTTGAATAAACCTACCTCACTTTTTAAGAGAATTACTTTTAAAGGGAATAGTATTGCACTGACCTGCTCTTCCACTAGGATATTTATTACAAGAAATCTACACTTGCATCGCAAGTCACCATGAACAAATGCAAATTACAAATAAACACCTCCTTAGTAACAAATATGTAGAAACGCGTATTTGTATAGCCTTGACATAATAAATAAAAAAAATTGATATACTGCAATATTATTGATAAATTTCATTACATATTATTATTGATATAATATAAAAAAAGCAGGAGGGCTGTTATACTCCTGATTAGTCTTCTTGTGTGAACACTTTATTTTCATTACGAAACTGATCATATTAAAACACATATTTTTCGTAACAACGCGGGCTGTCACAAGTTGCTTAATCTCCTTGTTTTCTTATAGCTCTTTCTATGGCACTGTTCTCAGTTGCGTGGAGTTTTCAATCAGATAGCAAAAGTTGAAAAAATATATAAAATAACAGTTATAATTACAATTAGTTGTAACGATTTTGCAGCCCATAAACAGTTTACTGAACATTTCATGAAACAGGTTATATTGTACGTACGTCACAGGGTTGCCTGAGCCGCCACAATGAAGGACGCAGCTAGCTAGGCGCCGCGGCCAAGCTAGATCCAATATCAGCTGCTCACAAAATGGAAGTGGTTCTTTGGAAGGATTACTGGCCGCATTGCTATCTCACCCAACCTGGATGTAAATATCCATACACATTATTGATTTTAGGTCTACGATTTAGAGTTCCCAAAGTAAACTGAGTGTTACTAGTACTCGTCGTATTCTCAATGTCACTAATAACTTGTGGCATAAATGATGTCACTGATGGCCTCACAACATCGAAAATGACTCTAGAGTCCTCGAACCGAAGATAATGTTAAAAATATTCTCGTAACGAAAACAGTTTCACCAATTCCTTACAGCACACATATTGTCTCTAGGTAGTTCTCACAACAAAATGCCACAAATATCTTTGTCGCTCAACATCCCCAGTGATTACCATTGCTGTTGATTGAGATTTTTCCATCTCATCAATGCTACCGCACTCTATCCTATTTATACTAAATGTATCTCTTCGAATTCGGATGAGATGAAATGTAAATATCCGCACGATATTCAACTACATCGACACGTGGTTTTTGTTTCATTACCGACTCCAAAGCGAACGTGCCAAGGAAACGAGACCCTTGGCCCGATTGGCTTTCCGGCGAGGCGGCAACGACGTCAGCGGCTCTGGGGGGGGGGGGCTTGAGAGTGACGTTTTGCTGTGGACACCCCTTCCCCTGCGCCACCATCCCCACCTGGCTCTGAAATGGCCTCTGCATTAAGGTCGACGTAAGTAAACGCTAAAAACAGGCCTAAGGTATTCAATATATTTCACAATTGAGGCGTTTAATATTGTGACGGTGGTACAATAACAAAATTGGTGGTGATGGTGGTATAAACAAAATTGAGATACAGTGGAAATTGGATAGCTTGATGCTGAAGAAACCAAAATAAACTTTAAATTACAATATATAATTTTAATAAGAAAATTTAGACTTTTTGTTTGGTGTTACCCAAAATAAATGAGTGAAATGGTCGCTCTTTTTTGAATAAGTAGATTTTTGTAAGAATGTTTGTGCGTAAACGAGTATTGTATACTACGCGTTTATATTTAAACAAAATACATTGCAAGTGATGTATTACACGGATCAGATTGCAATTACAGTATTATCAAGTGCATGTGAGCAAGTGTTCATTTTGTACAATTAAATGTTTGCAAACAATTGTGAAATGTCGGATGATTTTCGTAACTTATGGCTTACATGTGCATTTTATGCAGTCAGGTATATGTAGTGCCCCTGTACAAAAAATGAAGGAAGGTTAATTGCAAATTATCCAGGATTCTTTGTTATTTTATTACATAAAAAGTTCAAGAGACCGACACAAATATTCGAATTAACGACGAACTCAAATTATGTAAGTTTGAATTATCCATGTCCCACTGTATTTGACTTTTTCGTTTTTGTTAGAGATTGGCAACTAAGCAAATCATTGGCGGAGTCTTTTAATACAGTACAGTAATGTATGTAGTATTACTTCTTGTATTCACGACCACACTTATAATTATGGGAATAGTTAATGGGTATTGGTCAGTTAATTAGTATATTAGTTTGCCGAATTGTGTAGGAACTTAATTTCTTCATCAGAGATTACTGAAGTTGCATGATAAAAAACTTTATAAAATTGTGCGCTTTAGTTGCTCCATATTTTAACAATGGAGCTAGAGAGTATATGTGTTGTTAGTTCCCTCGATGCCATGAGGTGGTACACAATTTTAAAATCCTTTTCAATATGCAACTGATTCCTGATGATGGGGCAATAAAGTTTCGAAACATTTGCAAACTAATATACTAATTAATTGATCAACATCCATTAAATTTAATGCAGTGTCATTATATGCAAGAAATAAGGTTATATAATGATCACTAGGTTTATAAATTTCTTCGACCTCTCAATTTCCTTTCCTGTAAAAGTTACCTACTGTGGCTTACGATTATCTAATCCTAAGCGACTAAATTTTGAATTAATCAGGTGTCAAGATTTGATCCAAACTTGGGCGCAATCGATATGGACGCATTAGAGCCTCAATGCTCATTTACCGTTTTTATTATTTAAGGTCGCATCTAGGTCATTAGCGACCACTATTGGATTGAACGTTATGGTAACTGTGAAGGAGGCACGATATGGTGATGATAGGGAGTGAAAGGACGAACACAATACAATCATGCCCGAGGCGGGACTCGAACACGCGATCCTTCAGTCCGAGATCGCTACGGCACTACTGTCTTCTCAATCTCGGCCTAATTTCAATACCTTGTTGGACGACCATATTTACCTTGTTTACATTATTCATATTTGTTTACATTTTCCCATTATTTTATGTCATTGCAAAAAGGGAAAGTATTTATTTGTTCATATTTAATCCAACGAAACGTATATAAATGCAAATATGATATAAGATAAATGATATCGTTAGCTTCCGCGGCCAGAGTCATGAATCTTGGCTGTCCGTGTGACGCACGCAGTTCAAGGCTGAGGTGCGAGGTTTCGACGAATATGCGCAGTATCTTCAGATGTTACTGTGCAGGATGTTGAGCACTAACGGTCTTAAATATGTATAATTATGATATATTATTATATATAATATGGATATTATATATATAATGCATATATATATATTATATATAATATAATATATTTAAACCGGAGCGTCTCAACATCCTAGATCGGGTCAAAAATGTTCGGCACCTCAGCCTTCGACGCGGACAGGGAGATCACGATATTGGATTCATATTTATTTTTATTGAAATTAGTTGATTTTATATAAAATTCCTAAACAACTCCCAATAGAGGGGTACTTCTCAATGGTTTAATCATTTGAATGTTAAAAAACACTTTGAAATTAAAATATTTGTGTGATTTCCAACAGTAAAAAAAATATTTCCATTTAACAGAAATAACCTTATCTGCTCAATTTTTCTTCAGTTCCAGACTCAATAGCCAATCTCTTTTCCCATACATAGTTGAATAATGAATAAAGGTTGCAACGAGTGAGATTGGCGACATTCGATAAGTTATCTTGAACTGAACTATTTGAATGAAAGACTATTTACATTGACAAATGGGTTACATATTTAATTTTATAGTACTACCAACGAAAAAACGTAGATTTCTAAACTCATTCCTTGTTCCCAACAGAAGGAGAGCAGCCAGAGAACTACGTTTTCACCAGAAAAGACGCTATTCATTATGTGTTATTTGTAGTATTCAAAGTGAGTACGAGAAGGATTTTACTCGAGGTTCTTAGGGACCCCTTCCTTTCATTGCCCCATCTATTCCATCACATATATGATTATATTTACTCAATCAAGCGTAGAAATTATCACTGCCCTTCTCTGATTAGTGCCGTAATGCCAGGAACAGAAACACAGCAAAGTAAAAACTCTATTGCAAGTGTAGAGCATCTAAACAAAGTTGATATAAAGTGTATTTATTATTTAATGCAAATTCATTTATGGTTTATGAAAAATTTCCAATAAAATTACTTTTAAACCCTGTAAGTCGACTTTGCGCCTTGTGGGTTAAATGAATGGGTGAAAACCTGTACGGTATAAGTGACATTTAATAAATTCCGAGAAAACATTTCTATTTTAGACTATATTTCGGTGGCAATGTATTTTTGTGATTTTAATGAACAAAAGATATGCCGTAGTTTTAAAGATAAAACAAAGCAGCGCGACTTTACCGCAATATTGCCTTAAAGAAACAGATTTGTCAGAATTTATACAATGTCACTTGTACCGCTCTCGTTTTCACTCATTGAAATGATATACACGAATCCGACCCCTGAGCGAATTTATTGGCAATAATTTGTGCCAATTAATGTTAGAGGTGGAGTCGGTTAGTAACATGTAGAAATAATTCACATTCATTTCAAGAAGGATGGATAACTTGAACTGCAGCTGTGGTACTTTCTATTATTTCGTCATTTACGTTAACAAATAATGTTTGCATGAAAAAAATGTTTATGTTGCTAGAATTTGCGAAATTAGTAATTCAAATATTTTCTTTAAAGAAATTTGATTTAAAAGAATAATTCTTTGATTACGAGTTGGTATATTATGAGTTCCTTTGTAAATGCGATGAGAGTGAACGGTCTGTCTCTGACATTTGATGATAGCGGGATGTCCAATTATCATTCAAAGTGAACTTCACTTTTTCTCAAGAATTCATTTTAATTTACCCAATACTTTTCGACATTTATATTCTTACAATTTTATTTTTAATGACGTCCCGTGAAAAGTTACCTCCACTTCAATACAATCGATATAATTATAGTTATTAAGGTCATTATGCGGACAAAGACGAAATAACAGACGTGATTGAAATTTTTAAGCGAGCCGATAGACAAGATTTATAACCACCCGAGACTGTTATTTGTGTTAATAGTCGTGTGTGGTTCAATACTTTTCGTAATACCACGTTCTTCTCTGACACAAATTATAAAAATAAGAAATATATTCTCTTGAAATGAGAGTACCTACTCATATGTCAGATTTATTTACAACTCACATACTTCGATTATTCTTAACGAATGGCGGGCTGTGAAACGTTAACATAGGCTAGCTGATAAGAAAAGCTTTTTTATCCTTTTCGGCTGCGTTAAGTCGATAATAACAGAACAGTATTACCAAAAACCTTACGTCAGTTTTCTCTATTGAAAAGTCATTTTAGGTACCTAAAATGCGGGATTTTAGATCCGAGATGAGCCTCCTGTGGGTTCTACCGCAGGCCTGCTGTGCTGAAGGGGTGGAGCGTGGGGGTGGGCGGGCCAGGTGCGCGGCGCGCGCGGCTGAAATGGCGGCGCCAATGGGGGGGTTGAGGGCGCGGAGAGGGAGGGCGCGGAGGGGCGAGGGGCGACGGAGGAGGGAGGCATGGGAACAGAACGCGTGGGGACAGACGCCGCTGTCGTGTATATAGTCAGCAGCGGCAGCCCGGGGTGTTCGTCTACTCGCCTTTAGGAGTTGTCCCGGTCCTGTCTCGTCTCGCTTCGCCTCGTTCCGCAGAGAACGCAAGGCGATGCCTCTGTGTCGCTCTAAGGTGAGTTCTGTCCCGTCGCGCCGACCTCCGACTCTGCCAGGCGCCGGAGCCCGGGAGATGGCGGGGGGGGGGCAGAGACATAACGCAGAGTCGAGAGGACTTGCAGGTCGTTGGAAATGTAGATACAAGGCGAAGGTTTTCTTTAACATGCCAACGTCGGCATGCTAGGGGGTTTATTCACCCTTTGACAATCAACAGCCTCCAGCTGGTTTGAATTTCGCGTCACCAAAGATTTTAGAACTTCTTGATACTGGTGGCTTCGGTAGAATAAGTGTTAGCCATGTATTTCGGGGGTCAAAACATTAATTCGTACGCCTTCCATCGCAGGGGAAGTAAATCCGGCTCTTCCATGCTGTAGATTTAATGCATTTAAAAGATCCTCAAGCCTAAAAGGAGCATCTGAGCGAAATTTCAATCTCCTGTTTCGTCGCCCGAGTGATACCATCTTTCTCTGCTAAATGGTGAAAATAGCATTGTGAATTTCACGTGATGAAACGGAATGGCCTGGTAGAATGAGTATCGCATCGTAAAATAAGGCACCACTGAATTGAATTGGCTTTCCTTTAATATTCTTCCTTTCTCATTTCTATTATAATTGATTTCGGGCAGAAATATTCCAATCCTCAATGTTTAAGTCAGGAGATAGAAAACGCTGCAACTTTTTCGTAAACTGGGAGGTTCTAGATTTGAATCCTCACGGTGGGGATCTTTGAATACTAGCTAAGTAACCGCGTCGAAGTTTTTCATTGCCTAGATGAGTCTTGTAGAGGTCGGTTACTACGTATGGCCATAGCTGGAAGATGGCTTTACCGCCATATGAACAAGATTTCGGGCCTCTAGCCTGCTTCTAGAGCATGCCTGCTCAAGTGGGCGAATCGTTTGGGGCGCGCTGGCCCAACGTTTATCTGCGGGCTACCGGTGTGGTTCGCTGTTCGAAATGTCAGCCCAACGCGAGGCCACGGGGGTAACTCGGGTGCGATAGGCTCTAGTTAAGTGAAAGGCGACTGGCACGCGGTTCGTTGCAGCGGGCAACCACGGGCAGCCTGACCACCATTCTTGGTTTTGGACCATGATGTAATGATATGGGTTTGCGCACCCACGGGCAGCCTGACCACCATTCTTGGTTTTGGACCATGATGTAATGATATGGGTTTGCGCACCCTATTCGGCTTCAGCCATTGAGCTTCAAGCACTAGTTCGTGTCATAATACTAAATAATTTCAACCAGATACCAAATAACCATCATAACCTTGTTACAAATCGTTGAAGCAGATATACGAAGTATCTGTTAAATATTGCATCTTTTATTTCAATTCTATTTATTTCTGTCTTGAACTTGCGGGCATAGACAGTTTTCACAAACCACACACAGGCTCGCGATTTTCCGGTACAAGTTGTTTCTTGTTCTCGAATTGACTCACCGTAGGTAAGTTGCCGACTGTAAACTCAAATCAACTCTTGAGTTACAATAATCCTTGTACACAAGCCGGCGTGCTTGTTTTTAGAACGTGTTTTGAAATCCTGCTCACTATAAGATAGGACAAAATGCATCAGTAAAAAATGCAACAAAAAAGTGATGCGCAGTAAAACAGTAATGTTTCTTCGATTCTATTTATTTTCATTTCTGTGAAATTATTAATTTATTTATCTCCGTTTATGTTATATTCCAACTCGTGAAACTCATTTTGATTGTATAACTGCTACTAATACATTTCTCCTAATGAAATGAAATATGAACTCGGAGGCACAAATTCTTTGAAATACATTTTTGTGCCCCAACCTCTACAGTTTCAACAGAAATTTTAAGTAGCTATCTTAAACACGGAGCTATTATAATAGGCAGTTTCAACTCTCCGCATCTTCACCATTTATAGAGCATATTCCAAAAGAGTTTCATTTACTATTAGTTATCATTAGTTGTTTGTCCAAAAATAATTACTATCACGGCACATGCATTAAATGTAGCACGGGTTGCATACACATTGCAATGTGGCACACCACCCTTTCCAACCCTGTCACTTCGGACGTTTAAGACCCGTATTACTCTCTCATTTTTTTTTAGATTGCACCATGTGCAACCAGCTTCGGTGACGGCGAGTGTTAAGAGTCGCCTGAAGATTCCATTGATTAGTGTTTCTAGGCGCCGAAGGCCATTACTCCCAGGCCATTAGTCCCAAAAGTGTAGTGCATGTTGATATTATATCGCGGGAGGTGGCTGTGAACTTCCCTCGCTGGATGGCGAGGTCCAGCGCCGACAACACGTCGGCTTTCGGGATTTTGCGTGTCAAGGTGTCTCCCACCAGGGGGACAATGCGCCAGTCGAGAGAAGCTCCGACTAGTTTCACATGTTTGGAAGTGTAGTGTATATAAGTGTGTGTGTTTGTATAAGTATGGGGTGAGGATACAGACAACGAAGGGAGAGGAAAGATCGCGCGCGGTGTGTGGTCCGTTTGTTAGGGTACTGATCCGGCATTCGCATATTATTGATAGGAGAAACCACGGAAAACTCCCGATCAGAGCAGCCGGCCGCAAGAATTGTCATCGAGACCACAGCTGAACTCGACCTAGCTACGAAGCTACTGTCGAAAATCCTGCCGCCGTCGGAACTAGAAAACAGAGACTCCAGGTGAGAGGCACAGCAGTGACCTAGCTGTGACGACCTGAGCTTTCTAAGCCGCCTTACGATTCGAGCGTAAAGTTGACTGGGAAGTCGCGTGTTCGATCCCTGCAAGGTGTCGGAAATGTGTCTAATATGCGTTTAATATCAACGAATTTGTGGCGCCTGCCGAAACCGAATTCTTTGGCCGATTTCTCTGATCAGTTGCTTCTGTAGTTTTCCTAATTTTTCCAGACGAATGCCAAAGCTACACCCTTATGCCAGGCGTGCGTTTCTTCCTTCCTCATTCTTAGGGCTGGCCACGTATCATCGTTTGGCCCACCCCACAGACCAGGGAAAGTGCCGAAAAAAGCGACGGAGATCCAGTGCACGGGGAACACACTGTAAATCTCCAGAGTAGCGCGTGGTGGGAAAACCGAAAAAAAAGTAGTAGTCCCATGCCCGAGGGGTAGGGGCAGATGTCTTTCCTTCGCCCGCAGGTGCGTTTGTGTGCCGTTGCCGCCATGCGCAAGTCCCGCTTGAAGATCCTGCCGGTGCGCTGCCTGGCGCAGCTGGGCTTCCTGCTGCTGTACATCTCGTGCCCCGTGCTGGGGGACGCGTCCCGCGAGCGCGCCGCGCCGCCCCCCGGCC
>BOPP01000006.1:19879703-19906515 GCA_017312745.1 Gryllus bimaculatus | reverse complement strand
GCTTTGCAAGCGGACGCGGATGCGACCCGCCTAGTTCGATCTGCCATGAGCGACGAAGCCACCGCCAGGCTAGTCCGAAGCGAGCGATCTGCTGAGCGACGGGACTGCCGACCGCCTTAGTTCGATTCTGCAATATGAGCGACGGGAGAGACCGCCAGGCTAGTCCGAAGCGAGGCGATCTGCTGAGCGACGGGATGCCGACCGCCTAGTTCGCATCTGCTATGGAGCGACGAGACACGCCAGGCTAGTCCGAAGCGAGCGATCTGTCTGAGCGACGGGATGCGACCGCCTAGTTCGATCTGCCATGGAGCGACGAGCCACCGCCAGGCTAGTCGAAGCGAGCGATTGCTGAGCGACGGGACTGCCGACCGCCTAGTTCGATCTGCTATGGAGGACGAGAGACCGCCAGGCTAGTCCGCAAGCGAGCGATCTGCTGAGGCGACGGGATGCCGACCGCCCTAGTTCGATCTTGCTGATGGAGCGACGAGACACCGCCAGGCTATCCGAAGCGAGCGATCTGCTGAGCTAAGGGATGCCGACAGCTTAGTTCGGATCTTCCGTGGATCGACGAGACACCGCCAGGCTAGTCCGAAGCGAGCGATCTGCTGAGCGACGGGATGCCGCCCGCCTAGTTGATCTGCCGTGGATCGGACGAGACACCGCCAGGCTAGTCGCGAAGCGAGCGATCTGCTGAGCGACGGGATGCCGACCGCCTAGTTCGATCTGCCATGGCAGCGACGAGACACCGCCAGGCTAGCCGGAGCGAGCGATCTGCCTGAGCGACGGGACGCCGACCGCCTAGTTCGATCTGCCATGGAGCGGACGAACACCGTTCAGGCTAGTCCGAAGCGAGCGATTTGCTGAGCGACGGGATGCCGACCGCCTAGTTCGATCTGCCGTGGATCGACGAGACACCGCCAGGCTAGTCCGACGAGCGCATCTGCTGAGCGACGGGATGCCGACCGCCTAGTTCGATCTGCCATGGACGACGAGACACCGCACGGCTAGTCCGAAGCGAGCGATCTGCTGAGCCGACGGGAACCGACCCCCCTAGTTCGATCTGCCTGGATCGACGAGACACGCCAGGCTAGTCCGAAGCGAGCGGTCTGCTGAGCGACAGGATGCCGACCGCCTAGTTAGATCTGCCATGGAGCGACGAGACACCGCCAGGCTAGTTCGAAGCGAGCGATCTGCTGGCGACGGATGCCGACCGCCTAGTTCGATCTGCCATGGAGCGACGAGCCACCGCCAGGCATAGTCCAAGCGCGAGCGATCTGCTGAGCGACGGGGATGCCGACCGCCTAGTTCGATCTGCTATGGAGCGACGAGACACCGCCAGGCTAGTCCGAAGCGAGCGATCTTCTGAGCGACGGGATGCCGACCCCTACTTCGAGTTGCTATGGAGCGACGAGACACCGCCCAGGCGTACTCGACGCGAGCGATCTGCTGAGCGAAGGGATGCCGACAGCCTAGTTCAGTCGATCTTCCGTGGATCGACGAGACACCGCCAGGCTAGTCCGAAGCGAGCGATCTGCTGAGCGACGGATGCCGACCGCCTAGTTCGATCTGCTATGGAGCGACGAGACATCGCCAGTTAGTCCGAAGCGAGCGATCTGCTGAGCGACGGATGCCGACCGCCTAGTTCGATCTGCCATGGAGCGACGAGACACGGCAGGCTAGTCCGAAGCGAGCGATCTGCTGAGCGACAGGATGCCGACCGCCTAGTTAGATCTGCCATGAAGCGACGAGACACCGCCAGGCTAGTCCGAAGGCGAGCGATCTGCTGAGCGACGGGACGCCGACCGCCTAGTTCGATCTGCCATGAGCGACGAGCCACCGCCAGGCTAGTCCGAAGCGAGCGATCTGCTGAGCGACGGATTGCCGACCGCCTAGTTCGATCTGCTATGGAGCGACGAGACACCGCCAGGCTAGTCCGAAGCGAGCTGATTCTGCTGAGCGAAACAGGATGCCGCCGCCTAGTTCGACTGCCATGGAGCGACGAGACACCGCCAGGCTAGTCCGAAGCGAGCGATCTGCTGAGCGACGGGATGCCGACCGCCTAGTTCGATCTGCCGTGGATCGACGAGACACCGCCAGGCTAGTCCGAGCGAGCGAATCTGCTGAGCGACGGGATGCCGACCGCCTAGTTCGATCTGCTATGGAGCGACCGAGACACCGCCAGGCTAGTTCGGAAGCGAGCGATCTGCTGAGCGACGGGATGCCGACCGCCTAGTTCGATCTGGTATGGAGCGACGAGACACCGCCAGGCTAATCCGAAGCGATGCGATCTGTTGAGCGACGGGGGGTGTCGACCCGCCTAGTTCGATCTGCCATGGAGCGACCAGACACCGCCAGGCTAGTCCGAAGCGCAGCGATCTGCTGAGCGACGGGATGCCGACCGCCTAGTTCGATCTGCTATGCGAGCGACGAGACACCGCCAGGCTAGTCCGAAGCGAGCGATCTGTTGAGCGACGGTGCCGACCGCCTAGTTCGATCTGCCGTGGATCGACGAGACACCGCCAGGCTAGTCGCAAGCGAGCGATCTGCTGAGGCACGGGGATGCGACCGCCTAGTTCGATCTCCATGGACGACGAGACACCGCCAGGGCTAGTCCGAAGCGAGCGATCTGTTGAGCGACGGGTGCCGACCGCCTAGTTCGATCTGCCGTGGACGACGAGACACCGCCAGGCTAGTCCGAAGCGAACGATCTGCTGAGCGACGGGATGCCGACCGCCTAGTTCGATCTGCTGGAGCGACGAGACACCGCCAGGCTAGTCCGAAAGCGAGCGATCTGCTGAGCGACGCGGATGCCGACACCGCCTAGTTCGATCTGCCATGGAGCGACGAGACACCCGCAGGCTGTCCGAAGCGAGCGATCTGCGTGAGCGACAGGATGCCGACCGCCTAGTTCGATCTGCCATGAGCGACAGACACCGCCAGGCTAGTCCGAAGCAAGCGATCTGTGAGCGACGGGGTGCGACCGCCTAGTTCGATTCTGCCGTGGATCGACGAGCACCGCCACGCTAGTCCGAAGCGAGCGATCTCTGAGCGACGGGATGCCGACCGCCTAGTTCGATCTGGTCATGGAGCGACGAGACACCGCCAGGCTAGTCCGAAGCGCAGCGAATCTGCTGAGCGACAGGATGCCGACCGCCTAGTTCGATCTGCCATGGAGCGACGAGACACCGCCAGGCTAGTCCGAAGCGAGCGATCTGTTGAGCACGGGTGCCGACCGCCTAGTTCGATCTGCCGTTGGTCGACGAACACCGCCAGGCTAGTCCGAAGCGAGCGATCTGCTGAGCGACGGATGCCGACGCCTAGTTCGATCTGGTATGGCGCGACGAGACACCGCCAGGCTAGTCCGAAGCGAGCGATCTGCTGAGCGACGGGATGCCGACCGCCTAGTTCGACTGGTATGGCGCGACGAGAAACCGCCAGGCTAGTCCGAAGCGAGCGATCTGCTGAGCGACGGGATGCCGACCGCCTATTCGATCTGGATATGGCGCGACGAGAAACCCCAGCTAGGTCGAAGCGAAGCGAGCGATCTGCTGAGCGACGGGATGCCGACCGCCTAGTTCGATCTGGTATGGAGCGACGAGAAACCGCCAGGCTAGTCCGAAGCGAGCGATCTGCTGATCGATGGGATGCTAATCGTCTTGTCAGACCTGTCTTGGCTTCGGAGTCATACGTAAAGTATAAGACTGAAAATTTTGAAATTGATCGTTTAGTCGAATTTTTCCTAGACACGAAAAACGGGAGGGTTGAAATGAAGGCCTTTGGTTTTGTTGATGAAGAGGCTACTATTGTTCCTATGTTTAGTGATGCAGCAGGGACTCTTAATTCAACGGAAAATGTAATAAGTGGTGAGAGAGAAGTGAAAATAGATTCACAACGTGAGAGTTTATTACTGAAGAAAAATGATGCTTTCAATTTCTCCATGTTAAATACTGATACATTGTTTTCACAAGTGCAGGTGGCCCATGGCTATATATCTGAGATTCTATTAACAGTTCTGGGTCTTAGAATACTGGAAAGTTTTGCACCTTGGTCTCTTCAGGGACACAATGAAAATGACTTTCTGGTAAGTACATTTTAAAAAAATTTTTTAGTGATTACTTATTTCCAATGTTATTTATTATATGAAATATATATTTTTGTGTAGGAGCAGAAGTCTTCTGGATGCCCAGAAGTTCAACTCTCTGGCTTGGAAGAGAAACAACACAAACGGTAATGTATATTGTGTTATTTCGGACATTTTTATTCCCTAAAAAAAATGAATTAACCCAGCATTGCAGAAACATGTATTTCCAACTGCACTGTCTGCCTTGCCTTCTCTGCCTTCTGCCCACAAGGACCAAATGTATTAAAAATCGCTTTAAACTAAAAAAATCAAAAACAGAAAACACTTCTTTTTCGAAGTTACATTTTCGAATCTCTCACCCTATGTATTTTTCCAGTCTCTCAAAATTATTCATTAAAATTTGGGAGCAATCGCTCCTGGAATTCAAATATTACTGGGCACTTAGATAATACACATACATACATTCACTTTTATATAATAGACTGAGATACAATATTTGAGAGATTAGAATATTTTGTAGTGCTACTTTCCCTCATACATCCATTCACTTGAATGCTTTCAGTCTTGCCGTATACACTTAATAATAAGACATAGTTATACAATTTTGTTTGCCTAGAAAAACCTTCCATTTCATTGATTTGCTGCGTCATTTTGTAAATTAACTTAACTTCAATATTTTTTAAGTTAGTTGGTACTCTCTAAATAAAATTATACAATGTATAATATAAAAATATGGTTGCATATCATAAAATTACAGTTTTGGTCATAGACATACTTTGAAAATGTAACAAAAGAATCACTGTTTCACTTTCAAATTTCATTGTATTGCAAACCTAATCAATGCATTTCCAATACTTACCGACGAGACACTGCCGGTAATGAATTGATATTTCATTAAATAGTCAAGTAGCATTTGTATTTGAATTTCATATTATTATTATTTCTGTTTCTTCCTCTCTATTTCAAAGTTTTTGTAACAAATACCTAATGTTCCTCAACAGATACTTGGAACCAACAGATCAAAGGACAGAATTCTATTTTTTTACTATTCACATTAATTGGCAAAGAATTTATTGAAAATTAATTTATAGAAAATATTAACCACTCTATTGTGAGATTTTGTTGGAATTTCAAAGAATCATCATTATAGTAGCAATTAAGTTTGCTTCATTTACATTCCTGAGAGTTCTTTTATCAAGAAAAAAATAAGTACATCAATGTCACAGAAAAAGGCTATTTGATAAAAACATGAACATTTTATAAAAACATGAACATATTATAACATAATTTTAATAACAATTTGGCTTTTCTTATTGCATTACATTTTCTGTTTGAATGTATTGATTAAAACTCAAGGAGTTGCATTAATAATTCTCTGATAGCTTAGGCATCGGAATTGACTTTATAGAGTACAAGGAAGTTGCTCATTATGGGTGAAAAACCCATTTCTTAAACACCTGAAAGTGCCTCTTCTACAGAATGAGACAAAAATTCTCAGAGTGGGGCCCCCAACCGTAAAGGGAATCCACATACTTTCTGTGAGGGCTGAACGTTTTCCTATCACAGGCATTTCTAAAGATTTAATTTTAACTCTCTTGTTAATTATTACATTTACTGTTGTAATCCAGTTTGGCAGTTCTATTTCTGTTATTCACTCAAAATTTTCAACTGTTTTTGAAGATTTGTTTAAAATCTATATTCAATCTTTTTTCTTATTTCTGAAATTAAAATTTCTATCCATTAAATATCAGAAAATCATAGCACAAAAAACAACACAACATAAACTTTTAATATTTTTCTATTTTTAAATATTTTCAAAACTTTGTCTTTAATTTAATGGAACAAGAGCTCTGCACATTTAAGGAATATCATATTTCATTTTACTATTCATGAAGTTATTATGCATTTGTTCATTATATAATATAAATATTTTTTAATCTGTATTTTTTAACAGCCTAATTGCGCCCTCAGTATTATTGGTGCACTGGAACAAAAACTTCATTAGTGTAATAATTTATTTACTTTAAAATCAACTCTACATCACTATATAATTTATTTAATGACTACAAATTGCTTTTAACAATCATTAAAGTTTCACTGTTTAGGTATGGTACCTAACAAAATAACCTCCAGTGGAAACGTCTCCTCTACTAAATTGGTTTTTAAAATACTAGAGTAATATTAGAATAATTTAATAATAATAAAAAAAAAATGGCAAAATATTAATTTGAAAATGTGACAGTACTATCATACTAGAACCATACTAGTTCAGTCATTCAGTTCGTTTTGAGTAATCACAAATTTTACTTTTTTAAATTTGTATTGTGTGTTTTCATATGAGCTCACCAATAATTACTCTGATATTTTTTTTGTTCTTGCAGATCTGATGGAGATTTTCTGACAGCTGCCGTCACTGGGAGTGCTGCTGCAGTGGCTCTCCTCATCTCTGATCATGTCAAGCAGAGATAAATCTCAACATGATAGCATGTGGCTAGTCTGTGCTTGTGTCCCCACTGTGTATCAGCTAACTATTTGGTACCTGCTTAAGCTCACACTGGTCTGTGAGCTCTGATTAAGTAGCAGATGTATTTTTATATCCTACACATTTAGTTTCATACATGTAAATAGTAGATTCATTTGATATAATGTGTAGATAAACCTATAGGACAAAAAGAATTCAGAGTATCAGACAAAAATTGTTTGTCATTATATTATTTATAAGAAATGAATGCATTGTCCTTATCTATTAGAATTTAAATTAGAAAAGAAATAGGAGTGCACAAAGTACTTGTCACTGTTCTGTGATAATTAATGTAGTTGACCTCCTGTACATTCAAATTTCTGTACACAAGCACTTGTAGTGAACTAATGAAGCACATTGAAAACCAATAATTTGTGTGATTGTCATTGATTCTACTCCCTCTTCTCCTTTTCATAAACATCCAATATATTAAATTTCATGAGTACTTTTATCAACGCCTCAAGAACTACAGTTCCAGTTATCTAAGGATATATTGTTCCAAAAACACATTTTTTTTTCTTAATTACATAATACTCTAGGAATCAAATGTGTTTATATCCCAGGATGACATTCCATGCAAGTGGCAACAAGAAACACTTGATAAGTTGTTCATACTTTTCCAAGGATAATAAAACTCTCTAACATTAGTTGGTGAGTATTGAGCTTTATTTACAACATACATAATGTACAACATATATTACTGTAGTCACTATGACACAAACAGGCAAGCTTTACTCTCACATTCACCCAGAAAACTTGATAGCCAAATTGGGTCTACAGCAGTCTTATGGGTCAAGGAACTTCACAATATTAAGTCTGTTTACAATACAACATTGCTTCTACATGTCATTTCTTTATTATTTGTGATTAATATTAATGCTAGCGTACCTATTTATTGGTTCAAGTCACTTGGCAGATTTCCTGCCCAACATACACACTGCATTGGACAACTGTAGAAAATTAAAAGCACCACTTCAATACAATTAATAGGTTAATTAATATTAATCCATCTTCATGATGGCTGCCTACAGTTGTGATGTACTAGCTGCCAACTGTTAAGTAACCTGCAAAAAAAAAGTTGTGTAAAAAAATTTCTATTCAAAACAATTTTTAAAAAATGTTTGTTTTTTTCACCCACAATCTGCACACAAAATACTACTTCAAAAACTTACCTCTCACTCATACCATGAAGTATTTTCTTTATTTTCTTTTAGATAAATAAAAAATATCTTGATGAAAAATTAAATGAAACGTGTTGTTGCTCGAGTAAGTTGAGAAGAAAAGATTTGTTTGTCAGAGATTCATTAGTTGAAAAAAAAGCAACATCAAAAAGCATCATTGGAAATAAGTACACGAATATGCAACATTAAACGAATAAGAATGAAAGCTATACAACTAGCATGTTACCAAGCAAACAAATTATAGAAAAGGGCAGTGAGACAATACAGGTGCACAAGCAAAGAACATTTAAAGACAATACCTCATCAACATTTTTGATGTAACTACTAATTATAAACAAAATTTTTCAATTTATGAAAACAGATTACATTCTGTGATTCAATATGATACCATTCACAATATAGTAATTCAAATATGTATGAACACATTTATTTAACACAAATTTTAATTTCAAAATGATTTGTAAAGGAAATTTTAAATTAAACTTAAATTAATTACATTTAAAACATTGTCATCAAATGAGACAGAACCTAGCATGATGATGTGCCACTTGCATGAAATGCACTACAAGTGTTTTTATGAGAAACCTTAACAGACAGAAAACATAGAATAAACAGAATAAAATAATATAGTTGAAATTGTATTTGTGAGAATGCAAACCAGAAAAGTATCAATAACACCTCAATATTAATTATTTTCATCATGTAAAAAGAGTGTTGACAAAATTATATCTTTGAGATATTTATTTCAATATATGAATATACATACATAAAATTATGTTCAGTTCAATCAATTCACAAAGTGTACAGATTTAAAAAAAAAAATTGATCCAGTACATTCCCTTCAAGGGACAAAGTATTGCTGGAACTCACAGTGTAAGACGGCAGTCTCATGGCAGGTAGCAGAGACGACAAACTAAGTGACTGTGAAGAGAAACGCAGAACAGAGTGTTAACGAAGTAGAGACAATGTAGTACATCGAGAATTCAGTGGTTGACTCAAGCAGTGTAAAACTATGTTTACGTTTCTATTTACTACCACAGAGATAATCAAAAAAATGTGTATCAAAAACAGTAAAATAACTATAGAACAATGAGTCAAACACTGACCATGTTATTGATATTTTTGGTTTACGTTCTCAATCTTCAGAACGGCTCCTAAATGATTTGCCACCCAATATGTACATAACGAGTATCATACAACAACACACAAATACAATTTTGATAGCTTAAGTTTCAGTTTCATTTTGAAAATACATTTTTTTTTCAGGTAATGTGGCAGAGAAAAAATAAAGAAGAAATGACATCTTCTTGAACTGGAAGACAAGACCAGAAAAAGACACTTTATCATGAAAGCAATCATTTGCATGCAAGACAAACAGACTGTATTGAGTTCCAACCTCAGATTGCAGTAAAGAGTAAATGAACTACACTTCAACCTCAATGTTGTTTCCACACCAAACAAGGCAATCATTTATTTTTGATGTGCTAAATAACAATTAATAACAATTTTGATTCACTTTAGGACTCTTAGGTTAATGGATTTTACCAATATGGTACTTATATTTATGAAATAATTTTGCTATGAAAATAGCAATTTACATAGAATAAATAAACATATTGCATTAAATCTATAAATCGGTGCAGAAACGTGAATCATCTCAAAATTATCAATGATAATTTCACAAATTTCTCCAGCACTAATGATGGTACTTTTGATAATATATTAGCATTATATCACACATGCAGCATCACATTAACTTTTTACAGGACATGAAAACAGTAAGACAAATACACAGGCCTGCGAGTTGTGACTAGAAATGATCCATCACACAGTTTCTTCACAAATTAATATTGATAATTTAGAAGGTCACTGGTAGTTTAACTGTGTGCTGAGGAGCTTCAAAAACTTGTGGAATTGGATGATTTTGAAGATTTACTTTCTGTGCGCATATTTGGATTTCTTTCAGGAAAATCTTGGTGTGATGAGCAAGGACCAAGGAGATTTTATTCATTAAGGCATCAGAAAAGAGATAACATGGTCAGTGGAACATAATCATGATGGGAGATACGGTATGCTACTCCAAGACAAACTAAAAAAAAATACGTAGGAAGGAAAGCACTACTCACAGCTTCACACAGAAGAGAAAAAGACTTAACAAGATACTTCATTAAAGTATGTATAGTAAAAATTATTACAAGCAATATTTTCCAGAAAACATGTTTTATTTGATTAGATATACTCAATAACTACTAAGACAAATTATGAATAGCTGAAATATCATTGTAAAAATATGGTACATGACAGAATAAAACTGAGCTCAGTTATGAAATCAGGACTCTAAGTAAATATAAATTTCATTTAAATGTTTAAAAAAGTTTTTTAAGAACCGTAAATTTGCAGCCCTGTGACATATTTTGTATCATTGCCTCAATCTACAAGTTTGCGTTGGATAGTACAAATTTCTGATGAAAGACCAAGTTGACGGTTTAAACGTTATAAGTAGATCCACAACATTTTAAATAAAAAGACAAACAATATATTGAACTTATTGCCAGATTTACTTCGAACTACATTGGAAGTTAATCTGGCAATTTTTTTTATCATTTCTTTTATTGACTTTTACATGGACCATTTCAAACTACCATGTTCTCTTCTAATGTTTTAAAAGGTTGGAATATTATATGGTAAGAAAAAAGTCCTTTACTTGGCTACTAATGCTCATAGTAAAAAAAAAAAAAAAAGTTCCAAAATTTAACTGTTTCCTTGATCAGTCAATTAAATCTATCTTTGTTATCATCATATACTTTGTCTGTTTAATACCTGTTTACAGTATTTCAAGGACTGTAAGTTCTTGTCAAACAATATTTGAATCCGTACAAACAAGTTAAAAGTTAAACATGTATTATTCACCACAAAACATGCATTTGCTCAACACAGTACAGCACAGCACAGTACCCTACCAGAAACTCAACTGATGTGGCTTCAATCTTCAAAACAACATGTAGAGGTACCAATTGTTTATGAAAATGACAAATCCCATTTTCAAAGAAAGAAAATATCAGGACAACCAATTCTAAACATTAATGTGTTTAAAGCTCTGTTCAACAATATGACATGTCCTGAAGACATCTCTGATTGTACAAAAAGAAAAGAGAAGAGAAAAAATCCTGTTTATGAAAGTTTGCAAGTCTCTGTACATTTGTGTCCGATATTGACATTTTGTAGATTATATTTACCATTATTTTTTCAATTCACTTGAAAATTTTATTGATATGCCCATGATCTAAACAAACAGGGCAAAATTTCGTTGCTTAAAACTTGTAATTAAGATATCCATACATAGTTATTGCAGTTTTCTAAACAAATAAATAAATACATGTCGGAAAGTTAAAATTTGCAACATTGCTTTCACCTATGTATTCACCAAACATATCCCTTCCTTCAAAAAATAATATTCACCCTGACTTGAGGTATAATTTACTAATGTAATTGTGATGAAAAATTATGTTAATGAGGGTTAAAACAGTTTTCAAATCTTAAAAACGGGGTTATGTTTATTTACAGGAATAGCCCATAAGTCCCTGTGCTTCATTCTTTTATCAGAGGGGATAGTTCTTAAGATTTTCTTTCATTTGCAAATAATCATTATTATAATGTAGTTCTTTCGGCAGCCAGTAACCCAGAGTATTATTTCCTACAATTGCAAATGTGTTTTAAAAATTATTCATACTAAACCATAAAAGCCCAGCATATTTGGAAGGATGCTTATTTCTTGTGTTTAAAAAACTATGAAGGATATTTACTTGTTGACTTAGATGGCTACGTGTGATATGATGTTCATAGTTTTTAATTTTTTGATGGATTTCAGAACAACAATTTCAGAGTTTTGCTTATTACCACATTACACCACCTAATAAATTCTTAAATATTATTTTTTGGAGCTAAGTATTGTTATTTTGTGTGCTCTCTGTCGGGCAATTGCTACTGAGTGACTCAACAATAGGGACCACATTCTTTGTCTTTCTTGATTGACTGATGAGGAAACTTCAAACGAGGATGCTGGGGCATGGTAATATAATGGTGAGGCTCCTCAATTGAACAGAAATAGAGATCTTTGGTTCTTGAATTTGACATGTTTTCTGTGACATGTCATGATGGCCTTTAATCTAATTGACATTCAGAGCAACAAAATGAAACTGACTTTGCAGAAGAGTGAAGTGATAATGATAAGCAAGTAGATCCACCCATCTTCAATATACTCATAGATGCAGATGAACATCCAGATGAAACAATTGGATTAATTGATGTGAAAGATGTTGCAGAAATATTAGAAATTCAATACAAGAATGAGAAAATACTTAGTTTGGTGTAATGGTGAATTATTAACTACAGTCACAAATTTTGATACCACAAGGTCTAAAAATAAAGTAACGAGGGCCAGCTTGGATAGTCGAGGTCACTAAGGCTGTATGGCTGTAGGGCTGTCAGCTGCCTCGGCTTGATGGGTCACAGGTTCGAATCCCACCTTGAGCATGGAGGTTTGTGTGTGCTCATGTTGTCCTTATGGGTTGGGTCCCTCTGCCCTACAGTTACCACAATGTAAACAATCAAATTGGTCACTACATGACATTGTAGTTAAAAAACAACCTTAAATAAAAAAATAAATAAAAAGGATGTATACCATTGGCATGTGGGAGAAAATGATACAGGTCCGTTTTTAACAGAATAATTATAACAGTTGCCAATTCCTGGATAATTTATATGCATGTTGACAGGAACAAAACCTATGAAGTGCTCACTTTGACACTATTATAGCTATCTTTATGGTAAATCAGGGAGGAGCTCATCTCAATCAATTTTATCTAATTTTATTCAATTTATTCATTCATATTACTGGATTCCCATCCTGAACAAGTACTTGTATTATGAATAAACATTGTTTATTTCAAGCCAAACATTTTTTACATTTTTTGTTTAAAAATTGAATGAGGTATAATTATTTGTTCCCCTTTCAAAATATTTTCACAATCCAGCACTGAAACTTCAAGGTGATAACCCACCTTTTATTTCAATAGGAAGAGCTGTATCATAACAAGCACAGAATGATGTGCGTGTGTATGTATACATGGAATGTATTTCCCATGGTCCAAAAAAAAGTATGGGATCAGTAAATTATCGTTCTGTTTTTTTTTATTATTATTATTTGTTTTAGGTACTGTCTTCATACCTTTCCCAAATACCATTATTCTCTTACACCTGAGGTCAACAAGGTACCAAGACACCTCAGTCCAGTCAGCACAAGCTTTTTACTGTAATTCGCATGTTGATTCTTTTCTTTTTTCATTTTCAGTTACATTATTAGTGGGAATGTCATGATTTCTTTTTTAATGCAATAATCAATTTTTCTCTTCTAAATGTAAACTGCCATTTGTTTCCAAATTTCCTGAATCAAAATCATCTGAATAACTAATTTTTCAGAAAATAATTATATTATTATTATTATTATTATTATTATTATTATTATTATTATTATTATTATTATTATTATTATTATTATCATTATCATTATTATTATTATTATTATTATTATTATTATTATTATTATTATTATTATTATCATTTGTTTATTTGGTTTTGTTTTTCTCCATTTTGAATTTTGTCCCCCTGCCAACCACTCCCAAAAATGTCTAAACAGATCACAATACCCAAATGGAGTTTTTGTCAAATAATACTCAACAGGGAAGAATGAAATATGCTGTAACTATCATTCATAATATTTCCATTTTTGAAGAAAATTAAAATTCTATATTTAGGTATATTCAATATATTGTTGCTTCTTAGAGAGGACATCTTATTTAAATCTCAAAGGTTGGCATGATTCACTTATTGAGTGTTTGTGAAGGACAAGATTCCATTCAATTTTTGTTGTTTGTTGAAACATCATACTTGAGAGTATTTATAACCATTACTTCTAATTTTCCTTTCTTTCTTTTGCATGGAAACAATTTACTTAATGCAGACAAATGACACCAAAAAGGCTGTTCTCAAGGTATACAAGATCCTTCTATTTTGTATAGAAACTATTGAAAATGGCTTCACAGTAACCTTCAATTCGTATTTTATATTGGGAAGTTCAGATTTTATAGCATTAAGGCAAGGATTCATTAACAATAATTATTAAGCCTGAAACTATTCATGTAACATACAAAACTAGTTCACATTTGCTTTTCTAAGAACTTTTTCATACAATTTATTTATGATATTTTCCATGTAACTGATGTAAGGAGAGTATGATGGAAAGGATGATGTAAAGAGAAAGGTAGAAGAGCTTCCATGCGAGATAAGTACTTGTCTTATCAGGGTTGGCCAAACTCCCTGGTCATTCAGTTGGATTTGTGGTGCCAGGTTTATGCCTAATACAGAAAATCTAAACTGGAACCTTTACAAGCTGGAAACCTGCCTTAACCAGAAAATTTCTCCAGCCCATGAAGTCAAATGGTATTTTACACACCATCAAACGGAATCTGTCCAACATGGATACAGAAAGGGTTTTCATGTCCTGCAGGGGAAAAAGTCCTTAATAAAACAGAATTTTTGTGAATTTAATGCAGTTGGCAGAGAGAGACCGACATACTCTTAATGGAATAAATGCACCTGCAAGTCTGTTGTAAATCTCTGTCCGTGTGATATGACTTCCAGCCATGGCAGCTGCACAGTGAAGGAAAGGATCTTCAACTGTTAGCCTAGAATTCAATCTCGGGGTTATGCGTCTCTCAAGGCTTAGTGGTAGGGAAATTTCCTCTCTCTGAGCATTGAGAAGGCAAAGTGTTGGCTTGTATTCACACATCTCCTGACTTCGCATTGACAATTGTAACCCCTTGACAAGAGCTACATTGGTCAAGGTCATGCGAAGGTATCAGAAAGACCTAGAACTCTAGGCTGTAACGCATTATGTGCTGAAAGAGTCTGCAAGAAGTCCGGGTGCAGCCACTTGCCAATGAGGTGGTGAGTTTTTATAAGTTTCACAACCAGTTTAGCAATGGTTGGAAAAAATCATAAAACTTAAATATTAAAATTTTTCAACATCATAAAACAATTAAAAAGGTGTTAATAAGAGAGAAAACCATAAATCAAACACTAGATGAATTTTGGAAAAAATAACATTATTTCAGAGTAGAAGTTGTTAAGTTTTTCCTGTTAATTGTCAGAAATTTTTAGGTTTATTGATGATTTCTTCCATAAATAAGTTGTATGTTAGTATATCTTTATAATAATAATAATAATAATAATAATAATAATAATAATAATAATAATAATAATAATAATAATAATAAAGTCATGTTACTAGTTTCTGGACAGAAATATCAATATAACGAGTATCATATATGGACAACCATGCATAAAACTTTAACCTCCCTGAACTGGAATAATTTTTTGTCCTGATCGATTCCGGTTTAGGCAGATTTTGTTGTACTTTGTATCATCTCCATACACCCTACTCTCTTACTGTGATCAGTGACTGTGTTTGTGAATTGTGTGGATCGATCTGTACGCAACAATAAGGAACTGGCTCTCAACACGAACATAAATGGTCATCAAAGGGACAAGCACCAAGATGGGAATATTGCTTCCTCAGGCATAATTGTAAGGCTTGTGTCACATGAGTATTGTGTTGATGCACGCCACCTAATGCTAATGAAGTTAACTGTGAGCAGTCTGTATTGACACAGGATCAACATGGTCCTAAAGGCCAAGAAGCATGGGAGGACTCCTCGCTGAGAAAGTTTCCCAGGGGAGCAGAAGTGACCATGAGAGACTCAGGTTGGTCCCTTAAGTGCCAATAATGGCATCTGGGAAGGGAGTTGGGCAAACCCAGAAAGTAGGAACTGTCTTTTCAATTCAACTGGAAAGAAACAGAGAAACATCTCTAAATAAGATGTTCATTAAAAAATAAATTAATAAAATCAAATTTGTGACGTACTGGCTTAATACCAATAAAACCGTTGATAACAGAGACATAAAGTAGATTAGGGACTTATATTTTAGGAAATCTCTGAATTAATAGTCCAGTTGCTTTAAATATATGCTGCAAGCATCAAAAATGTAGATGAATTTGCTCATTTTCTCTTCATAATTAGAGAGCCACAGCAATCTTTATATACGAAAGCCTAAGCATACAGGCCCATCTCAAGGCCGAAGTTTCCTCAGGCCACAACAAAATACCTTGGTTAACACATTTTGTAAATTACATTAAGGGTTTTGTTAGCCACATTTACTCTTCTGGAAAGAACTCTCTTGCCTACAAGCAGCTTCTATTCTACATTTTATATGGACAATCTGCTTACATTTGTTATTATTCTTGTTACTGCTATTAATTCTTGACATTGCTATTACTATTAAATTTAGGGAGATTACTTGCACCATTGGACTTTTAAGGATCACATCATATTTCTTCTTAATACAATTAAGAGTTAGGATTTCTAAGCACATAGTTGAATATTTGCTACATAGAGAAAGGTATAGAAATAAAAATATGTATATATTACTGGAAGACACAAAACTTCTCCTTAAGATTATTTAGAGGAAGGGAAGCTGGAGGAAGAGGGGAGAAAGAATTAATCCATTCCATTCTACTAAAAACCGGAGATTGTCCAAACACCCTACACCACTGTAATAAAATCAACGCACAGTGAAAGAGATGCAAAGGGTTCCTTGAAGCTCTATACTGCATTCGAAGGTTGAAATGTTCTAAGGAACAAGAACAATCATCACTACATACTAAATTTATCAAAGAATCATCTAAATTTTCAGTTTTATGAAATTTTTGCATGCTTTCAATGACATAAATTGAAGATCAATTGTTTTTAGATTTATTGACATGGATGATTTGAAGTAATGGGTCTTGAAACAGCTAACATTGAGAAATCAGTCATAATCAAAACACCATCAGTCATAAAAACAAGCACACCAATAGAAATTGAAGAAAAAAGCACTTACTTCTTATTGGAAAGTTGTGATGAGTGACATGGATGTGAATATCCTGAGTTTCACCTCCTAGAAATAGAAGAAAAAAAAGTTAATAATCTGTAAAAGAATTCACTTTTTTCTTGAATAGAATACAAAAATATCAAACTTATTCAAAATCAATTAGTAGAATGAAAGTTCAAATATGAAATCTAATGGTTACAGTATAAATAAAAATGTACTTTTGCACTTCCTTGGAAATTAGAAGACAAAAAAATTTGAAAACTTATGGGGAATTAAAATACACACCTTTTACAGCACTTTCCATTTTCACATTACAGCAAGTCAAGGTTAGAAGGTTATTGTGGAATTTGCCGAGTATTCACACATAGCAGCTTACAAAATGCACAAATGTAATGATTTACAGACACATCTTGTACAAAACAATCAAAACTTGTGTAGATGTATTTTTCTTTCTTAGCACATTTATATTAAAATAGTGCTATTCCTACACACTTTTTCAACATGCTTTTGGTTAATGAAAACAAAATAAAGGAGGTAAAAATAAAACTGGGAGATACAGGAGCACAGAAATTTCTCAGGTTAGTAAGAATGAACAATTTCTCTTTATTCAACATGCATAACATTTTATTTCTTCTTTATGTACACAATTAATGACTTATTAGCATTAACATAACTCAGTCTTATGTGCACTAATATGCCCCTGCTTGATCTTAAATAACACAAGTGTAAAAATCACACACATTAAGCATGGTTCAGTATCACTTTACCTACATAACATATTAAGGGCACTGTGTGTATAAAATTGTAAATTTATCTACATAACGAAACACATTGAGCAGAATCCTAAAGAGCTATAAATATATTACAATCTAATCTACAATATAAAAAACATCCTTTAACCCTTCAATTATATACAAAATATTCTAATTTCATTTCCACTGATTTAAATCTGATACCAAAGTAGGCCTACTTCCACTGGAGGAAGAATCGCAAAATAAAATGATAATGAGTTATCTTAATGCAAATGAAATCAAAAAGCTGCAGGCAGTTATGTGAGCATGAACATCTGGAAATTTAATGGAAACATGTTAACAACAGGGTCTATTTCTATTATTGAAGAAAATTTAGTGTTTTTAGGATAAAAATAAATAATTTTCTATAAAATATAATGACTAGTGTGTAAAAGTACTGTCAATAAACATTTGCTGATTAATTAATTAAAATATTATATTTATTTAAAAGCAAATTTAAAGCACTTAATGCAACAAAATAATTTCAGAATATTGTTCTATTTTGTTGGATGAAAACAAAAGAGGAACAATTGAAAAGACAAACTGTAGACATGATCTGTAGGCCCTTCAGTCTGGCTGTAAGACCACAGCATTGGTATCAATGGTAACATTATAAACATTCTGATCACACTGACTTTTGTGTCTTCCTCAGAAGGTAATAGACCCTGGTTAACACAATAAATGAAATTATGTTTCCACTTCGCCATTTGTTTTCACTGCTTCAGTCAAATATGTGTTGAAAAGTGTTTTTAAATGCACAGCACATAAACTTTAATTTTAGGTCCAAAAGTGCTGCAAATGTATTATTTCTTAAATTCAATTTCCACAATACTCTCTTTATTCCATTTCAACACTTTTCAACACTGTTGAAATACCAGTCCCAGTCACTTTGAATCAAAGCCTGTTATCGCTAGTCTTTCAAATCACACGACCACAACACAAACTCATTGCAGCTGCGAGGTGGAGAGGATCGCAGGGTAGGAGAGCACACTGGGTGACAGCTGCTTGCCAGGAGGGTGGCAGTAGCAACCTGCCCCTGGTGCTGGCCGCGGCCCTGTACCTAGCATCAGCCGAGGCATCTCACACTGCTCACAGTACTCCAACTCCCAGTAATTGCGGAATGTACACTCGGTGCATGTCCACGACTGTCCCTCGCGCGGGTCCCTCTCTGGAGGAGGAGGTCGCGGGGGTGGCTGGCGGGGGCTCTGATGTGGAAGTTCACTTGCTGCAACATCACCATTGTCTTTAGCCAACTTTCCTCAATAGTAAAGTTAAAATGCAAAAAGAAAGAAAACAAATACAAAAGAGAATGAAAGATAATATGTAATTGGAACAAACAACATATTGAAAATGACCTACATTATGTAAAAATGTTTCTCTACCAAATTTCCATTGTCTTTTTAAGACCCAATTGTAGTCACAACCAAACCACCGAATAAAAATTGTACACTAAACTGAATCAGTAAAGAAAGAACCAATGAAAATATTCGTGGAAAATCTGTGAATTAAGCAAACAGAATTTAGCATTTAGCCTCAGTTCAGAAGTTAGCAAACATTGTATACCTAATACCAGAATAAAAAATTCAATGCACCCCATAATGAAATTTCTCCAATCTTTTGGTAGAAGTTATTCACATACAAACTACAAGCCTCCTGCGCAGCCCAATAATCTACTATAATCTACAAAAAATAAAATACTCTAGTAAAAAAACAAAGAAGATAGAAAAAATTGTTACTTACGATGCCGAGGGGGAACTCTTTGTGAATGTGCTGCTACGCTGCCTTGCTGACCAGTGTAAATGTTCTGGTAGAACTCTTCATCTGTTTCCCCTAAGGGAACTGAAAGCAAAGCAATGATCAGAATCTGACAATGGAATTTGAAGATTGGAAATAACATTTCAGAATTTAAAATAAAAATAGACATTTGTTACAGTACAGAATATCAACAAAGAAATATACAGTTTAAATTTTCTTATTGGCAACCCTGCAATGTTATGAAGTTTAGAAACTACAAAATAAAACTTCTATAGAATTTTACACCTTTGTAGAAAACGAAGTTGAACTTCTAATATGATGTATACAGCTTAAAGCAAAAATGTCATTTTATAAGTACCATTGTTTTCAATACCATAGGAACTGCTGAGTGAACTCCAAAATGTAAAAGCTTTTCACTGAAATGTGAACTAGCATCTTAGAAATAAGTATACTTTGATTTGATTAATTTTGTTTTATTTTTAGGAAAAAAAGTAAAATCTATGTAACATATCGGGCAGAAGTATTAACTGCAAACATTTTCTTGAAATTTCACCTTCAAATGGATCTAATAGATGTACAAGAACAGAGCAGCTTTAGAACTGGACACTCGGGTACTGATAATATTTTTAGTACCACATTAGTGACAGACAAATGGCTTACCCATAATTTAGATACTCATCTGGTATTCTATAGCCTATAACATTGTTCCATTAAAGGAACTCTGGGTGGCCTTGGAGAAACAAGATGTACTTACTGAAAGCTGTCAAAGATCTATGCAGCAGATGTAAGTGTAGTAACGTAAGTAAAGTAAAAATTGAAAGAAACATTTCCAAACCATTTTCTGTAAATAAAGGCTTACAGCAAGGGTATAACGTAGCTTCTACTGTTTAAATTACATTTAAATGAAGCTTTTAAAAAACTGGAGGAGAAAATGTTGCATCTATGTACACAAATTGACAATTCCATGCACTATTCTCTTAATTATGCAGACAACCAAGTCTTCTTCGCTTAGGAAGAAGATGTTTTGTAGATGTTGTGTAAACTTCATGAAGAGTACTTAAATTAAGGGCTTGAAATAAATTATAAAAGAACTGAATATCTGGGTGTGAAAGAAGCCAAGATTCTGTGTGTACACAACAAACCAGAATTGAAATCCTGCCAGAAATTTACCTATCTAGGAACTTAATTAGCAGCAAATGGGAATAGTACACAAAATAATCAGAGTAGAATAGCAAATAGGAAATAGCATCCCTTAATATGGAATCAAACTCTGAAGAAGAATGAGAAGAGAAGGTTATATAAGACTATTGTAGAGAGAATAGCCACATATGAAGTTTGAGAAATATCAAAAGGTAATGAAAATAAACTTACAACAATAGAAATGGACTATTGGCAAAGAAGCTGTGTATTCACATTGTTGGACAAAGTAAGAAACAATGAAATTAGAAGAAGCTGCAGAACAGAGTTTCAATATTATCAATACCATTGAAATTAAAAGGCTTAAACGGAATGGTCACTGACACAGGATGTGTGAAGAACAATGACCCCTAAAGCTCTGGAATTGGCAACCAACGTCATATTGAAGACGAGGAAGACCCACAAGTACATGGAAGGAAGGAGTGGAGAATGCGCTGGCGAGAAGAGAATTAACTGCAGAAGACTGCAGTGACAAACTTAAATGGAAACCAGGATGCAAGGGACGCCTAATGGTGTAAAATACTCGCAGTACTACTACTTACTTCATAAATTGTGATGTCCTTAGTCAAATTACCACAAGTCAAGTGAAAAATAAAATGAAACAAAAACTTACAACTAAATCAACATTATTGGAATTTGAAATGTTCATAGCAAAAAGATTTTGCTTGAGGAGGCAAATAATAATACATTTACTTTTAAGGAAAACACTGAAAATCATATTTTGTAACAATATTTAAAATATACTTATCCTATTTAAAACCCACATGTAAAATAATATTACATTCAGAGAAAAGAGGTATAGATTCCAAAGCTGAAGAAAATCTGCACAGACTGTACTTCTTCTCCCATTTGCAGTCTTGTAATGGTTTTTTGTTGTCAAATAAATAAATTAAGAAAGAAAGAATTTCATTTCAGCAATGTTACAATTACAATTAACTTACAATTAAAAGTACAAGTTAAAAGAATTTAGAAAGAACTTTACGTCTGGAGTCAGAGCTCATGTCCACTTCCATGGTCATCTTCTTGCATTCTTCAGTGAGAAGATGGATCTCTTGTCGCAACCTCTGCACTTTCTGCAACTGCAATCAAATTACTAATTCAGGAAAGAAAACAAATGATGATTTCAAATTTATTTTACATACAAAAACTAATGTACTTGCAAATGATAAAAAGAAAAAGATTATTCTACTAAAAAGTGATAAAAAAATTTTTTTTTCCTATTATAATGCAATGTTTGGAAGCTCTCACAATCTTTATAAGGCTGAAAAGTTATTTGTAATGTAATATCAAATCAAAATACAGCAATACATTTTCTTATTTTCAAATGACATTTTAAGTGCTATTGCCTGAAATGAAATAATTATAGAGTTAATAATAAGAGAAAGAATTGGAGAATTATAGAAAGATGTGACATTTGAATTAAATGGTTAGAAATGAAAATACTTTAGTTAGTAACGAAAATATGGCTATGCAAATTATTGTTCTCCATGGTGTCGCAATATATTCCTTGATGAGAGATAAGATCACAAATCTACAGCCAATTTGCTTTTGAAAATAAATTTGTTACATGGGAGGAAATATTTTCTTATCAATTTTTGCTAAAAAAGCTTATTGCATTTGTATTCAGAATTCAACTTCTATAAAGTTTAGGGTAAGGACCACAGAACTAAGAAACCTAGCACAGAATACATTTCTCCTCATAGCATGTCACACACAGTTTTTAATCTTTTTGATGTAAAATAAAAATAAAATAAAAAAATAAAAATTGGAGATGTTTTGACTAGTTTGATAAGAACATTATAGTGAAACATGTACTGCTTTTGCACCAAAAGCTATAGTTAATACTAGGGGGCGGATTTCTATGATTTTGTATATTTTTGTCTGTTGCTTCAGGGCAGGTAAAGTGAAATTTCCTGACATTTGGTGAGAATTGGATGCTACATAGATAAATATATTAGTGCATATTTGTGCACGTTTGACCGATTTTTTCGACTGGGGCATATTGAAGTAATTATAGGAGAATATTTTGCATACTTGGTTAAAATAAAGAATTATCTCTGAAATGTTTCATGTTTTCATTGAATTTATGTATTTGTGAGTGTTCATTGATAGGAAACAGCTTATCACAGTTTGCGTTTTTTACTTTCTTTCCAACAGAAGATAAAACACTTGTGAAAATGTATTTAGGACTTGTGTAATCTTTGTATTTGTGTGAGGTTGTTGTGATGGTACTGACAATACTAGAAAATAAAAATTTTTATTTTACCGTTGGTTTACTTTATTATGCATTTGTGTTGTTTTCTGTACTACAAAAACCATTACGCATAGTATAACATGACACGGACTATACATAAAATTATAAGTTTTGTTGAATTATTTGAAATAATTAAATAATAAAACCTTTAAATTTTAATTTAAAAAAGAGTAAGTGATATTTAAATAAATAAATTTAAAAAAAAATAGAAAAAGACTTTTGGGCTAGGAAAAACGTTAAGCAAGCGCATGCGCACGACGTACGAAGGTTGCTCACCGTGGAGAGGTGCGGGAGGGCGGCGTGGGGCGAGCGCTTGCGCAGCTGCCGCTGCGCCAGGTCCTTCTCCATGCCGCGCACGTCGCGCTGCATGGCGCGCAGCTTCTCCCGCTCGCGCCGCAGCTCCCGCTGCAGCCGCGTCTTGCGCTCCAGCTGCCGCTCCAGCAGCGCTGCAACACGCGATGACGACAGGTCACTTACTACGTGCAGCGACAAAGTTGCCTTTGCGAAGAAAACAACAACAGCCTACGATTCTTCGCTGCGTCCGGGCACGGGCGCGCAAACACACTGCTCTTCTGTTCGAGACGATTTTGATTGATTAGTGATTTCAGGTGCGTCAACAGCCAATATTATTCGTCCGTAAGTGTAGTGCATATTTCTGGCTCGGGAGGTGGCGGCGAGCTTCTCCCGCTGGGTGGTGAAATCCGGCGCCGACCTACACATCGGGTAGAAGGGTTTTCCTCAATCAGGTATCTCCCATCAACGGTGCACCGCCCCAGCCGGGACAAGCTCTAAGCTCCCGACCGATCTCCCGGCATGTGTGGTAGTGTAGTGCATGTAAGTGTGTGTGTGTATATGTAAGGAGTGAGGATAAGACAAGGAAGAGGAAGGAAAAATCGCACGCGGTCCATGGCCCGTTCATTAGGGTACTGCTCCGGCATTCGCCTGGAGTTGATCAGAGAAACTTCGGAAAATTTCTCATCAGAGCAGCCGAACGCTGATTACGACCTAGCTATGTAGCTAGTGTCGGAAATCCTGCCACCGTCGGGACGCAACCCTACGACCTCGCGGACACAGACACAGGACTGACATCAATTTATGTCCTGAGTAGTGATGGCAAATTCTATCAAAACATCGATATTTCGATAATCACCAAAAATGTTTTCGATGCCAATGAAAACATCGATGTTTTACATGTAATAAAGGGGGGTCGGTATGTAATGTGGGTATTTTCCCATCCTTTTTCCATTTTTAATCAGAGTACTTACATGAAATACAGATATATTTTATTTTGTTACGTATAAGTGATAATGTTAATATTAATGTTTATCAAATCTGAAGAAATAATTAAAAAATAAAGGACATCGTGTTTGCTATTATTCCATTTACTCACATTCAGTTATAAATCATCAAAGTAAAACGTCCAGTATCAAATATAACACATAAATATTAGTTTAAAGTATATTCGGCCTTAAAACACTATTTTACTTTAATTTCCTAATCAATTTTCTATAAAATGCAGTTAAACGACATTACCCCGTACAAAATCATCGAAAAATATAAACTTTTTTAAATACTCATGTTTCTGGAAAAATATATCGATCTGTAAAAAAAATCGAAAACAAAACATCGATTTTTTTTTTCGAGCCACCTTCACCGAAGTGTTCGAGACGCTTTGTAGCTGTGCTGTTGGCTGAAAGGGGGGGTATTAGCCGCAATAAGGCTCGGCGCGGTGGCCCCGCACTAGAGGATTCCTGAAGCAAAAAAACTCGTGCCGATGCTGTCCTCGGTTTCCGTTGCCGACCTCACCCCTCCCCAACCTCTCAACGCAGAGCAACAGCAGCGCGCGTGTCCGCACAGCGACGACGATTCGAACCGTGCGCCCGGAAGCAACATATGTCGAGATTTCTCGGAGAAAAAAAAAAAAAAGACTGAAAAATTATTGCATCAAACTTCCTTAAATAACGACCAAAGACTGCCTGACGTTTTTCTCAGGTTAATTAAGGAGCACAACAATTGTTTCCTTCAAGATGTGCGGTTTCTTTTAAAAATATTTTTAATGAATTTCCAACCTCTATCTCGGAGATACAGACAGTGCGTCCATTTCTTGACAAAATGGGATATTATAGAAGTAACATGCTTCAATTCCATTGCCCTTTCTGGATGTATTGCAAATCTTGTCCAAACGGAATTAATAAACAAGTTTGGAACTCGACACGGAACAAAATGAAACTGCTCTGCGTAATAAACTCGGCGGTTTCCGCAGAAATATTGTGAAACTCCATAATTGTAATACAACGGGAGGAAAAAGAAATGACCTTCCACAAACAGAATTTATTAACTATTAGTCAGTTTCAGCATTACACAGACAAACATGTTGTGAAGTATTTTACCTCGTCTTCAGTGCCTCCAACAGGATATTAAGGAAAATTGAAACATAAAATTGTAAAACTAACACACCACAAATCATGTTGGCCATGTTACTTGGGTACATAATAATAGTTTGTAAGTTTTTTAATAGTGTTTGTGTTCTTTATTAGTTTTACAATTTTATGTTTTATATTCTACAGTTGTTTTTACTATCCTGTTGGAGACACTGAAGATGAGGTAAAATACCACGAAACATGTTTGTCTGTTTAAATCTGTAACTGACTAATAGTTAATTAATAAATTATGATGGTGGAAGATAATTTCTTTTTCTTCCCGTTGTATTACAACAATTCTCTGCGTAATATTGGAAGTAAATGTGCTAATGCGCCCTATTCCTCCCTGGCGATGAGGGTCGCTGAACTTCCCGGACGCAGGGTAGGCCTCCCGCCGAACACCGTTGTAGTAGTCATTTGTCCACCCATTCCTGTGCCATCACATGAAGGCTCTCAACGGTGCAGATTTAGAGCTGTCGCTTTATCAACCCTAATTTATACAAGTTAAAACTTCGCGTTTTGTCGTTGTGCGTGACAATTAAGTTAAGCTTTCTCTCTCGCAGTGGATAAAAATGTTACATTACCTTAGTATACGCCGAGTTCTCGGACCGATCTCAATTAATAGATCTAAAAAACTGAAGCTCATTACAGGAGCGTTTTCAGAAAAATGTCTAGATTTTGTTATTAATTCCATATTCACAAAAGTCAGTGAAGAGTTTATATCGGTGAAAAGAATCAGTTGTGTGCATATGTGTAGTGACCCAAGGCAACACACTTCACAGAATGATCACAAGCTTCAGACATACACTGCAATAGATCCCGCTTCTTTGCTCTCTTCCAAAGGCGTAAGTAATTTTTTCGACTTCCGTATTTTAAATGCCACATTGCAGTAAAACAACACAATTTGTTGTCGGGATGGGTCTCCTCAGCGAGTTTGAAGTTCGGGAATCAAGGAAGAGACTCGGGCCACTGTCTTAATGATTATCACAAACATTTTAAGTATTTCTTACACTCGCTTCCACAGATGGAGTGGTTTCCAACTGGTGGTATGCAAAAGCTCTAACTAATTTGTGAAGCTTTATTCGCATGTTTTTGAACAATGTGTTAATAATTCCTGGAGGACGTTGTACTAAGGAATTCGTTAACTTTAAAATCAAATACAGGAACAGGAAGTCTACAGAGATTTATAGTTAAAAATAACATCCATTCAGAATAAGACATACTCTCTGGAACAAAACAAGCAGCATCGTTTCAATTAGACCTTAATTTTTTTTAAATAAATTATAATTGTTCAGTACTAACATGAAAATTCTAATAAAAGAATAAAGAGAACATAACCTTTAACCAATAATATTTTTTAAGTACTGGTAGTACTCGAAATGAAAACTGAAGACCAACGTGGTTCGCAGGACCGAAAAGTTTGGGAACTATTGCTCTAGTATGCACGATGCATATGTGAATTGGGTCTGCAATTTTTTTCTCCAAAAGTGCAAATTTGGTTGAGCTCAAGATACCCGACGCTAATAGTTACTGACTTCTGTTTCAATTAACTACGTATACAACGTAACAAAATGGCCATGCTTATTCTCATTTATATAGAATGGTCGAAAAAAATCCATATTAA
>BOPP01000006.1:19850716-19879694 GCA_017312745.1 Gryllus bimaculatus | reverse complement strand
GGGGGGGGGGGGCGATTCAGTAGATAAGGTACAGATTACCGGGAGTTCCCTCCAATATAACCCACATTCCAAAAAATGTTGGGCGAACCGACCTCTCACCTCCCCCTGGCGGTGACGATTATGATTAATACTGAAAACAATAATAATAATAATAATAATAATAATAATAATAATAATAATAATAATAATAATGAAATTAAAAAAGAAGACAAAATTAGGGTTTTGCGACACAGCAGAACAGTAGCCACTGGTAAGATAATGTTGGCAGGATGAAAGATTCGTTATCCAAGAGCGATGATGCCTCTATATCTATCTATCTATATCTATCTATATCTATTATCTATCTATATCTATATCTATCTATATCTATATATCTATTCTTTATATCTTATCTATTCTATCTATATTCTTATATCTATCTATATCTTATATACTATTCTTATTATTTTCTATATCTATCTATATCTATACTTCTATTCTATATCTATCTATCTATATTCTAATATTATCTATCATACTATATCTATTCTATATCTAATATCTATATCTATCTAACTATTCTATCTATATCTAATCTATATCTATCTAATTATCTATATCTATCTGATATCTATCTATATCTATCTACTCTCTCTCTCTCTCCTTCTCTCTTCTCTCTATAATATATATATATATAATATATATATATATATATTATATATATATATATATATATAGAGAGAGAGAGAGAGAGAGAGAGAGATAGAGACACGCGTGTGAAGACTATGTGGACAAAAGTTTCAAGAGGCCGGATCAGGCAAAAGCCAAGACCCGCAAGTGACGGCGACGACGATGACGATAATAACTAAAGGAGCTTGTGGGGGGGACCTTCCAACAACCGCTGTAACTTAGGGGACGAAGTTGTAATAATGTGGTCTCAGTGTACTTTTATTTTAATATTTCGACTGGTCCTCGAAATGAAAAGCGGCGAGGTACGCTGGCCAGTCACAATAGTTTAGTTCAGACATTCTACTAGATAGAATTCAGATAAAATTCAACAAAAAACCTGGTATTTTTTAAAAGTTGAAATATAATAATTTTTTACTGGTAACAAGTCAACCTGTCGAGGATTAAGAGCAATGTTATGCGTTTCCCGGCACATCTACATTCATACAGAGCCCCCCTGGAGAATTTCAGCAACGTCCATCCAATACGTTTAACACTAAGAAGATAAGACTTTGTGGCAGCCCATTTGCCTTTAAACATCATAAGGAACAAATACTAATGCGTCAAAATATATTCAAAGTAGTTTTTATATACAATTTTTCCGGCAGTTTAACTTTGTAAATTATAACTTTTTACACTCAAGGAAAAATTTCTTTAAGATGGACAATTCCTCAGAACCTGTCTATGACATTTCAACCGGAACACGAGCTAATCGCCTAAGCTTTAAGAGATAGGAGGGAATGAGTAAGGAAAAGAACTTCTGGTTGAGGGAATAGTATAATCACTAAAACGTGCTACCGTACACGAAACGAAAGTGGCGGAAGTTTTTTCTGTTGTGATTTAGAATGGACTTTTAGAAAATGTTCAATACGTTTAGAGGGGTTAGTGTGCGGCGTCCAACGTAATAACAATGACCCAAGCTAGTAAAACGCTAGTTTCAAACATATTTCCAGTAGTTAAATTAAGTTTATGCCTCCAAGAAAATGATAATTATATTTTTAATATCGCGTTAATACTAGTTTGCGAGTGATAAGAGCGCTTGTATGAATCAGTTTTTCATGAGGTTAGAGAGGGTATTTATTTACAATCTAACCGTAACTACCAAGTACACATTTAAGAGTATTATCTAAACGTGGATTTTCATAGCAATTCGAACATGATTGTTTATCATTCAATTGTTTCAAATACCGCAGTTTCTTACAGTACGCTGCGTTCACACCCATCCTTTTAATCAAGGGACAGAAGATATCTGGCCCTGTGCGAGCCAAGCGGAAATTCGTCTAGTTCTAAAATATGCTCAGTTTTGGTGTACCCGTTCTTTCCTTGGTTTATCACGAGCAAGTCCGTCACCACGAGAATGGTTGAGCACTCCTGCCACTTGGCAACGCCGCACGCCACAAAGCACGCGGGCCACTTCAGTCTTGAAGAACTTCGCACCGCGACTTATTTATGTAGCACCCAGCGTCCACAATTTTCTGCTGACATTGCGTACACACGCGTTATAAATTATTCGGCGCAGAACTCGCAAACCCTACAGAAACACAGATAAACATGCTCAGTCGGCACAGTTTGCAAGACACCAGTAACACCCATTGATTTGCTTGTTTGACACCACAAGCACACAATTGTACAGCGATGGGGATCTAGAAACTGAAAGAAGAGTGGTGCGCTGTTATGGGCACGTTGGGACATTTAGTGATCCGATCTTTTGCTATTCTAGGGGGAAAAACATTTGGTTTCATGATTATAGTATAGTTTAAGTTAAATACAGTTTATTCAGTCTCTTTAAGCTCACTTATGTGTTTTCTTTAGTTCTGAAGTTACTGCTTCTTCGAAGTAAAATTTAAACGAGTACTCTGTTGAATATTGGTGTCTGATACGACAAGTCAAAACAGTCTGACATTAGCAATTCTGGCAGAAACGCAATTAGTTATGGAACTTTTCTTCGGTTCGTTCTTCCGGAACTCACGCTATCACTTAACGCGAACTTAATGATCACTGAGCAGCGCTGCATTGACGGACTAATGAAGTAAATAGCTCATTTCGGGGAGCGAGAGGGGAGACTTCGGTAATATTCGGACCTTATTACGATTTGAGCAATTCTTACATGGAAAATAAACACCACTGGCAACAAATAATTTAAACAATATTTTCAACATGGAAAATATCTGAACACACGAACACTTAATTACTTGCGGGTTATTAATCAATTTATTAATTTATTTATTAATTTATTTATCTATTTACTATTTATCTATCTATTTATTATCTATCTATCTATTTATTATCTATCTATCTATTTATTATCTATCTATCTATTATCTATCTATCTATCTATTTATTTATTTATTTATTTATTCCAACGGCAAACAGTCGGATTACTTGATTTTTGTATGCTTCTAACCCGACTTCTTTCCAAGTTTCCTGGTGTACATTACCGTTGTTTAGAATCATCCCGTCAGACACAGTATTTTGGAAATTATTAGTGAGCAGTAACAGATCATTCTGGAAGGTTTTCTCTACAAATTTCGATATTACATGCTTGTGAAAGTTTTCGAAAGTCCTGGGAACACTTGAACAAATAAATAATAGGTGTGACTACAAAGCAACTTTATTTGAAGCACGGTTTGTTTGATTTATTAAATTTTAAACTTTTTTTTACATAACAAAAAAAATACGGCTATTTCAAACATCAACTCTAGGAAGCCTGTTCGATAAGAGCAGGTGTGAGACATTAAAAAGGATTCCGCACACACATAGCTGTTAATACGGATACAATTTTACAGATACAATTTTGCATTGATAAAGGGCAAAGATTTCTTGGGCATAGTTTGCAGTGATGCCAACGGGCATCTAGAAAAGAAAGAACAAGAGACAAGAAGGAGCCGGTCGTCCTCCGCCGAATAATCAATATATGTTAGTTGGGAGCACTGCAGGTAATGAAGGCGGACATCGCGCGCAAGTTTAAACTCATCTAAATCAACCGCACGCCCTTGACTTACGCAAATATCTGGAACTCGCGTGCTCATTAGAATATTCCACGAAGGAAGTGCAATATAATAGGCATAGAAATAATTCTAATGAGTAATATCACACAAATTGCACTATTTCGAAAACCTATTTTTCATATTACGACCGTACCCAATAACCTTTCTTTCGACGATTCTGCTGGTCCAGATAGGATAATTACTTTTTGTACAGCATTGAAAAAAACATTGTAAAATTGACGTCAACTTTGCATTCTCATAGATCTCTTATTTATTATAACTAACTTTATTGTGACTGCCTTTTTATTCTAAAATGTTTATTTTATGAAGCGATTATGATTAGCTCGGATAATGAAATGGAGATCAAGTATCAATTCCAAATATTGAAATCCAAATTTCTTTTGTTTAACGGAACATTTGGCAATAAACGGTAGTTACTGGTTCTGCTTAATTATTTATTTTTTAAATGAACTCATTTTCGTTTTCGCTTCCGTGGGAATAGCAAGACAAAAAGTATTGTTAACGTCCTCTTCACCACTGTTAGGTTGTTGCTTTTCGTATCTCCTCCGGATGCCGACAAGGTACAAAGGGCGGCGGTCACACATTTGACCTCCCTGCACACGCATTGTATCTCCTAGATAGATACGTGAGATGTTGGGTTGTTTGTAGCACAGAAGATAAACTTATCTGTACAGCGTTGACCTAATGTTTTCCTGTATTGTTCTCAGAATTCATAGCTTCCTAGGCGTCTTTGTTTTGTGCAGTTTACAGTAGATAAACATATCAGTAAAATTACTGCCATTTCAACATCAAACGAAAATCGATGACGTCCCCTCCCGATCTACTGGCTTAGGCCAGCCCCACCCCTCGCCGCCTCATCCGGTTCCCCGTAATCATACTCCAGCCCGTAACTTCACCCCGCGTTCCTGTAGTATCTAAACGCATTGAGGGTTGCATTAACCCAAATTTTATTTGACGAAGGGGGAAGAAACAACACGAACCTTCCTGTTTTTTTTCTCAGTCCCGATGTAACATTTGGATGAATCGGACCAATAGCGTTAAGCTGGAACCAATACGTGTATCCAGTTTTATAGATTACCATGTATTCAATAATTTCATTTAATAAAAAAAAATATCATCGACCAACAAACAAGTCTTATAACTCCATCTGCGAGGCCCGACAAAAAAAGCAGGAAGGGATTGATTCAGCCACCCCCAATCATCTCTCAGGGTGTAGGGTGCTAGACTAGAGAGAATTGAATTTCACCAAACGTATGAACACATTGCACATTGTATGCATTATGGTCATGGCTTCACTCTTCTACGCATCGCATCCTTTTCATAAGCACGATAACAAGGTTGGTATGATGTAATTTCACGGACCGAACAGCAGAACTAAGCGATATAAGAGAAACATTTGTTTTACTAAGTGATAAAAAAAGCAAAATCACGAGATCAGTTTTGGAGAGTGGTCGTCCATAATTGTAAACAAGTCAAAACACGTTCATGTTTCAGCAACGTACAATGTAGGGAGGTTTGGAGGCCATGTTTTGCAGTCGATCTCCAAGATAAAAGAGTCTCTCAGCAACGTGCGCGAAGCCCTACAGAGAAGGAGAAGACAGGACGCGGAATTGAGGTCAATGTAACCGGTTCTTCCGCGAATATCCGTCTCCCACTGAGGGAGTGGCACTCCCACCCAACCCTCATTACTCCCCCGGTGTTGGAGGGGGGATGCTGGAAAGGGAAATTCACCGCGCGTTGATTGTACTATGGCGTGTTAACATTGAACAGTGTTTCATGATAACCCATTCTTTATACATGCACAGAAGGAGGGGAGCAACAGTTGATAAGGAATCACCGCATCTATTTACCGATGGTTATCGAAACCACGATTCAGCATCTAAAAACATGAATATAAGTAAAAATGTACTCGTAATATGCATTTACACATAATGCCAATGTTCATGCTTACCACTAATTTTTCTTCTTAGCATTTGCTCAAAAACCAAAAACACATTTTTCAAATCTTCGTGCAAACCGAACATGTTCAGCTATACAGAATCCGCAAACAGTACATTCAATATAAACTACGGTCAAAGCATGTGCATCCCCAGTCGTTTAAACAAGCGAACTGTTAGCGAAGAGTTCTGACAGATACAAAAAACTGACATGTGACAGTTCCTTTAATGTCACGCAAAGAAAGTAAGACATCGCATGCTATCGCCATTACATTAAAATATACGTACTAGTCATTTATACGAATTTTAATTAATTTTTGGATCTTCAGAACAAATCAATGGGAATATACAACATGTTGACTGACATAATCCGGATAGAGAACTTCGTGGTTGAATGAATTACAGCGAGTGATCCGTTAATCACCGAATGTTGGGCCGCATTTCCGCGGCATCCACACCCGCGTGGTCGGCCGTACCTGGGGCTGGTTGCTGCTGCTGCTGCTGCGGCGGTGCAGCGCACGTGACGGGCATCGCGGGCGGCTGACGCAAGGCGCGCCCGCTCGATACTCCGGCGCTCGCCAGGCGGCCTGGGCCTGGGCCTGAGCCTGGCTGCACGCACGACACCGCCACGACCGCGGCTACCGTCTCCTACGCCGCTCTCCTCACACGCGCACGCACACACACACTCGGCGGTGTAGGACACCGCGTGCAACGACAGCTCCACGTCACGCAACGCCACGCACCGCTCGCCAACGCACTCCCGCCTGCGACCGTAGCGCCTTGCGGAATGCCCTGAACGACGCGGCGCGGCGCAGCGCAGCGCGGGCGCGGGCGACGGTGGCAGGGGGCGGGGCGGGGCACGACGGGTTGGCGGGCGAAGGGGGGCCCCTGGCGCGGCGCAGGCGGTCGATGGAGTCCCGTGACTGCGCCGCGCAGTGCGCAGCCGAGAGGCCGGCGCGGGCGAAAGCGAAGTGCCACGCTGTCTGTGCCAGCTTTTCCCCGTTCGAGTTAAAAGTTCAGTCGCGAACCACACAGTACTGTGCTGGCCCTAAATGAAAACAGCTCCACGAGACTCTCAAAATGATGGAATGCACAATAACGCGGGTTCACGACCTTTAGGGGTCAATTACCTACCATGAACAAGTAACCGCGTCGAATACTGAAAATAATGAAGATTATATTTATTAATACGCGTACTATTTATTTACATTTAATTTTACTGTAGATGTTTAATACGTCTTTTATTCATTATTTTCATTATCACATACTACTCATCACTTAAATATTAATCCCAGTCATTATATATTTCCACCGTCGTCTTGTAGAACAAATGTTGTACAATTTCAAGTGCTTTCTCTTTCACTTTTGCCCTTCTCCAAAATCAAATAATCTATGTCAAATATAAATGTCAAAATCAAATATAAATGTCTGTTCAGGTTATAATTCCGATGACGATAAAATCCAACCATCCGAGCGCATCATACTATTTTCCAAAAAAATAAGATTTTTTCTTCTCGGATAGAAACATGCGTAATGAGCGGACTGCGGGATACTTTTAACATTTTTTGGTCATGTTAGCGACGGCAGGATGCCTGACAAATGCCTTTATTTAAACAACGTAAAATACCGGAACATTTGTTAAAAAAATCAGATAAAAATGTGTTAACAATTTCTTCATCTTCAAAAACAACTTAGAATGTCAACTTTAAATCAGGAGGAGTCCTGAAACTAAGAACTCTGAATAGGTTGAGTTTCTTAGGTATGGTTTCCCTATACTCAATGATATGAGTCTAGGGGGGAAAATCTGTTAATGTTTAAAAAAATACAATCTGTTCATTTTCTTGTGACCTAAGAAGCTCAACTCCATGAGACCATAAATTGTGAGGGTGAAACGTTAAGAATTTCAACATTTTATAGTGAGTAAAATATAAAACATTGAAAAAATACACCAAATAAAAATATTTAAAATTCACGATAGTATATTTCAACAACAAAAAGGAGACATAAGCATTATCTCGAGAGAGTGTTTCGGACAATGCTGCTGCATTTACGAGACGGAATCAAGATAAAAAAAATTACGTCATTTATGCCCTAGATCTTACGTGAGATCTTGTGGGTCGCGGCGTTTATTCCACGGCACTCGACCTGCCGCTCGCCCGCTCTCCCTTCTTTCCTCGTGTCCAGCTGTTCGCGCGAAACCACAGACGATCAGAGGCGGGGGGGGGGGGCGGACGAGCACTACGTTCTCAGCAGCGCTTCCTCGTCCGATAAGGGCTCCCCGCTCGGGAAACGCCCCCTGCGCTTCATTCTTAAGCTTCCCGCTTCGCGTTGCCTTTTGAGGGCCACATCTCCAGCAGTAGGCTGCCACGTTATTATTTTATCGGCGCCACTTTGCCGACAGTTCTCGCTTAAAAACGATAGGTTGGCAGTGCGCTTATCGTGATAGTCCTCTCTTCTTCCCGTAATGCAGTAGAACCTCCTTAACACGAGTTCATTAATTCGAATTCGACATCTCAAATCTTGGTCTGTCAAAATATTATTCAGTTTCCTCTTCTTTCCCTAACTTTTATGCAAATAAAAATAACTAGGAGTTACACGCGCAGAAATTCCCTTACAACAACAAAAAATTCATTTACTTCGTGAAACTCACGATGGGTGTCGTGCGTCATTGTGGTTATTTTTAAGTTATTTCGGGCGAGTTAGAACGAGGATGGAACAAAACCTCTATCTCGCTATCTTGCGAACTCGTTTTTACGGCCGTTGGAGGCATGAGAAACGACGTCATGACGCGCGCACGTGGGGATTCCCCCATGGCCACTTCCAGGCTCACCATCAGCGTCGCCACCAGCATCTAACGCAAAAACGCTGCTCGCCGGACGTTCATTAGCGGCACCGCCTTACATATCTGGCACGCGGAAATCCCAAAATGTTCGTGGTTGATATGGATTCCCCGCCACCGACTGCAGAGCACGCCCAGGCGTTACGCCGCACAGCCTATTTCTAGTCGACACAATTGCGTTCACTTTCGCACGGTACAATTTCAAACTAGCTTTCGTGCATATCTAAAGAGGAACACCCAAGTGGGAGAGGGGCGTGGGGCTGAGGCCCCTCCCACCCAGATGTCAATGACACAGAGCTTTTACTCTATGTAGTTGTCTGTGCGGGAGACACCGTGTCCTAGGCACAGAGTCCGTGTCGGCCGATATGCTGCGACCTTCCTCACACACATCTAGGTGTTGAATATTTGGTCAAACATGACACACAATAGATTTTGCTGATTTGTACTGTCTGACTTTGTTACAAATAATAAATGGTTGGGGTCCAAAAAGCCTCCCCACTCGGCAAAACGTCACTTTTTCCAGGCGAAGGAAAGTCTGGGAGCGCATCACGTAATCATGAAAGATACACATGTTTAAAAGTATCGTTAAATGCTGTTTTAAATTTTAGATCACCGATGAGACTTTGGCTTGACATGTGAATTCCGTTGGTTAGTTACAATGAGCTTTGCAAAAAATATTGCAGGATGATCCACTTGGCGCTATGCGAGAGCGGGATTTGAAGGGGGGCGAGATAAAATTATTTAGTCGAAGGATCGATAATGGTGAATACTGAAGAATGGTAGAATTGTTGCGAGATAAAGGTTTAAAGATTTACGTTTAGGGTTGACAGTGGTAGTTATTTAACGTTGGTAGTAAGGGCGTTATTATTTGCTTCATGAAGTTGGATAGGAGTTGTTCAATAGCATTCGGTATACGCATTAGTACTAGAATTAAAGATGTATTGAATGCCAGGAGTCTGTGATGATGGTGGTGGTAGGCAAAGATGGGTTTATGCAGTTTAGAATAGCTTTTTTGAGTCGTGTGGAGATTGTGTATTTTGGGGAGGTATAGTTTGACTGTTCAATTGCTTGATTGTTTTAGTGACTCCGGGCACGTCAACTGCCATGGTCATTAGTCTCGTAAGTGTAGTGCATGTTTTTGTTCGAGATGTAGCGGTGATCTTTCCGTCGCTGTATGGCGAGATACGGCGCCGACCTTCCGTCGGCTAGCGGGGTTTTCCTCAACCAGAGGGGCACCGCCCCCTGCCGGGAGAAGCTCTAAGCTTCCGACCGGCCTCTCGGCATGTGTGCTTGTGTAGTGCGTGCTAGTGTACGTGTGTGTGTGTAAGGGGAGATGATAGTACAAGGATGAGGTAGGAAAGATCGCGCGCGGTCCGTGGCCCGTTTGTTTGGGTACTGCTCCGGCATTCACCTGGTGTTGATGGAAGAAATCACGGAAAACTACCGATTAGAGCACCGGGATGCAAGAATTCTTCCTAGCTTGAATTCGACCTAGCTGGTAAGCTAGTGTCCAAAATCCTGCCAACGCCGGGACTCGAACCTAGGACCTCCCGGCCAGAGGAACTGCAGTGACGTCAGTTGATGTCTTGAACCATCTCCGGACTTGGTTCGAGTAGGAGTAGCGTTTGAGAGGGTTATTAAAGGGAATTCCTGTGATAATGGAAAATGTGAAGTTGGTGGGAGTAGCTGTGGCCGCCGTTGTTTAGCTGGTACAGAAAGGAAAGGTCTTACATTCGTGGTACGATAAGGAGGTTTGAGGTGAGGACGACGGACAGTACAGGCACTCACGCACGTGGGCTCTGCTATCTGCTTCAAAGTTCTTTGAAGAGCAATTGATACAAATGCTTGTTGTGTTTGTGCAAGTGTGAAGCTTGTTGTCGCTGACGGTACTTTGATTTTGTTATAGGTGTTGAAGTTGCTGTTGAAGGCGTCCGATGTATTGCTATTTTGGTAATGGTTCGTGATTACCTCCTAAGGGCTATAATTGATGTCACTACAGTGCGTCTGACCGGAAGGTCCTAGGGGTTCGAGTACCAATGGTGGCATGATTTTCGACACGAGCTAATGAGCTACGTCGAATTCACCTGCTGTCCGGAATGAAATTCAAGCGGCCATCTGCTGTGATTGGTACTTTTCCGTTGTTTCTCCCATCAACACCATGCAAATGCCGGATCAGTATACTCGCAAACGGGCCACGGACCGCGGGGGATCTTTCCTTCCTCCTCATCATTGTCCTATCCTCTCCCCTTACTTACTTACATACTCACTGACGTGCATTAGACTACCACACATTCGGGAGCTTAGAGTTTGTCCTGGCTGGGGTGGTGCCCCTCTGGTAGGAGATACCTGGTTGGGGAAAATCCCGCCAGCCGACGGGTAGGTTGGCGCAGGATCTCACTATCCAGCGGGGGAAGAACACCGCCACTTTCCGCGATAAAAACATGGACTACACTTACGGGACTAATGACCTTAGCATTTGAAGCGTCCGGAATCACTAATTAATCCTCTGGTTGCATGGTGTACTACGTTAAGCCGTGTTGCGTTGTTGGAGAGATCGCGGCACCGCACACAGAATCGATAGGGAGGAGCTTTTGTGCTCAGCGAAACGTTACAGCAATCGACAGAACATTGGATCTTTCGCACTTGTGCTGTTCGAGTTTCGTGTTAATTTAGTGCACATGGTCATGCACAGAATATCGAGATTGCAGTCGATTACAGTATGATATGCAGGTCAAAAACTCCCTTTTATTACTACAGGGAACAGCGGGACTTATTGTGATCGAAACACTGGGCAATATATATTGCACTTCAGGATGTTTAGCATCACAATACGCAGTTGTACGCCCACAAAAGCCACTGTGGCTGGAACCACGCTTCGCGGGTAGCGAGGGCTCTGCGGAGCGGAGCTTCGCGTACGTCCGTTCACTATCGCTTCCAGGCGAGAACTGCGTTAAACGATCAGAAAGAAATAATCACGAACAGGATAACAGAACCCGGAGATTTCATACTTCATACTTCAAAGTTTAGATTGTCACAATTACAGAGTGGTTCATTTATGTCGAGATACCAAAGCAACTCCGAAAATATTAACCGTTAATTTTTTGTCCGGTGAGAAGGACCTTTTGGTGAGAAGGAACGGTTTTGTGAAGGAGCCATTCACATGTGCTAAAACCAGCCTGCTTTTAACGTACACGGAGATCAAATGGAAGGAACATTAAAATTATGAAAGAATGAAACAATTTTTAATTCCATGATTTAGATTGTGTGAAAAAATTGGTAACATTTGCCTTAAAACATTATTTTTGAATAGTTATTGCTGGCACAGTACCTTTTAAATGAAAATTAATACCTCGTAGGAGTTAGCGCCCTTTATTTTTAAACGAAATATGCTATAAAATATCAGGAATGTCTTTGTTGCTTTATTGGCTTATCTCTTGTGACAGGAATTGCGCAAAAAATCGTTGGCCCAGAGCATCTCTGAACAATTAAAGAAAAGGCGCAAAAGATTGAGAAACCGTCGAACTATACGATATTGACAAAGAAATTAACAATATTATCATTACTTCAAACTTCTGATAGCTTCGAGAGAAAGAGACAGATATCGACGATTATGAAAGTCAGAATAACCCATTATTGGAATTCTTACCTTATTTTTAATGTGCATATCAATAAAAGTGAAACCCTTTAAAAGTGGAATTATTTACAGCATGGGAAGTACCATACGCATTACTTGAAGTGAACGAGTTAAGAGGGTTTTGCCTCTAGGATTTCCCTTCTGGGTGGTTTCCCGTTGCCTTCCACTGTATGAACGCTGAAGGGATGGATGATGTGATGATAGATGTATGATTGAGTATCAGGTATAGGTTCAGATGGCCTCGTTTCTACCACCTTCAGTTCCCAATTCTTGGACGATTCTCGAAGACACTGCAAGTGACCACGGCATGCTCGTAATTATCATCTGTTATACTCTTAATTCGATCATTCAACTAGTAATATTTAGACTTTTGACAAGCCAATTTATGGAACCATAATTTCACGGCTGTATACTCTTCAATTCTCATTATTCCTATCTTTTTCTGTGCACAATTCTACTAGTTCCCAGAAAACAACTTCGCCACTGGGCAGTATTTACACACATGTCTGCCATGAGCCTACCAGACAGCACAGACAGCAGTTCCGACAGATACAATCACTCGGTGACTCACTCGCATGTTTCGACGCGTGCTGCGACATCACCGACAGACAAAGCGGGCGATCCGTAGCAAAGCGCACAATGCGGTAGGTTTTTCTCTTCTGGAAACCGGGGCTCAAATTCCGGTCGATCCTTGTGAAAATTGTGGGTGAACAAAGTCGATTCGTGGCGGGTTACGCCGGGTTTCGTCTCCCATTTTCCCCCCTCTCACTCATTCCCTCGACTGATTCCTCCTTCAAAGGCTAATTGAAAAAATATTAAGAATGGAGAACATACCAAGGACGAAATCAAATTATCTCTCAAAAGCACGAGTTATCAAGATCGGGAATATGAGAAAATATAAAATATAAATAAACAAGAGCCACAAAGAGCAGCGCATTTGTGATTTCAAAGGTGCTCGCCCAAAAGAATGCCTATTGTAGATTTTGGTACGGAACAGCAAAATGTAATTTGCCGTACATTTTTAATTGTACTGACATTTTTGATGGAGAAGGACAGGAGTACGCGATTTCGGTAGAAATAATGAATTAACAAAGATAGATGATCCTGAGAAAACGACAACGTAATAACTGAATGATCTAAAAACCCAATTTACATTCTAAAACATACGAGCGAGTCCAACCAATGTATAAATTTTTTCGCTTTCTTATCGTCTAGATTGTCCGATAAATTGATTCAATTGTGGAATACAAACAGCATTTTATTGCTACTCGAGGAAATAACAAAGACTGTTATGCTTGAAGCCATTACCGAAAGAAATGCACATGAAAATAGGAGGTCAATACAATAAAGCAATACAAACAAAAATAGTACTTTAATTGAAAACCTTTAATTTCAAATTCGATTTCGATATTGGAAGCGGAGCTCTACGCGAAGGACATACTTTTTTCACGTTCCGGAAAACAGTTCCGGAAAGACTCGGAAAACATTGCTTCTGAGGAAATGTGAAACTCATGTCTTCTCAGTTTCTTTTCAAATATTAACAATACTTATATCATTGTACCATATGAAGGTACTTTAGAATAGTGGTAAAAAATACATGATTTCGTTTAAAAAATCAGAATTGTGTAAATATCTCAAAAATTAAAAAAGAGCTAGAAAGTGAAATGTGTTGTTTATCCCATTATCTGCAACTTGGCATAAACTGTATCTCGACACCTCAAACCGCGGAGAGGACGGAAGAGATTTTATGTGGTGGACCACCCTGTATTGTATCAACAAATACAAGGGCAGGAATAGATTTGTGAGTGAACGCTACTGGCATGTTCTTCAAAATGATAATGCCGAATTGGTTCCTAGTTCAGAATCCAACGCACACGGAAATTAAAAAGACCCGTAAATAGAAGCCATTGATTCATTAGGCACAAACAGAAAATGCCCATTGCTCACATGCAATACTGTGAACCACCTCTCGTCCATTGCGCGACAGGTTAGAACTTGCAACGCGAAGGCCCTTCACCCCATGTGCAACATAACGATAAAACAACGCACTATCACCCAATACTTGTTCTCGCTCAGTATGACGCGGTAGAGGGTATCTGATAAGTATATCTGCAATTTCCACATGTGATCGATGTTCTACTTCATTTACATTCCACTTCATCTTGATTCCCAACCTTCACTTCAAAATATGCAAAGTATAGTTTCTTCGTAAATAAATCTAGTTTACGTACTTTTTCATCGAACAAATAGCTTTCATAAGATATTTCCGCGCGCTTTGCCCACACTGTCTTCTACTCAAACTCGACGAAGTAGCCACAATTACAAAACGCACTTTACATTAACACGTTTACACTGATGCTCCTTTATTAAAGTCAGTGAGAGAACGTGAGGTTTCTTAAGCAGAAAATCTCTGGAGTTCAATAAAGAGGCGGGAAGATAAATCCTTATTGTCGTGACGCGTCAAGTCTAACTTAATAATACAATAATTTAACTTAAGAAACTTACAACACTCTGGCTTGTTCTTGTGCCTTTGTAAACAAGAAGCCTATATCATCGTGAATAAAGAATTTTTCACGCTTCAGTCAAGTCCTTTGTCACGAGTCTAGTGAGACTGTGAGAAGACGTCTTCGCATTATGTAGTGTCGATACGTCAATTCATATGTATTAAAGAAAACAGAATTGTGCAATAACTAGACGTAATGGGCTAAAACTATCGTTGTTTTCAAATCCAGGGCGCAGATTTCCACAAGGATCGTCTACTTTCATGTTTAATGCAAAATCATTGTTGGGCAGTGATACACCCACATTTCCTTGATCTCCCTGAATAGCTTCCCCACCCTTTTACCACACCAAGTTCAATAATAAATAAAAGTACAAAGAAAACGTGGCTAGAATAATTTGAAAAATGGACATTTTCGTCTCCGAGTTTTAGAAAAGTTATCTGAATCCGTAAGCGAACTACAGATTATATATTTTTGCATTGCTAACAAAAAAGAAAAGGAGCCCCCACCTCTACTTCTACCACATCTAGCAAAAGGAAAGCTCGACAAAACGCACATAGTGAACCTACAGTTATGTCCAGAAGCAAAATAAGGGAACATCTCAGCTTTTACTCATGGATCAGGGAAACTGGACGAACATTCTGATCGAGATGGAGGTCATTGATCCAGAAGCTGAAGAACATTAGTTTTACAGATCTATTTAGTCTTATTAAAAGTAAATAATACAAATGTTCACTACTTCATTAAATATCATTTTTAAAATAAATAATATTCTTTTCGATAATCACGATAGACTAATCGAACGGAAGAAACACTATGCAGCAGAAAATATTTTCTTTTATATTTAATCTTGGGTATCGATTTTCATTGTTTAATTCATCAGGCAATAATAGCACCCCAATTCGTTCCGGTCCGTCCTGGCCTTCCTATGTCACCGTACCTCAGGCCGCGCTCTCCCTCTCTAGCTTGCCCCGTCCCGCCATGTCTTGTAACCCAGTACTTTACGGCTGGCATACTTTCTTCTATTACTGTATGCCGTTGATTTTGAGTTTTTTTAAATGGTTATTACTCGGTCATTTATACATGTTACAGCTTGGTGTTATACACCAAAACCTTCTTGGATAAACGGTTCAAACAAGGGTGAAGACTATTGACATCTACTCGGTAGTTCTCGTGTGTTTGGCGGACAAAAAATAAACAACGCGAACGGGGAGTGTTTCTCCTATTCGATGTGATGAAAATAATGATACCTGATACTTAACATTTATTAGGAAAATGTAATGTGATACTACGACCTTCCAGCGCAACACACAACCGCCTTGCAATTCGATTCCTAACGGAATTCCCCTTCCCTTGGAGTGTTTGATCCCATTTGGCGGATAAAAGGGCCCAGAGCCATGATATTTCAACGACTTTTTAAAAATTGATTGGACATATTTAGTGAAAGAAATTCGAAATGCCATGTTTCTTTGAACATAACACACATACATTCGATTATTAATTTCAACTTAAATTCGCCCTAAACGCAACAAGAAAAACAAAATACTTTCGTCTTATATATTAAATTATACACAACAAATTATTTTAAAAAAATTTAATACAGCTTAAAATTGTTGTTCCCAAGGAACGAGGTAATCTATACATATAACTTTAATAGCGAGAGACTTGTCACATGTTATGCCATTGCCACACACCTTATGTCATTGCCACATGTTATCTTATCTTTTAAAGAGCTACTTCCTGTGCTTTACAAAAGACGATAATCTCCATTCCTCCCAAACGACCTGTACATTAGTGTCGATCCTGAAATTTAAAAGAAATTAAACGTAAAATCATTGCTCGCTAATGACCCTCAACCGCCTCCCCGTCGGGACTTTTGTCCGCGCAGATGACGGACGCGACCACTGCCGGCGCTCGCGGGCGCGGACTGGCGGAGCGCTTGCGTAACAGCGGCGGCGCGGCCACGCACCAACAGGAAGACATTGCGTCAGGAGCTCTCCGCTCCGTGAGGGGAACAATTGGCCAGGTACGGGGCGTGACGTGGCCTCGAGGACGGCTCCGGCTTCGGGCCGGGATGCCGGGTTTCTACTCGACTGCACACGAAACCTAACCCTTTACAAAGATAGTCAACATAATACTAGAATGTCCATCGGGTGCATGAATTTGCGCTATCTGTTTTTCCAGTTTTTCCCCTACTTTCCAGTTTTCTCTGTCTTAAATTTCGAGGTCTGCGAGAAATCAGTCACACGCAGATCAACAACAGCAATAAAACAACAAAAAATTGTTTAAAAGCAACAGTAATTAAGATACATTACTATATTCATTCGAGATTCTCAACGATTTTAGTTTCTGCTATAGCATCCTTTTATAATATCTACTCTTCTTTAGTAATATAAATATATGTTGAATGAAGTACATTAAATGACAGGTGCGGTTCCAGGCAATCCTAAGCTCAGGAAATCTCAAGGAGTGAAAGTGAGGGCGATGTGCTAACGGAACAGACGTCACTAAGGAATGAATTGCATCTTGGAAGACCGGTTTTCCGGGTTATGCTCTTGGCACGTTCCTCGCCTCGGAAGCCTTGTTTTCTTCGCCTTTTGACCCCTGTGACGGCGACGAAGAATTTGCTCTGTAGAACCAACAACGATTAATATGAGGATGCACGCAATGACAAGGACAACAGACACGAGGACAGCCGAGTTTGTCGCTATTCGCACATTATCCAAGCTAACGTATTTATTCTAAAGGACAGAAACAGGACTAAAGCACAGAAACAACGAATGGACGAAGAAACAATGTAACAGCGAATAAACTGCAATCAAAGATTTACTTACTAAAATGGCAGAAGCTAATGTGAGCGAATAGTTGCATTGAAAATAGGACAACCAGAATCACTGCTGAAAAACAACTAAGTAAAGGCCCTATAAGAGATTGAAGTTTTATTGTGCTCCGTTCCCGTAATAGAAAATAACATTCTAAATTCACTATACGGGAGGGAAACAACTGTCTGTAATAACCCATGAACATCGCTATCCCGCGCTCCTTCCGATTATTAGTACTTGCGCCCTTGTCATGGTCACATCCCATTCCGCGGCATGCACTGGAAAGTTCTTAGAGGAACAACGCACTGCGCAGCCCTTAACAGATCCAACTGCGTTCCTTCTCATCACAGAGTAGCCTTATAACAGATTAACGAGGGGATGCATAGAATACCGAAACTTTTCCTCGCCTTTGTCTTGTAAAATATACAGAGTATGGATACTATACTGATTTTGAGGAATTTTAAGAATTAAGATACTAATTATTTTAGAACTTTCACAAATGTCAGTAATAATAGGGTATTCATGGGCAGTGGTTAGGTAAAACTGAATAATTTTACGTGTTTGGCACTTTCATTAAAAAGTAGCATATATTTCCCCACCAACTGCGCCCAAGAAAATCATATTGGCTTGATAATTGATGAGATGAGGTCGGTCTGATCGCCGATAAAACGAAAAATTCCCAAAACACCTCAAATTCTTCAGTTTTATCGAACCACTATTCATGCAAAGTAAGGGTACGCCAATATTAATGAATGGCCTATTGTATTAGTCTCATTTGTAAAACATTTGAAATAATTATTAGGTACCTAAACTGTAACGTATTCTCCACAAACCATTATCATCCAATGGTGCATTTCACAAGTCTACGACGAAGACAGGTTTCGGTATATCATGCATTACCTCATTTTAATTAGCTGTTGAACTTTATAAGATATGAATTGGATTATTCTCAGTGCCGACAGTGATAGTGTGATGATTCATTTTTTAATACCAGTTAATAATTTGTTACGTCTAAGAAATATACGCTCCACGTGACGTGTAGGGCATACCTCAGACACACATTCAGACTGAGAATTTTAACCGTGTTTATAATATTACGTTAACATAGAAAACTAACTGTAATTTTATGTATTGTATACCACAGCGAAGTTCTGAGGACATACGTCAACATCCTTTTTGTGTTTTTTATCCTACTTCCTCAAGCTGAATCACTTCTGGGCAGGACCTTCGCCGGATTTACTGTGGTCAAGTGGAACAGACAACAGGGGACACCTACTGCAAACATTGCGGTGCATATCCGCATGAGGAAAAGTACATCTCACAACGCAATTAATCACTTGAATTTCCGAGGAATGATGCAACATATGTGCTTTGCAATAAACCTAGCACTTTCATTATTTCGGAAAAGTGAAATTCCAAGTATGTAGTGAATGATAAATAAACCAAAGAGACCTGTATAAAGAGGGTTCTTCAGTAGGACCGTGTGTTCGAACCCGCTTAAGGTACGAAAAATTTCACTTTGTGTTTGTAGCTTGGCTAAGAAAAAAGACCTTTACCTATACTATTATAATTAGGGGGCGGAAGACAAACAGATTTTTTCCTTTTCAGTTTAAAAAAATGCGTTTTAGTATAGACATTAATTTTATGTTATGACAAACGGAAAAGACACGTTTTTATAGTTTTTGCCTTTTCGTCAATTTTCACCTACAAGTAATCTCTCCTTTTTCCGTAAACTTTAAAGCACTTTTCGCTGATTTAATCGAGTTTAATATCATTTTAATGAGCCTTGCTTCAAATAGTATTTACGAGGTGCACCAAATGTTCTCTGCAGAATTCCCGAGTAGCCTATTCGAATTCCTCGCTCAGAAATTGTAATGCCAGTCCTCGTGAATATGTAATCTAAAGTTGCTGTGATGCCTATCATCACATTTGTCGATTCGGTCGCTTTCGTGGTAACTAAAGAAATATATTTCTCGGTAAAGAAACCAAAAGTTTGCAAGCTGAGTTTGCTTGAAAAAGCCTCGATTACATCAGTAACATATCCAACAGCTTGAGTTTTTCAACTGGGCAGGTTCATAAAAAATCATTTTTCTTTGCATTTAGGACATTTTGAAGGGATTTTAAGAGCATTTTGTTGATTAATATTGACAATGTTTTGGGTAATCGAAATTCGCCCATAATTATAATAATTTAAATTGTCATCTATTATTGCTCGGGAAAGGCAAGAATCAATTATTTCTACATGATCGCCAACATACGCATAGGCGGAAAACATTAGTGATCAAGAGAATCCCACGCTGTGTTTAATTATATTGATCCGTGATAGTAATTACACGATGTGTAATTAACAAACCACTCCTTCCTATTTAAACAATTATTACGGTTTACAAATGTTACAATTCCCTATTTTCTCTACCTGCGGTCATTGTCACGTTTTCGCATTTATGAAAAGCAAAGGAAATTAATTCATGTGTATAGTGTAGTAATAAATACACAATGGAGATTCCGGTTGTCACACTGGGTTTATTTGCAAGAACAGAAGAATCAGCATGAAATGTCAAACGCAGGAGTACTATAATAAATGTACCTATTTACGTTGCATTTATGGAGAGCGAGCTAAATATAACTTTTGCAAACGTCTAGTCACTTCTATCATTCTTTTTACTCGGACCTCTGTGTCAGCTCATTTCATATTAATTTCCAATGGCCTCGCATTTTGATGAATAGTCTATTGTTCCGTCAACATCTAACGTAAGAATATTCATAAACCACCCTTACAGAAGAAACAGAAAAGTTAACTTCGCTGTTCTTGCTCTCTGACGTTGCACAAATCTGCAACGAGTGGCTAGAAATGGCTTCAGGAGCTTCACAAACAGACTGTTGACACTTAGAACTTGTCAGCGAAGGTCGACTCGCGCCATTGGGATATACGTGGGCTCAAGCAACCCGCAGCCGCTTCCAGGCAGTGTGGTCTAGTTAGGTGGCCTTTCAGGAAATCGTACTGGCCACATTCCGAAGAACTCTTGCGACACGTGTAGATACAAAGTGATGTGATGTTTCAACAAGATGTCTGATACATGAATGTATTGTAAATTTAGAAGGTGGCCATTAATTTCCTTGGACATATTTCCCTGACTTTTCCCGGGTTTCCAGGGCATTATCTTTCCCCCCTGATTTTTAATTTCACACTACTTAAAGAAATATCACAGCTATCCTGATACTAATAGTTCAGCTATCTGATTTCGCCGTGACAAGTACAAATTAACAATATTTTTTGAACAAATAAAAACTGAGCAAACATTTTTGTTGCAATGCTGTACCGTTTTTAAGAAATAATATCTAGTTTTATAACCATCTCAAACTTGTCCCTGACCATTCAGTCACTGGCACGAGTGTTTCCATCTATCAAAGTAATTTCTAGAATACTGACAAGTGAATGTGAAATCTCATGATTCGAAAATAATATGCAGGACATGCGTCATTTGAAAACAATACGACCTTTTCGCAATTATTCGTATTCTAAACAATACCTCTCCGAGCAAAGGTGGTCAATAAGTCTATAAATTCAAAAAACCGAATGAAAAATATTACATTTCAGAGAACTGTTATTTTAAATGTAAACTGAAAATAAAAGATGGGCTTAATAATAATAATAATAATAATAATAATAATAACAACAATAACAATTTAAACTACTAATTTCCAATGTGCTCAGAAATTGAAAGAAAACTATGCAGTCTTCGGCAATGTACAGGTATGTATGCTTTAGTTAGACCAGAAAGAGTTTTTAAAAAAAAAACAACGAAAATGTGTCCACCGATATTGAAAAATACAAATATTTCATTATGTTATTCCCACTATTCTTATACTGCGCGACTCTATTCTCACACTCAGTGCATAAAACGCAGTTTTATTCATACATTCATTTGACAGTTAATGTTGTCATTCGTTTTCTACCGCTGTTGGAAACAATTCGTAAGACCGTGCTATTGGCCCTAAAAACGGCCCTAATTTTAGAGCAGAGCGGCCGAAACGCAACCCGCAAGACAATCATTTCGACTGCCGAAACAATTTACCCAATCTGAAAAACGAATTTCATTCCTTGCTATAAAAAACCGACTTGCATTGGGCTTGGTGCCATTACTATTTTATTTACTCGACGAATTGGGTCGGTCCTTTCACGTCAATTAAGTGCAAAGCATGTTGAAAACTGATATATTTTATCTGTACAATAATTTATGCATAACGTGTACTACTAATTCGAAAACAATATACGATGGAATTATCTCTGGCGCAGACTTAACTGGTTATTGCACGCCTAAAATAGTCGCTAGTGTGTAAGGACTGGTTATTATGCTGGCGCTGCGCCCGATTTGCGTACTATGAAACAGCTCATTTAAATTCGTCAGATTTCAAACGAAGTGTGCCTTACATGCACTAAATGCACCCAGCATGGGCATCGCATTCTCTCGAGTCTGTAGAAAGTACGTATTGAACTGCAGGGACTAATTCAAAAAAAAAAAAACAAGAGTACGCGTTTCCACCCATTTTGTGGTTAATGAGTAAATTGAAATGCAAAATGTGGAGGAGGCATAGGCTTGCCCAATGTGATATAACAGTTCATTTCTCAAAAGAACCATGTACCTCATCTGTACCCATATTTCCCAACTACCTCTTTCAACACCAATCACGAATACCCTAGACACGTTCAGAGGAAGGCAACGGCAAGACACACTGGTCATCTTTAGGCAAATGGACTGAGTTAAAGACCATAATCACCTGCCACGTTTACACTCGGTAATAGATACTAGAATACGATCATTATAACAGGGCGCTTTAGAAATTTCACATAAATTCACGAGTCATGCGTCGAAGGAATTTATTTAGAAATTACCACACCCACGTGGCGGATGTTTTAAATATCAAAACAAATTTGTATGTTTTAAGTAACGCCCTTAATTATCCCATGACTTCAGGTACTGCCGTGTGCTATTCGTAATATAAGCTACAGACACCTGTTATTGATGTACCGCAGCCAGCGCTGAAGAGGTAATAAAAAAAGCTGTAAGGAAAATCGATTTTTCTTGTCGACATACCGCACTGACTGAGGCATCCCGTTGTCTCCAGACGAATTCTATCGATGTAGTTTTTCGTGGTTTCTCTAATTAACACTAGGCGAATACCGGGGCAGTGCCTTAACAGAGATGCCACGGACCGCGCGCGATTTTTACTTCCCCTTCCTTGTACTATCATCACCCCTTAAACACGTTCACACACACTTGCACTACACTACCACACTTGTCGGGAGCACAAAGCTTGTCCCGACTGGGGACGTGCCCCTAGTAGAGGGAACCCCACAAACAAACGTGCAAGTCGGCAAGGGATCTCGTTTTCCAGCGGAAGAAATCCGTCAATTCCCGCGATCAAAACATGCACCACACATACGGGACCAACAACCTTAGCAGTTGACGCGTTCGGACTCACCATTCAACCAATCAATCAGATACATTGTTCGACATCAATTAAGCGAATTCCAGGAGTGAAATACTGGGGATAATCCTGTTTAATTTTTAAAGCGCCGAGCAGCGCCCCGTCCCCCACCCTTTCCCTCGCCAACGCGGGTCGCGCTTCGCGCTGTAGATTTTCCTCGGTCCGCCGCGCGGGGCGCCGCTGCCCGCCCGCCCGCTCGCCCGCCCGCGCTATTTTTGGGCCGCGGAGGGGGCGGGGCGGCGTGCGAGGGGTGGGGAGCGGGATGGGCACGAAGGTCGCGGTCGGTGCTCGCCGCCCCCGCCGCATATCGAGTCCGGTTGCGACGCGGCGCGGCCAAGTTGCACCTGCTGCAATCGCGCAAGACTTTTACGTCCCCACGCAAGGCTACTTACATCGAAGGAAAACGCGGTTTAAAACAATAGGGAAAGCTCTACATTTCTAGCCTCCCATTAAATTTTATTATTTACATATGACACAGTTGAATAAATATATTAACGTAGTAAATAAATAAACCATACTTCAAAGAGAATGAAAGTATGACATTGACGTCGGAATTAATTATTTTAATTGATTATACACAGGGTTGCTAGATGGCTTGAAGAGCCTCTTCCCCAAATGCCGCATTACAATTATCCTAATGTTGTAGTTAGGAGAATTAACCTCGCAGTTATAGTGAGGTTAAAAAGGAGAAAATGACAATTTTTAGGGAAATAGTTACGCAAGGCTACAGGGCTTCCAATGTTTTCAAGGATCCCGTCTAGCCCGCCTATGCGCACGCCTACGTTTCGAACTGAGTCCTAAAGGGCGCAGACCCTCGTTAGTTCGCAAATGAGTATCTTCACATCTTCTGGATGAACGAAAACCCAGAGTGATGCGCCCTTCCCATTCTTGATTTCCTACTTGATATCCGACTTCAGACGTAAAGAAAAAGAGTGCGTGCGTAAAGACGTACTCTCTGAATTAAATAGTGTTCTTGATTTGAATTGTCAAACTTTGTGGTCCCCGCTGCCCCTGCTTCGTCTTCAGGCCGACGCAACGCCGGAGAGCTCCGAGCTCCCGGCAAGAAGCGATGGCAAGGGGCCGCGGGGGGTGGCGAATACGCACACGCTCGCGCGCGGCTGCCAGTTGGGTTGGTGCACAATTCAGTTCGTATGAGTTTACCAACAGAATTTCACTGTTCATTTAACGTTCGTATATTCGTTTATCCTATTTGACCACTTACTTTACATTATACTTCATACATACTTACATAATAAAGAGGAAGTAGTGTAATGGGCGAAGGAATTAGGCGATGTTTCGATAGCTCTTAATGTCGGGTCCTGGTAATGAAAAAGTGAATAAATCTTATACCTTTTATACGCAGTAAATTACTTTCTTTAACACGTTGTGTAGCAGAATCAATGTTTTGTAGTCCCTTGATACCGAAAAATAGATTTCCTCTGGTCAACGATAAAGCCTAAACTGTTCAGACAATTTTTTCCAAAACTGATATTCCCGATCAAAATGATCGAACGCAAGGTTCTGAGAGTTATAAAAGGATATGTTGATTTTCGAAGGTATATTAAGCCTCAACATTTTCAATTTTTTCTTAAATTGTTCCAATTACTTTATTTTCCATTTATTTTCATTTTTATGACTTTAATTTTTTATTAAACTTTGTCTTCCGACAGTGTAAAGAAAATTTAAAACTTGGCGTCAGACACACTCTCATTCAAAATCTCTAAATTTTCGAAAATTGCAAAAGTTCAAAAATTCATCGGGACTACTACAATTTTGAAGACATTTTTTCCCGTAATGAAATTTGTTACTCAAAGACATCTTGAAATAAATTCATAAACAATTTTCCGAACTGGCAATTTTTGAACATTTTTTCTACAAAAACATCTCCAAATTATTTCTTTAGATTTTTCCTAGTATGCACCAAAGGCCGATAAACAAAGGTTGCTAGTCTTATATCCGGCAAAATCTCTTATTTATTTCGAAAATTGCAAAAACAATAACATTGCTAAAGTACAATATTGATAAAGATAAACATTAAATAGACATATATCAAGTAAAGTATTTCTTAAATAAAATAAAATAATACAAAAATAGATCTTTGAAAACGGTTAAGTATATTTTTTGAAAAACAAACAAACAAACACATTAGCAGTTTTCGTGTAATTGCTGTTTGGGGTTAATACAATTTATTTTTAAAAATTAAAAAAAGGAGTTTAATTTTTTCTTTAACCTTCTCATACGGATAGAGCACGTTATGCTTTAGAATGGCGAAGGTTTCATTTTCGGTGAATTCTCTTAATTTTCGAAAATGACAAAAATTTTGCGAGAAAGTATGTGCTGTTGTACCATCACTCGTTTTGACTTCTTTTTTCAGTCTCCCAGTCTCGACTGTGATAATGTGATGCTTAAATAAACGAAAACGGTACCCAATCGATCGATATTGTCGATCAGTTTTGTAAAGAACCTGACAGCCAATGTCACGGTATTTTGCATCAAGATAGCATTAAGTTTACGACGTCCCGCAATCAAAAGTGATTACACTGAGCACTAAAATAAAATGTCGCTGAGGAAATCGTTCTTAATATTCGATGAAGAATCAGCTCCTATTTATACCCACGTTTCGGCAATGTATTTATCTCTCTGCGCCGCCCACGTCTTTGATTTTGCACCCTTCCTACTAGCCACGAGATTGAGACAAACTGTTAAGCAGGAATTACACGTCACAAAAAAGTGCAAAGGTATTAATTCCACGGAGAAATTGAAAGAATTTACCCAAGTGATATGTTATAAAAATGGATGAATATTTGCTGACGTTATTCACATTAACATAATGTTAGTACGAATTGCCCAATATGAGCAAAAATCATAGCTGAAACGAGTTAACAAAATATTCCTCCCAGAATGCGAGAAAAAAGAAGAAATGCTTGATGATTGTACCCCGTCCTTCCCAGTCGATTGACGACGCGTAACTCCCTCTCGGTCGTTGAACTTGATGCCGCCGGGCGTCCGGTATCAGCATCATTTAAAGCCCTTTAAGCACGTTTGCGCCACACGGATCAGGCGCAAATTAATCAGTTGACAGTCGATCGAATTAGTCGACAGAATTGCATGGAAATCGTGGACAGTCGCCTAGTTCCCAAATGCCACCAACACTCGGAGCGCGCCCCATCTGGCACGCCTAGGCAGCGGTTTTCTACGCGGCAACACATTAATATACATTTCTCCTAAAATCGTGTTACCAGCCGAATGAGGCGGGCGAGTGAAGGGGGAAGAGGAGGAGAGGAAGAGGAGAGGGCGAGCAAACGTTATACAGCCCACCCACCGCCCGCCCCGCTCGTGAGGCTTGAGCGGCCAGAGAGGCGCACCGCCAGGCAATGGGCAGGAGAGGGGGGGGGGGCGCGCGCGCGGCCTATTTCAATAGCGAACGCTTCGGCTGCACAGGGCAGCGCCCTCCAGCCTCGCTCCGTTCCACGAGCACAGGTCAGGCTCCGGCGCCCCAACCGAGCTCCCGACATCACCGGCTCTGGCAAACAGCGCAAAGCCTGGCCCTCTAAGGGGTGGGAATGACGAAGGATCCAACAATTAAGCGACCCATTGTTCAAGAGACTGCTCGGCAGCCTTCTTGAATTCCATCGGAGGAAATCACGATCAATCAAGAGAAATCGGTTTCTAGAATTCTCATCCACAAGTCACATCGTCCAAAACGTGTTGAAAATCAGAGTCCAAAATTGAAATATTGTGAGAAACCAGAAGTTTATTAAGATTGTGGAGACAATAGCCGTGCGAGTGGCGGTGGCGTGCTTGGCTCCTTGGACCCGAGTTCAAATCTCAGGGTGAAGAAATGTTGCATATACTTTTGTAGTTTCAAGTACTAGGTTAATATTGCAGAGCCATTACAAATAATGCGTGATAGTATGTCCAGTTTTAGCCCCAATAGTTATTAAACCTATTTTCATTCTCTACCCCACAAAACGTATGCACACTCCAATCGCGCGTATCGGGTTACACGTCAAAAGGGCAATAAATTTATTTCCAGTCAGTCAATTATAATCATTCATCTCCAAAATTATCTCTAAGTTTTCCTTGTTTTCCTCATCACTTGAGGAGCACTAACGAGACTTCAACCCGGGAGCTCAGTGTACGTGTACCTGTTTTCTGGCACTGCTGTCACTAGCTTGTTATGTGTGTAAACATTTACTCGGAGAAAGATTGAGCGTGAAAGAAAGGGAAGTACTTTGTGTAGTAATTACTGCAGAAGACATGTACCGGGGAAAAAAAGAGAACCAGAATATACTACGAAATAAAGCAATAAGAGAAATAAATGAGCAGCACAGCAGAGGAACGGATGAACACTTGGCAAGATTATAACCTCTTTCAGCGCGCAACCCACGCACAACATTTACCAAGGCTCAATACACCCAGGGACACGTTCTACGATGCGGTCTAATGTCATGAAATTACCAACGTGTGGCTAAGTAGTCAAAAAATGTGTGGTAATTATAACAGAGTAATTACCAAAAGACCTTGAATACCCTTGCACACGCGGTTCGAGTACTAATTGTGATGACCTGCTCTAAGTTATTCAGTAAACAGAACTGTATTTCAAAGAACTCCTTCTCACAGAATGAGTCAAAGTGAAGTTCATTCCTGTCTCACCTCTCGTTCATCTTGCATCCAACAGGTTGAATGGCCATTGCCATATTAATCTGACCGTTTAAAGAACTAGATACACGGTACCTACTTAAATTAACAATGTGCTCATCGTAATACTCTGTACCTGCCTCTCAAGAACTTTACAAAAATGCCGTTATTTTGCTGGATAAATTTTATGTAATATTCCTTCTGTACGTACTGTAATATTACGTCTGTAGTTAATACAGTACAGAAAAATAATTGTAAAATTTAAAATATTCATAGAGACAAGAATTACAACTTGTCCTATTTGAGTAGATCGAAAAAGTATCACCAGGGTTTGCATCAGAATACATTCCGCACTACTAGTATTTAAAATACTTTCGAAAGAATGTTTTTGAACTCGGGCAGAATAATTCAAACAGAGAAACTTCAAATTGTAAAGTGCGACATGCAACTGCAATTCTGCAATTGCAATTCTCTCAGAGTTGAACTGTCTTTTTACCTCACAATATGGCTGAGAAAGGTGTCAATAATTTTGCATACGTAGTTTGAAATTCACTTCTTTTTCTTTACGTTACAGTTTGTTTTGCTTTTGGTGTTAATAAATATACAATAAAATGTAGACATAATGGGGGAAAAAATCGAAGAGGTATATGATTCAAAGAAGGGGTTTGGTATATGGTAAACGTTTGAGAGGGAGGATAAAGATCTACATCAAACGCGATATCTGAATATTGTTTTCAAATTATCATATCACATTCACAAGGAAATGAACTGCGATTTTATCCTCTCCAGATAATTTTGACAAAACGATACATGCAATTTTTATATTATGGACAGGCCAGATGCTTTGTTGTTTCTCTTGTTGCCATTCACTATTTTGAAAGACGTATCTTCAGGGTACCGGTTTTGCCAGTAATTACACCTCCAACTACTTCCCTTTCTTTCATTCCGAATTCTCTCCGGAGCAAATGTTTACACACAAAACAAGCTAGTGGCACAAAGTGCCAGAAAGCCGAAACACAGACAAACGTCCCCCGGTTTTGCCAGGTACGTGAAATTGTGTCGAGTAAGTGAAATCACATGTAACAAATTAAGGCAGATGAGTTTCAAAAACGGAGCTATCAAGATAGAAATTCTGTAGCCCACAATACGTTCTATTCGATCGGTTGCGAGAAAACGCACACGGATTGCCGACAACAAATACGAGCCGGTCCGGATGGCCGAGATTTCTAAGGCAATAGCGAGGCCGTAGCGAACTCGGACTGAAGGATCGCGGGTTCGAGTCCCGCCTGAGGCATGGTTGTACTGTGTTCGTCCTTCCCCTCCCTTCATCATCATATGGTGTCATCCTCACAGTTACCAGCAATAGTGGTCGCTAATGACCTAGTAGTTGATGCGACCTTA
>BOPP01000006.1:19832548-19850464 GCA_017312745.1 Gryllus bimaculatus | reverse complement strand
GCGCTTGCGTAAGACGCGACTAAAATATTGACAGCGGCAGCCACCCGCTCTCCGAGAAGCGCCCACGGGAAAGGAAAAGGGCATTCGCGCTCGCGCACACAAGCGTCAGAGATGGAGAGAGACGAGGATGGCGAGAGGGGGAAAGAGATGCAGATAGCGAAGGAAAGAGTGAAGGAAAACAGTGGGGGTACGGGATGGTGAAGAAAAGAAGGAAGGCGAGGCAAGGGAGGCGAAGAGAATATGAGGGATGGAGGAAAACGAGAAAGTGACGGATAGAAAGGAAATAAACAGCAGAGTTCGGGTTGGTGGAGAAAAAGGAGGTAGCGAAGGAAGAAGAGAAAAGGGAGCAAAAGTGAGTGAAGGTAGCAGAGAGACGGGAGTCCTGAGGAGAGCTCGGGAATGACTTAAAAAGGAAAGGTGGATGGGAATCAAAAAGAACCTAACCAAATTCTTCTTCCAATGAAACTTTAGTTCTATTTGGAATGGAATAGTAATTGGAAAATTCAGTCCCTTCAGTTTGAACCCAATGAAGAGAAGGCACGTCAGAAATAACATCTGGGGCTTGGTGTACGTAGTATCTGCAAACGTGGCCCATCTGTTAGCGTATCTGACTATTATACCGAAGCTCGCGAGTTCAAATCAGATCAAAATCATGGATTTTTAAAGGCGAAAACAATCCCTCGTACGTCTTTGTTCGGGGAGGAAGTATGGCTGCCTGTTGCCACTTCATATATATTACAGCCCCACCCATTTCATTCCCCGCCCTGCTTGGCTTTCAACTAATTGATATTTAACGCAACGCCGAGACAAATGACATTCAATTACATTTCACGTGCTTTCAGTTGAGTTCGTGTAAGCATTAGCTTTAGGGTCGGTGAAAAGCAGACTGGTTGACGGAAAGGTGCCGACGACCTTCCTATTTCAGACAATTATAAGGTCTCAAACAATTTGATACAACAATGGATCCCGGTTACATAAAATTTTCTATACGATCTAAAATAAACCGTTTCTATTTACATCAGATATAAAAAGCAGTATTCAGACACACGTTCAATTCTTTCGAATACTAACTTCCCATTTATTCTTTACCTCTATTACACTTTCTCTTACCAAACTTACTCCCATCAACTCAAAAAATCATTCACTTCCCAAAAGTACACTTTCACTCTCCAGAATAATAAATTTATATACACGATCAACTTTATTAACTTTTTCGTTACCACAGCCCGGCAAGCATTTCTGTGTCGAAAATTCGTGGATTTTCCGGCGCACGATTACAATAATTTCAGTTCTTATGAAGTTGGACGAGAAAGCCAAAGCAGCATGAACAGATACTTAAGGGCACTGCCGTTTACATCCGACTAAATAACTAGCCCCCACCCCCATCAAACCTCAGTTGGATAATCTAGTTCGATGCGTCGTGCTATTCAAGCGAGATTTTCCTAAATTCGATTGCGTGAATTCGACTTCGACGAGTTCTTATAACGCGTCGAGATCTGGTCGTGTATTACTATCGTCAATGTTGTTAGAGTCTTTTCCTCCTGCAAAAATATCTTCGCCCGTTAAAGAATGGTTGGGGATTTACGTAATCCCGCGCCGCACTCCCTAATCTCTTCAGTTCTCAGAAGTCTAAACTTGCATTGTGCGCCAATCGCTTCTCCCCTCCTTGCGGCAATCTGAGATATGCAGTGGCCGGTCCTACCCGTGCAGCTACAGAGGAGCAGCAGTCATACCCTACATGCCTTGCAACCTCCATCTGCTAAAAATACTTTATACTCTATAAAGGAAATTCGTAGCAAGAAAAATATTAAAAGTGCCATTATTTTTTAAAAAATATGGACTGTTGAAAAAACAAACCTCGCCATATAAATATATTACGCTGAGTTTACGTTTAAAGCTATTTGCTAAGGTCTTATGGCAGCATCTTCTAAGGGCACATTATGAACGTTCTGCACAAAGATCAAGTCTTGTGATATATAACATATTGTATGTACAATTATTTGAAAAATATCATTTATAGTTTACAGGTCGATGTCATGCACCGGAATGTATTACATTTTTTGGTATATATATTCATATAATATGATTTTAGGGCAAAGGTGTACTGTTTTATTTGTTACATAATTGTTATCAATTGTTGTATCGTCGTTTACTATTTCAAATAATGACTACCAAAATGGTGAGAAGATTAATTTTTTTTAAAGTAACATTAGTTTCACAAATAAACAAAGGGTACTGCTCCGGCATTCGCCTGGTGATGATCGGAGAAAGAACGTACTAATCAGAGCAGCGGATTTCTCCTCCAGACAGCAACTAAACTCGACCTAGCTGACAAGCTAGTGTCGAAAATCCTGCCACCTTCGGGACTCGAACCTAAGACCTCCCAGTCAAAGGGACTGCAGCGATTAGTTGATGCCCTGAGCCACCTCTCCCGGTAGCGTTACCGGTGGAGCGGGCAGTTAGGGTGAGGGAATGATGTATGCTGGGTCTGAAACGAGTGAGCAACGGGTGATTGTATGGTAAGCTGCAGGTAATCGGCGAGCGAGCGAGAGAAAAGGTGAAAGACACGTAGACAGAGAGGGAGCGGGAGCGATATTAAAAAGTGTTTTTCTTAATTTTACGGGTTTGAAAGTCTACGCATAAGATTTTTACAGTACAACTTAAAAGAGGGAGAAAGTTCTATTTGTCGATTTGCCGACTTTTTAATTCTTTTTTTCTTTCAAAATCACAGATGTCTATTTTTTTTAGGAAGTATGTAGGTGTAATTAGATGTTCTGTAACTTAAGCTTAATCTCCAAGCTGCTTCTTTGGGATCGCAGATTTAACAAAAAGTCGTTAAAACATTGGCGTTTCCACGTTATTTTCCAAATCGAAGTTTATACAGTATTTTTAAAATTGTGCAGAAAATGTCTCACGAAAAATGCTGTTTTATCAATTAAAACTTCCTTTCAAACTTCATCGAAACTTAGTTTCGGTAAGGGCTAAGATGAATTTAAAACTCCAATGATTTTGCGAAAGATGACGCATACTACTGCATACTCAAATCCACGAGTTTGCTCTAGAGCATGGTATGTCTCTGGCGCCAGTTTTGCAATCAAATTGTCGCTTTACTCATACTAAATACATATTCATAATACTAAGGGGAAATTCTACAATATCTATTTTTTTTTTAAATCACAATGAAGTTATATCAAGATTTTAAGGGGCGCGTATCCGCGTCGTGACTTGCACGTTTAGAAAATAATAAACTCTATTCTTAGAAACTTGTTTTTTTTTCTAAAGTTCTTGGCAGTACGTTCCCCTTTAAAAACGCTTGAGGGTATTCATTCTGGCATACGCATGCAGGGCCACTTCTTTTCCGGAATAAATGCTTCCCGGGCATAATTAAGCGACGCAGGCGGTCCCAAAAATCCTTGGAGCGACCTTGTTTTCGACATCGCGGGAAGCGAAGCCGTGCGCAGGCACGACCAGTCACGTTGGCCGCCGCCCGGATCTCTTTCCGCCAACAGCGCCCCACGATTCGCGCCGAGCGACAAAGAAAAAGGAGACTACTTAATGCCACGGACGTTGCACCGCGCTGCAACGACTGCTAAAGAGCGCAGCTTTGCTTTGAAAAATGGGCGGCGATTAAGAACGCGGCTGGCTTTGAAAAATTTGTGGTGGTTAAGAATGCAGCTGTGGCGCATCCGAGGTTAAGTATGAAGTTCGGTCTCTTGTAGTGACAAGTGATGCCAAATGTGGCGATTTTCTGCTGTACTGTATGTGCCAAAATGTACGCCCTCTTAGGTGTCAAAAATACAACGAAACCGGAACGTATACTTTTGAAACACATTACGATGCAGCAGCCGGAGCACGTGGCTGTAGTTGATCCAACAGCTGAACATCCCTTCTTACAAAAAGTAATAAATTCTACGCATAATCACCTTGCAACGTTCAAAATATATTATGTATTTAAGGAATAAATGTACTATTGATATAGTTGTTAGGAACAATTACGTTAATGAGGATTTAAATCAGTTTGATACCTTTAAACGGGGGGAGGATGTTTCTTTACCGGAATATCCCGTAAGCCCCTGTACTTCAAACTAAACATTGGACGCGCTATAGCGTTGAACAATTAGGTGATTATGGAATGCAGCTAACTTTGAAACATTTGTGGTGATTAAGAATGCAGTTAGTTCTAAAAAAATAGTGGTAATTGGATACGACTGGAGAGTGTACAATCACAGCGGAGAGCGGGTAAATAGACCAACCGAAATTGCAAAATTTTCAAAACTGCAAACAATGTTGAATATTTAAAAATGAATTAGCTTACGTATAGAGGACCAATGTACTGCATGCGTAGCAGTGATTGAAGGTTGTGAGGTTCGACTATCCCTAACGAGGTGCGAGTCTTATTGGTGGAAGACGCAGAAATATGAAGAAATTCCATATTGACGACTTAATCACACGAACTAATAGCACGTAAACAAAATTAATTTTAATTAACATCTTTCATAACGTATCGATGTTTCGAAAGGCTATTCACGCGTAGAGATCAGGGGCGAATCACCAAGGAACCCTAAATCATCCGAGTCATCATTCATTAGTTGCTGAGATGAGGCATTAAGCGCCAACCTGGCAAACGAATCGATCACTCAGCGAATACCGCAGACGTTTCTAATCGTTGATTAACATAGAACATTTATTTCGCCACCTTTCCCCGGATTTCTGCGCGTTGCAGGCGGGGGAGGCTGGCGGGGCGGCCGGCGCGGCGGCGGAGAGGGGCGGGGACGCGCAGGTGGGCGCGCTGGCCCTCCGCCCCGCCGCCTACGCCCCTCGCTACTATTCATAGCGCGCGCACGCGGTACAGCGTCGGCAGCGGGGTGGGCGGGGCGGGGTGGATTGGGGGGGTGTCTGGTCTTGGGTCTGATGTGATGGGGTTTTGGCGTGTGTGAGCGGGCGGTCGGAACGGTACGGGTGGTACGTATCGGGGTGCGGATATAAAAGGGCCTGGCTATCGCCGCAAGGTGGGGATTGAGGCGGGATCGGAGCGGTGATGGGACCCTGGCGGGGAGGGGTGGGTTTGGGTAGAACAGTGAAGGGCTGGACATCGGGGGTGGGTCCTGTGTTTAGAGAAGTGCAGGGCGGGAAGGGGAGGGGAGGGTGGGGTGGGCTTGGCTAGAGAAGTGCAGGGCTGGAGGGGAACGAGATGTGCTGGGTAGGGCAGTGCAGGCCTGGACGGGGCGTGGCGTAGCGTGGCAGGGGACTGACAGGGGACGGGGAAGCGACTGGAGCGTTACGAAACGTGCTCCGCTACGTCAACCACCGACAGCTTGCTGTCGCCAACTCCTCCTCCGGCCCGCCAGCCACACGAGTCAACATTGAACACAGCCGCACTATACTGGAGCAAAGTGTTCTGTACGTTTTGGACATCCCGGTGAAGAGCAAAATACTGAAATGAGGGAGTGTATGAGGACAGGTGGGACATCAAAAAAAGGGCACAGATATGGAGGGGATAGGAACAAAAGTGTAAGGGAGGGAACGTGCAGTTGTCAACAGTAAATAATAAACAAAACATAGTCACTCATTCACTCTTTCTTTTGTTGCAAAATTCAGGGATTGCATAAGCTCTATGAAAACCCCCTTGGAAAAGTCATAAGGAGAGAGTGGCCGCAACGGAGGCAGGACAACGCCCGACCATGACGATGGGATGACACGCCTTTCACAAGGATTACGCAAAACCGACCCGCATTCCGAGTTGCTTTCAAATGCACCGCACCAAATGGCCAAAACTTCTCAATTTCCTATCTACAACCTTCAGCCTAAAAGTAAATGATGAAGTGACGATAAACAATGGCGAGAAGACTTCAAAATTCTATTATTTACAAGGATGTCAAAAATACATCGCCAAACGCTGTAATTGCAGACACATTTACTACAGACGCAATCTTCTCCATCTTCATCAAACGGAAGCGAACCGAAGTGGCGCGGTTCCGCACATTACCCAGCACACGAATTCATATCGGCGGGCTCGTTTGTTTTCATTTCCGCGCAAGAAATCCAAGCCGAGCGTCTTGTAGGGCGAGGGGGTTTTCTTTAGCGAAAAGAGAGTAAGGAAATAGAGTAGCGGCCGAGTGTCGCCCCGACACTGAACTCCGAAATAGAGCCCTCTATTTTCCCTCGACCTTCACCTTGGGCCCCTTCCGAAATACGAGTGCGCTGGCGGCGCGGGGAGAGGCGGGGAGAGGCGGGGCGCGAGCCGAGGACAGGCGCGCCGCTTCCTTCATCACTCGACACCCATTTACAACGCACGCTCCACCATTGACTCCCGATTATTGCTTACAACAATGAAAACACGTAAAGGTGAAAGTGACGGGCGATGTTTACCTTATACACTTTCTATACGGAACATAGGTGAAAACGATTTATATGCATTGAATCAAATTTTATTGAAAATGCTTCGCGTCACGATCGCAAACGGTACTAGGTTCACAAAGTCGAATATTCTCCGACGCATCGAGTTCCCGCGCTATTGATTTCGCATCATGTCCGAAATTAGTGGTAGAGACTTGTAATAATATCCTGTCGTGTGATTTGCGATGTCGGATTTGAAGGAATTTAACAGGAAGCCTGAATCACCATCCCCAACATTAATCAATCACTTAAATTAACTTAACTTAACCTAACATAACCACATCAAACCAAACCAAAGAACTAGCAACATTCACGTCGTGGAGGCGCGAGGTATGAAGTTGTTAGGGTGCCACAACCAGCGCTGTGGTCAAATTTTGTATAGAAACGAATTTTGTATAGAAACGAATTTTGTATAGAAAAAATTAAGCAAGCTTTCCTTAACAAAAATCTGGTCATGTTTTTGTAGAGGCGAAATTGGATGCATATTATAAGGCGTAAATCGGGCTTGAGGATAAACTCAGGTTCTTTTTCACTTCAAGAAGTATCATGCACATCGTCCCACTATCTCTTCGCCACTAACGGCGGCGATGGTGTGAAACGGCGGCGAAGGACTGACGGTTAGCGTATTGGACTGTTACACCCAAGTTCGCGGGTTTTTAGGGCGACAAAATCCTTCGAACGCCTTCCTTCGGAGGGGAAGTAAAGCCGGCTGTCCCATGTTAGTAGATTTACTTGCATGTAAAAGATCCTCAAGCCTAAATGACGCCTCTGAGCTAAATTCAAATCGCCTGTTTCTCGCCCAAGAAATACCTCCTTTCTCTGCTAGTTGGTGAAAGGAGCGTAGCGAAATTTGTGTGGTCAGACGGAAGAGCGGGCCTGATGGCCCGAGTCTCGCCACGTAAAATAAGGCAAATTCAAATCAAATCAAATCAAATCAAATCAAATCAAATCAAATGTCTTAAGCCATCTTCTCCTACACTCGTCTACCACTCCCTTTCTCAGCAGTTTGTTTCTGAATATTAGTTTACTAACTTGAACAAGTCGTCCTGTCAACATGTTGTCCTAGTTATCATTTCCTAGGAACGAGTATATCCTCAAGATATCTAGACTCGATTTGTGCAGCCATTAACCTTGCCATTCATTTCCGCAGTTTGAACGCGTTGCTCACATTGTCTTGTGGTCCGGGATTAACCTTGTTTATTAATAGGCCACTCGTGATTTAACTGAACTTTATTTTTGTGATTCTTTGGACTTACCTGCCAAATGTTCTTTAACTGGTACATCTACCGAATTTAACGACAAAGTCCGTATTATTTGCGTAGACGTCACACTCCAGAAAGTTTAAGTGCAAGACTTGTTCTAATTACAGTGATTACGATTACAATATGTTGTTTACTATTCGACTGAATATTTTCCTTTAAAGCCCACAATCTTCATCTTTGTATTTGAGATGTTCATTTTAAAAGAATCACTTATCAGAGAAACAGCGCTATTTGAAGAAGACATTCAGCCAGGCTACGTGATTCACAAGTATCCAGAGGACTTCATGGAAAAATAATAGAAAAAAACGTGGCTAGATTGATGTGACTATTTTGATAACTAATCAATTATTGAAGAATTGATGGATTTAGAGAGATAAAGAATTTTTCTTTAACTCTAAAGCCATAGACTTTTACTCACAGAGTAGGTTTCAAACCAAGGTGAAGTGATGGAACAAGCGCATCACTTCGGCCAACCGCTCTTGCATTCCATCATAATATACAAATACGAAACCGATGCCTCTATGACCGGAATGGAGACTTGACGCCCTAATGAAGTTTTATGGTCTGGCAGCTCGAGTTTCCGAAGTATTTCGCTCATGACGTAGTTCTTCCCTTCCTTCCTGTAAGAAACGGGACACCGCAGCTGGCCATTCCGATTTCGTGATTCTGTAATACAAGTTTCCTTGAAAGGGTAATATCACGACCATATGGCTACGAGGAAGCACGGAATGTAGAAGGATGTTTGTAGCACCGTTTATGAGGTCATAATCATATCAACTGTTAGCGAGCCGGAAGTTTTTTTTTCTTACGCCGCAAACACTCGAGTGAATGGAAGTCTGTTCTTACAAAGTTACCATGGATGTGACGAAAGGCTACGAACAACAGATGTTTGCAGTTTGTTTCGTTGATATTCCAGAATTCAAAATCTGATTTGTCTGACCCAAAGCTAAACAATATCACGTAAGATTACAGTAACAAATACCTTCCTTTGATTTAATTGTCACTGACAGTGAAATTAAAAGAAAAATCAATGATAGCTAGGTCTTTGAATTTTTTAACTAATTAATTCGAAATTAAATTTTATTAAGCCGCCACATCTAACAAGGGAAAAGGAAATAAGTTACTCATTCTTCCCTAACAATGAAGAGGACGAACGACCTTGCAGGTATGAGTATGAGTATATCAACAAAAGAAGAAAGAAGTTGCCAGAGGTACTCGCTGACAGGTGAAAACGACATTTCAAAAAACACGGTTTGGGATGGATAGTCACAATTACAACGGCGGACGATAAAGGATTGCCAAATTTAAATAATTGATCACTACCGGTAATCAACATTTTTGAAGCAGATGTTCAAAAAGTAACTTTCCCAAAATGTGCAGGTTCTGTCGATTCAGGATGTTCACGTTTCAACCCAAGTAGACATGAAAAAGCAGAAGAACACAAAGGAACACAAAAGAGATGGAGGCTTTGCAGGCAGTAAAATTATGAAAACGTATATAAACAAAGAGAAGAACAATACAATTATACCAACAACACCTCGCATCATTTAGTCAAGACGTATTTAGTATTTTGTTTACTTTAAACATTTTGAGACACGCCCACTCCGACTTTCACAAGAAAACTGCAATTTTACAGAAAGTCTCTTTGTAACTTTCAACTCTTCGTTACGAGACATTTGATGAGTAAGAAGCGTCAAGAACAAGTTGAAAGAATTAGTCTTGTTAAAAATTTAAAAAAAACAAAGGTTTACTATTTCACAGGAAAGCATAAATGGTCGAACAAAAGAAAAAGAAATCCATTGCTTCAACTATTCATAATTTAATGCTGACGTAGGAATAATCTCCTTTAGGACGTTTGGAAAACCAATTTCAAGTATCAAATTGGCACGTGCACGTTCTAGTTATACACACACTTTATTTACTTCTAGTCATCAAGACACGTGATATATTCAAACTAACAAGCAAAAAAAAATGTTATTCAAGCAGTTTCCGCTTGTGTCTTTTCACCACGCCGCAATTGTTTATGGTTCGCTCGTCAAAACAACGGTCATAGAACGATAGGAGAGCGCTCGCCGAATAGATGGCAAAACCGTTCACAACAAAGAACAGCGCGACGTCACAGAGAGTGGAAAATCTCGTGACTGGTAAGCAGCCGTCCCACACACAACCGCGCGGCATGTCGCCGCTGCCAAAACCAACACCGCCGCCACCGCCGTCGCCACAACCGCACCACCGACCCCGCCGCCGGCAGCCGGACCTCCTGGGCCGACACCGAGTCGCGCGTGTTACATGGTACTGCGGAGCGACGCGGCGCGGCATGAGGCACGCGCCGGGCGGGTAGGGAGGGGCGGGGGGCGGGGCGGGGCGGGTGATGGGCGTGGGGCGGTGGCGGGGCCGGAGTGGGAGGAAGGAGGGCGGCAAGGCCGCTATTTCCGTCACATGCCAACACTCGCCGCTTGCCTCCGCCGCCCGCCTGGCGCTCGCTCGCCCATCGCCGTTGCGCCGCCGCCGCGCCGCACGCGCCCTGTCAACCGGAGCGAAAACGCCCGCCCCCGCCCCACGAGGCGCTTTTCCGCGTTCGCTGGAAAGGGCGGTGGCGGGCGGTGTCAAGGTGGGGCGTCGGGATGCCCACCGAGGCGCCTCCGTACACACACTCGCATTCTGTCGACAAGCGCGGTCCGGTTAAGCGTCTACGCATTGACAAAAGCGGGCGGCTCCCAAGTCGGGCTGTTCCCCCGAAGAAGCAGGTGGCGGAGGAGTCCTTTTCCAAAGGATAATGATGGGCGACACGAACCTGAATCGTGGCCACCTTCACAGAAAATGCGTCGTTTTCTTAATATTATTTTCCTCTTCGATCATTTCACATCAAAACAGTCAAAAGTATTATGCGACTTTCGCGGTGAACCGGAATGTGGGAGGGATTTTTAATATCCACATGCAAAGACAGGGCTCATCTAGGGCATTTTCTCAGTGGATCGAGGACAAGAGGAAAAGGGGTCCACATAAAGGCCCTCATCTTAGTACGCATACCCACTCTTTTCAAATCACACAAAATAAATCATTACTAATGATCGATTATTATTATTATTATTACTATTATTATTATTATTACTATTAATATTATTACTATTATTATTACTATTATTATTATTACTATTATTATTATTATTAACGTAATCAATTTCCAATGTTCCAAATTTCAAGTTATGCCTTCCTCAGATTATTCAGCTCGGAATTTTCGATTGTTTAAGCTAATTCAATGTACTATTTTTTTTTACTGCAAAGCCTGTTCCAACCCAAATCTAACAACTAGGAACATACTATCTTATTTAAAAAATAGTTAATTTAAAAAAATGAAAAACTGAAGTCAGTCTACAACAAATTATTCAGAATTAATCTTATTCCAGAGCCTCATCTACAAAGCAGAACTTACTCAAAAGTTTTCGCGTATTCTTTCCCATTCAGAATAAACAGTCTTATAGCTAACGTAAACGCAAATTCCTCTAGGGAAATTTCGTACGCTTGAATTGTGCAAAATAAAAATAAAATCTTAATCCTCATTGAACTGGAACGATATAATACTCCTAATATTCACAGAAATGTTTAGTTCGTATGATCTGATGTGTTTGCAGATTTCTAAGGAAAATAAATAACATTGTCAAAACTGTTTTTCTCTGAAGGTACTTTCACAATATAATTATTTACGCGAATCAGCGACGCTCTTAAGAACCACTGCCCTTACAGGATCTTGACGACAAAGAACTAAGAAGTGATACTACGAATTCCTGGGAAATAAGGAAATGAATGATTTAGTACTTGATTACAGAGTATATAATCATGATCTGCCTGCTAGCCACATGTTCAAGGTGAAAACAAACAATCCAACGCGAGATGGGAATCCCAGACGCTAGTGCAAAGCGAATGCCACTACAGCTCCACGTAATAGAAGGTGGTGTAAATGAATTATAGTGTTCATACACTTCAACAACCTTAAGAGAGTACAATTTGTATGCTAAACAGTGGTTCATATACATTAATCCTGACAAAGGGAGGAAGGGAAGGCTCTAGGGGGTTTAGGGGGTTTCTTCTTTCTTTCTTAGGGGTCACAGCTTCGCGAGGTGTTACACAACTCACACTGTCGGGAATGACAACGAACAAAACATCCACACTGGACGTCCTTTAACCTCATCGCATATTTATTGTGATAAACAAATGTGGATGTAATATTTAGATAATCACAAGATGAATTATGTACATTCAAGGTATCATTTCCAATCTGAGAATTCGCTGATCACGATATTTTAAGCAGCTTTTGTCATTTCCCACGCCCAAAAAAGTTATTTCTAAAACGAACACTTGGGATATATATATATTATATAAATAATCTCTTATTCAGCAAACCGGCAATGTGCTCACCACGAACTGCAGATTTGCGAAGCTAGCGCGCTGAATACATTTCCATTCTTGAAGGGAATGAAGAGTTTATAGAGAATGAAGGAAAATTGTGAAGTTCGTGCGAAGTATTCAGACGGGAACTACAAGTCTTTTAAACTACTTTCTTTTATTACCACAAAATCACTATCATCAATCGCAACATCACCAGATCTCGTTCACTACACAATTATATTCATTTTTTAGGCATTGTGGAAAAAGAGAGCAAGAAACTTCCGATGTACTTCACATGCTGATTGTGTGGATATTACATCCTAGAAATTAAGCATATTTTAGGTCTTTAGAGAAGTAAAATTGTAACTGTCAAATTAATTACATTACAGTAATTACCGAAGAATCGATTAATTAACATGAATATTTGAAAATAATTAAATGGACTTAGTTTTCCATTCTTTTACTTAAATACAAAGGTATGTAATTGCTTTAAGACAATTCTAATGGGGCGGTAATTTTTCCGCCGATTCTACAAATAATGATCCAAAAATATTTGATGACGTAAAAACCGAAGATTTAATGTTGGTAACAAAAATAAGGAGTGTGCTTTATCACGGGTAAAATGATTTACCCTAACATGATTCCAAAATGAAAAGTTTCAGACGAATTACAAACTTACAACTCCACGTCAACAACGGTTTTGTATTATTACCATCCGTAATTTTTTCATATAGTCTTAATGGCAAGAAGCAGCGTGTGAAATGAAAGCAAGATCTTTCGTGTTTGCACTAACAGAAATACGTTCTTGAATCGTGACATTCAACTGATTGCAACACAACTCACTCGTCTCTCCTCCATTGTAGGAACGTAAAAGTAGCAGCAAATTGACACTTGTTTCACCGAACGAACACCTCCGCCGCTTCAAACGCAGCAGCGTGAAGTCGTATTCTTAGAAACGGTCTGCGGCGTATCCCAACTGATGGCACAAACCGATTCTCTTAGCGCGGAAACAGCGCGTGCCAAACGATTGCGCCCTCAGCTGCTTCCAACATGTTATGCATTTCATTGTGTATGTTACGCATACATCAAAATCCTACTCTTCTCCTTTCAAGGTAGTGTTTTTTAGGTCAACTCGCAATCTTTTTTATAGTTTCACGTTATAACAGGTATCATTCTTCTTACCTTATTTTCTTCTAAACGGAAAACTAGTGCTTTGTTCTATATAAATTAGATAATATTTGGCAAGCAATAAGGGAATTTTTAATTTACGTAAGAAAATACACCATCAATACAACAAAGCACGTCAAAATCATCCTATATGTTAAGAGAGACTGGTGAAAACTAGAGAAACAGGTCTTCAGTCACTTCACAGTACAATCGAAAAATCTCACCTGGTTAATCTAAGGGACCGGAAACAAAGTTTCAATGGTAGTTTATGCAATTAGTTCAAAATGTTAAGCTTTATTGCACGAGTACACTTTGCTACGCTTTGAAAACGAGTGACGTTAGGAGCGAGTTTTCAGTTTTCTACGAATACAATAAAGCAACATTATAAACGAGTTGCATACGCTATTTTGTGTGTAACAGCATTATATATTTATAAGAGAATCATATTTAATTTTGTGAAACAACTTTCTTGTTGCGTCTCGCGTATTTGACATCTGTGCGAGAAAACGGTGGTCGGCTGTTCTGTTTACCTCTACCTCCCCTCGATTCTCTCGCAGCGATTTGCTCTACGTGTGATGACGCAATTATTCGTTACGTAAAATGGCATACGTCATCGTTTGTGCCGCAAATTGCCCGATTCTAAACGATTTCTTGCAACAAAGGAAATGCTGGAATAAAAAAAACAGCGCGAGCGTTTCAGCTTTAAATTCTGCTATTACTCTGATAAGCAAGCGGTGTAATTCCCTGAAGGTCCGCTCTATCGCATTGGGTTAGTGTACGCTTCCTACACCCGAATGAGCAGCTGCAAACCCGCTTGGGGGTGGACTTCCGAAAGACGATAAATCCTAAGGGCGACGGGTCACGCTTGTGGCAATTAAAAAATATTGGCCAAGTGCCTGACAAAATAAAATCCTCCAAAAAGTCCTAATCAGTTCCCGCATTCTCTCAGCCAGGAACGACAGCACTGGCTGATTACGACTAATAACGTTGCCGTGTCAGTCCCTGGCGGCGAATAAGATAGATAAAATATGTGGTAACTTTGGGTGCTGAAGTGGGCCTAAACTCAAAAGTTCCCAATTCAGCCCATTTGGGGAGGTGGGGGTGGAAAGGTAATCTTCTGAACCCGAGCATTGGACTTTAAAAACAATTATCAGAAGTGAGTGAAATTTTTTCACTAGATCACCAGACCAGAATCATAAATTATATAAGATAACAGAGCCATTGTTATGGCTTCAAAGGATATAGTAAGAACAGTGTATCAGAATAAATGTTACAAAACTTAGGACATGAAGAGGGAACGAAAATAATAACTTTTTACTTTCTCGCATTTACTTTGTAAGATGAGAAAGTTATGTAACGGTACGCCGGTGAGTGGCGAATTTTCTGCAGAAAACGTTTATTGCCGGACACTAAAGAAAAAGTGGATAAATCCAGTTGATTACATATTAGTATAATTCTTAATGCTTCCTCTAATACGCAGTGTTGCAAGAATCCATGTTTTGTGGGTCCTTGATACCGAAAAATCGATTGACGGCAAAACGTGTCTGTCTCTCCGTCCGTAGTTAACGCTAGCACCTGAAAAGTCCAGCCAATTTTCTCAAAAATTGATATTCCCCTATCTAAACGAATTCGAGACTCTAGGAGTTTCAGTTGGATATTTTGGATTTTGAGGCTACTTTATATGGAGTCTCAAAAACATGTTCAAAATTTTCTCAAAAATGGCTCGAATTTATTTAATTACATTTTGTCTACGGTTAGCGTAAAGAATGCTTAAGAGAATGGTGCAGGTCTCACATTCATTGAAATCTCCGTTTTTTTTGAAAATTCTAAAAGTGCAATTTTTTGTCGTCTTCCTACAACTAAAATATTAAAGATAAAATGTTTTTCAGTAATGTAATTTGTGCTTTAAAAACAGGTCTTAAAATACTGTGATGTTAAATTTTCAGAAATATGTGTGGTTTTTGTATAAGTTTGTGCGAAATAAAGGCAATTTCAAATTTTTTAAACATTGTATCAAGGGACGGAGAAAAAACAGTGCTGGGCTCATTTTCGACAAAATTTCAGTTTTTCGAAAATTGCACAAAGTTAACATTTCAGAACTATCAACTTTAAGATAGAGATTTTGGATCCAGTCTCTTGTAATAAATCACCTCTCTAAAAAAGGTCATGTACATTTTTTTAAAAAAAAACAAAACAATAGTTTTCGCGAGATTTGTACTCAAAATTTATGCAATTTCTAAAAAAATAAATATTTTCACAAAATCTCTTCCAACTTTTTCTTTAAATTTTTCACTAATAGAAAAAGGGACTCTTCAAAAACATAGGGCGGGTCTCAATTTTGCTGAACGCACCGAAGTATCGAACATTTAAAAATAATGCGAGAAAATGTGATGTTATACCACTAGTTTGCCAATGGTTTTGTACTGGGAAATTGCGTGTAAGGGCGTTCGACAATTTCCCCTTATTGTCAGGCAACTTGCAGCGCATCGGTGTTCGGAAGAAGTCGTTCGAACGCAGTGAAGGGGATTTCATGCACCTCCGGAACATCTGTGCATAAGGGATTGCGTAACAATCAAGAGGCAAATATCCGAAACCCAGGTTTACGAAATTTCTCACAACACTTTTGCCAAAAAAGTGCTCATTTTCGACTCGTGTGCATAAAATAGAAGTTTAGAACATTTATTCTGAGAAGCATGTCGAAATTCATACACAGTCGACTCCGGTTGTAATGAACTCGAATATTATGAACCTCGGTCATTGGTCCTGTTTCACTTACATTACAAATAAGCATAAGAAGATTCGGTTATAGAGAACACTACACCTCAGCTATAGAGAACGTAGGGAATACGTCCTGGAAATTAATTCCCCCCTAGAAAACAATACATTGTCGCAGTGCCACAAATTCCTATTCCAGCTTGGAAACAATACCGTCGGCCAAAGATCATAACCTAAGTCTCCTCTGAAGTGGAGGTAGCGGACTTGGATTGTTTCATGCAGCGATCAGTTTCATTAGCAGCTTGTGCCATGCCGCTACCCAAAGGATCTCGTGCGTAATTAGGAGAGTAAAAGTGCCTTGGGAGAGTGGGACGGTGTCCCAACAGTGCATGTGGTATTGAAGGGTGTCAAAGAGATTGGTCAACGCAGAATAAAGTATGCAGACAGCGCGAAATCTGGACAACAATCTAGAGAAATTGCTAATGAAATATGTACGAAGCAAATAATCCATAATTTCTTTTTTAAGGTCAAATAACAATAATGAAATTTTCAGTTAATGCATTTTGCTGTATCTCTATATTAATAAAATTAATCATTGTGGAGAAATTCTATTTAATTTTGACATCAGATATAGTGAACCAACATTTTAAATCTCCAGAAGTTCACTATAAGCGATGTCGACTGTACTACTAACACTTCAAATTACGTTTAACAAATCTTTCTTATTTAGGATAGTTTAAGACCTGCAGAGTGGTCAGCTGCCAACGACTAAAAGAGTTGGAAGCTCATTCTTACTGCATCCACCGAATTCTCGCAGCCACTTTGAAAGAAGTAATCCTCCTTTCAAGGACTATTTTATTTCGCGGAAGAATTAAGATTAACAAAAGATACATGACGATAATAGGATGGATTCGAGAAACCAAAAATCCTATCTAAGAAATAATACAGCAGAGCGGGAAAATCCGTGACGAATACTTTCACATTACCTCTCGAAAAAAATCTCATGGATAACAGAGCATATCCTACATTACCACCCTGATTGCAAAGGATAAGAAACACCATGCAATTCTTCCCTAGCTCTTTTAATCCAAATGATATACAAGAACTGTAAAAAATTCAACGGCAATGATAGGCGCCACTCATCGGGATGTGCAGTCTGCTCAGCCACATCCTGTACGTGGCAGTTGCAAGGGCAGGCGGTAGCATGCAGTCTGTCGCTTACTTCTTAGCAGCGTCTCTGTCTGGTCTCGGGCACGACGGACTTGATGGCCAAACGTGAATCGCCCACCTGCATCCCGTGGTCAGTTTTCCCTCACCTTCGTTTCCCAACTAACAACTTCTTTCAGTTTCGTTACCAGAAAAGGCATAGCCTGACTCCGTCGGAAGTTAAGCTTGAAATCATAAGTAGCGCATGTAGATGTACTCGATCGAAAGTGTCAGGGGCGTTGTGGAGAGTGCGATCAGGACCCCACCCATACACACCAATCAGCAAGAGCTCCGCTTTCATTTGCAAGCTACGTAGGAGGGAGCATAAGACGACTCCGTTTAAGACCCGTTTGGACGCAGGTGACGCCATAATAACAGGAACCTCTTTGTGGCTACTTGTGTGTAGTACAATTATTGCTGGTCCTGTATGCGTGACAGCGTAATGATTTTGAATGCGCGGTATCAAGTGCGTGCCTGCCAACGACTTAAGCAAACCTGCCTTGCTCTTCTGGATGTTTTTAAGGCGATGGTCGTATAAACATTGTAATGCCGGTTGAACGAAGGGAAAACAATATCTGCGTAGGGTTCACCATCACGTCTCATTGTCAGGTTTAAGCAGAAACTTAAGCAGTTATGGTTCGATATTGATATTTATGACAATATATAACGCACTAATTCGGACATGACACGTTGGCCACGTTTTTATTGTTTGAACGAAAAGCCGCCTTTTTGTTGCATCAGAGTTTTACTTGACCCACAGCCAAGGAAACGATGGCACGTAAGC
>BOPP01000006.1:19793766-19817253 GCA_017312745.1 Gryllus bimaculatus | reverse complement strand
TTAGCGGGATGTTATGTATAACTGGAATTTTTCGGCGCGTATTTTGTCTAGGAATTTTCGCAGTAAATATTGTTTGGTTGGCGGGCGCCGCGGCGGCCTGGCGCGGGTGGGTGGGGCCGGGCGGGCGCGGGGGCGGGGCCGCCAGGGAGGGTTCGAATAACGCTTGTTTATTGGCGCGCTCGCCGCCCGTGCTTGGCGTCACGCGCCACCGGCCGTCGGATTCGCCGCCCGCGCAAACGTGTTTACTGCTGCGCGGTGGAGGAGCAGGAGGCGACGCAAGAGGAGAAGGCCGTGTGGCGGCTCACGTGGACGACGCGAGCTCTTGCCGCGCCCGCCGCGCCGCGCCGCGCCGCGCCCCGCCCGCGCGCCTCGGCGGCTGGGTCCCCCGTCACAGCACGCGCTCGCACTGCCAACGCAACTTTGTTTTCCACAACTCGATCAAGCCGATCCGCCTACGGACCTCTCGACCTGTTCTCGCCCGCTTCTAGCCCTCTCCCGACGCGGATTCGCTCGCGATCCGATGTCGATTCGCATGCGGAGCGTCAATTCCGTGACGGTTACGACCTGCCAACCCGAATCTTACTTCGATCCCACCTTGTCGATGCACGGCAAACCGCGTTTTACCCTCCACTCGTTCCTGGACAGCTACCGATCCGCACGCGACATGCTCATGCATAAGCGGCCGCCGTGTGGTTATAGTCTCTATTGGCAATAGGATTTCAAACGCCGAACCGCCACCTACAAAATTCTCTTGCGAAACCTGACCTTTCGGACAGCTCCCGCACAGGAAAACGCACGCGTGCAGGAAAAATCAGAGGGAGAGGATTTTTTCTTTATCATAGACGATTCGATTTGACTTTGGCCTGACTCACTAACTGTAGTCTCCCAGATCTCTTCTGTAGGCAACCAGTTGGCCGAAACTCATTCTGACCTTTCGATGTGGACTGAACCACCCTTTGGTCGTTACGACGAGATGAGAGTACTTCTCGTCTTAAGTTTCTCTTTTTATTCACACTATTCATAGCCGCTGGATCTGCCCACATGTCGAATATAATGGTTTGGTCCTCACGTCGTCTACCAGCGTACAACATCTCACGTGATTTCTGACTTTTCGACGTGGCCCTAACACGTTTATTCCGACAGATCAAGGTCATCGCGCACATTTTTTTAAAAAATTTGTTTGTACAATTCCGATTCACTTAGGACTGAATGGTATGGAATACTATTAATAAGTTTTCACATTCATCAGATAGCATATACTGATCCAACGACGCTGTATATAGAAAAGTTTCAAAGGACACTAAATGCAGAAAGACGAGAGAGGGAGAGAGCAGGCATGGTAAGTGAATAAAGAGGGTGAGACGAGAGATGGTGAGAGAGGCGCCAGGGGTCGAGGGGGAGAGGGGGCGGGCTTGGGCGAACGAAGGACAAAGAATGCGCCCGCGCGGGCAAATTTACCTCGCCGGCGTCCAAGTATCGAATTCCCGGGAAGCCAGAGGCACACGCGCAGGTGTAGGGGGGCGGGGCGGGGCGGGTCGGGGCGGGGCGGGGCGGGTGGGGCGGGGCGGGGCGGGCGGGAGGCGCGTTGTTGCGCGCGGCGGACACGGCGCAGCCGAGACCGCCCAACGCGCGAAGACGCAAACGCTGACGTCAAACTATTTTATGCCCGCGTTTACATACCTGCACTGGCGCGTCTGGGGGCGGGCTGGGTGGCGGGCATGTGGGTGCGGTGGGTGGGCGGGCGTAAGCCGGATCTCGGACGCGCGCGTGCGCCCGCGGAGTCGCTTTGCTCTTAAACCGTCACCATAACAGCCTCCGCCCCCACCCGTCGGCCTGCCGGCGGGGGAAGACGGGTGGTACGTAGCGCCGAGGGCGGGGTGGGGGCAGGGCGGGGCTTGGCTGGGTGTTGGCACCGGCGCCCGCGCCGCGTGCGGTCCCCCGTCCCTCCACCCCCCCCCTCGCCGCCTCAGTCGATAGTCGGCAGCGGGAAGCGGAGCCGCGGGCCTCGATTGTAGTGGTCAACCCGCCTCCTGGCGTTTTGCGCACGGAGGACAATTATAACGAAGTTGTTATGTCGGCTGCGGGCGAACGGCGTGCAGAGGTGGACGTGCCGACCGCAGGAGCACAGGGCTTAAGGGAAAGCGGCGGGGTAGAGCGGACGTGGCGGGTTGGCGCGCGGTCTGGCGGCGGGCAGAGGCGTCTGGCAGGGTGATGCAGGGCGAGCGGGGAGCGGCGCTGTGGCATGCCCCCCCCCTCAATCAACTTTTTTCTCCGCCCACTTCCAAGTCATTCAAAAACTAAAGAACCTGAATGCGAAATTGATTAAATTTTTATTTAAAATATTCGCTTTAGATTCAACAGCTACACAGATCGATTTTTTGCCTTTCTCACAAAATTCAATAGTATGTAGGAGTAAAATAAAAGTTTAATTATAAGGGAATATCATCTAAAAATAAATCGCCCAAAGCTTAATTATTTCATTTAAGATTTGTATGGCACCTCCTTATTTTATTTTGGACTGTCAGTCAAACAATCAATTAATTCTATCTTTATAAATTGAATAGCCAAAATACTGGGCTAAAGCTGTAATACCATAAATGATAACATTAAACTGCAATAAATGTGTAATTGCATATTCATTTAAAGAATGCGTACAAATATAAACTTACCTCAAAAAAACAGATTCTCGAACGCATGTAATTCAAATGTTGTTTTGTCATCTTCAATCGGAGGTCGAAAACGCCCGGGGCGTGCGGGGGCGAGGCGGCAGAGGGAGGGCGCTTACCCCGCCTCCCGCGCTTTCGCAGGCACAGCGCCTCATATCGCCGCGGGGCGTTTGCTCTTGGGCGCGCGGCCCAACACCCAAATGCGGAGTATTTCTGGGGCGTGCGGGAAGACGCGGGACGCCGGATGAGCACGACAGGACGAGCGGGAGGTGGGGGCGGGGGAGGCGTGTAAGGCACCACGAGCCGCCGCCGGGAGAAACACGCGGTTGCGGGCGGGGGGGGAGGGGGGCGGGGCATCGAGCAGCCTTAATCGAAGAACCGCACGCGCGGCGAATCTTGCTTCCCATTCAGAGCCACCGAACGCGTCCTCTCTCATAATGCTTCTGCGACTCTTTCGGAGATAATAATAGACTCGTATCGTATTTCGGCGCCAACAAGCTATTCCTTTTGGTGTAAGCGGCATGAATGATGTTGCTGGAGGGCCCTCTGCAGCCGGGAGGTCTTAGCGCTTCGAGTATCGCCAGAAGAATTCCGAGTGGCAGGCTGACGAATGCCGGACAGTACGGGACAAGGACAGCGCACGATCTTTCCTTCCTCTCCCGTCTTCCTATCCTCGCCCATACACACACGAACACTTCACATGGCACTACACTATCACACGTGCGGGAGACCGGCAGGGAAGTTAAGGAGCTTGTCCCGGCTGGCGGCCATGCCCGCTGGTGGGATATTCCTGTTGGGAAATTGCCGCGGCAAACCAACGTAGGTCGGCACCGGGATCGGCGGCACCAGTGCCGGAAGTTCACCCCCATCTCCCACAATAAAAGCATTGCACTATACTACTGACTAATGCACATTACAAATTAAGCGCACCCCTCAGAATCGCTTAATCAATCAACCAATTTTAATGTTGTCGTCCTCCCAGACAGCAGGACTGGCGCAGACCAAGGGCGCGCCGATAATTTCTTGTCCGGAACTGATCGGCAGTCAGCGGCAGGCTCAACGACGGTTTAAAAAATGCTTCTGCGAACGTGGTAGACACTTATGATGAATGTTCATACGGTAACAGCGTCTCATAGGCGACACGATCCTTGTTCTTCAATACACGGGCCAATGAGTATCACCTCAATTTTGATAACGAAGGGACGCTTCATTCCCTCAAGTTTTTTTTTTTTTTTTTAATTTATTTCTTCTCGTTCGACAAAAAGGTCTTCGAGGGGTTTCGTTTTACATACTTGACATTTTGGAGTTGGGCATTCCTGGACAAATTGCAGAGTAGATACTCTGACTCGTTTAAATTCCGTTGGTTTGCTTGTAGAAGCAGCTGAGGATTTATTTTGATTTTTTGTTTTTTTGGAGAGGGAGCGCGTAGGTTGTTAGGATTGCCCTATCGAGCAATAGGAAGGAACGTGAAAGATTCTTATTTAGATACGGGATGAATTATTGGTTGAGGGAGCGTTTAAGCATGTCTTGGCGGAAATTTGATTGCGATTCGGCTTGGATGTTTTGCTGTTCGACCTAGCGTGAAATTTCAGGCGGAATGAGATGAGGAGGGAAGAATAAAATTATTTGCTACTTTTTAATGGTTCGAGCACCCAAACCCACAAAACATGTTTCCATTTGGAGTTCTCTGTGAATTTGTGGTTAGTATTAAACCATGGAGCTTTAATTGATTTTCTGAGACTTTATTTTAGACAATTTGCCATTTTTTGTATGGTGTGGAAGCAGCGTTTCCCCCCACACGGGGCAGCCGTTAAAGTTTAGGTGCGTGTGATAAATAGATTATATAATAGAATACTGGCCATTTGTAATGAGTGTTGAATGTTGATTATAAGAGCGGTATAGTTTTAATATTTTAGCATTGGAAATTTTTGTTTTTTTGGGCAGAAGGGGGCTGCGTGAATATGTTCCCTCAAGTGTTCCCACATCGGCCTCCTCGGTATCACAAATTCTTACGCAGAGCTTACTATGAAGAAGAAGCCAGAATTATATTGCCAACAAACAGCTGGGTCGTTAAAGTCCCGTACGTGCAGTGCATTTTTATATCGCGGAAGAGGCCGTTGATCATTCCACTCTGGATGGCAAGCGTTCCGTGTAGACCTACCCTAGTATGAAGATACACTCAATGGGAATTATTTCGCAACACACATTCGAGCGAGAATAGGGCTGACATTAGAAACATGTATAATAATTGATTGTAAGCGTTCTACCATAAATCTCGAAAGCTACACGCGGCACGTTGTTAGGCTCTTTGTACGAAAAATGTACACTGTGTGGCTACTCAACCACGATCAGCTGCTGCGGAAGACACGTGATGCCCCGTGCCCGTCCAATGAACCCGACAAACCACTGATGTCGATCTTGAGGAAACGGCTAAACAACAAGGTTCTCTGTGTGTGATCACTGATTTTAGCAATCGCTCGGTGGCTTAAGGAGCCCAATAGTTCTTAACTGTCGTGGTACCGAACGCCGGCGTGAAAACAAGAATCGAAACGGCCGCCCACACTACCTCTGCCTTGTAAATCTCTCCCGTTCGGACAACAAACCACATCCTCATCATCTCCATCATCCCCACATCTCGCCTGCAATCTTTTTCCGTTCATTTCTCAAATTTTTGTCATGTATTCTCTTTTTACCTCTCTTCAATTAGCTGTTTGTGAATTCATTTAAGACTTGATAAAAGTTTAACGTTACTAATATTTTAATCAAAAGACACACTCGGAAATAGTTGTGTTCTTCGAACGCAAATGCCATCAGAGCGAGAGGAAGTCCGTTATCGTAACTGCCAATCCGTAACAGTGACATCTCTGTCTATATTACACGATTACTAAACACGAGATGTTAAGAAAAACACTTTCTCTGAGTACTACTCACAGCGGCATTACACGCGGATCTTTATAAAGCCCACTCGCCATGCAATCGTGTCAGCCAACCCAAATGAATGTGATTCCGTGAATGGGTTAAGACACATACCAGTCAATCAATATCTATCAAATCCGGCGCAGATCGTGCAACGCAAAAAATCCAGAGCTAGAGGAGCCGATGGCGGGTCCAGGGCATCCTTTCGAACGAATCGTAGACTAAAAAGTTATGCATGCACCAAGGTAAAGGATAAATATATGACTCATTATGCATCATTCTACATGCGATATATAAACTAATACGCCATATACTCTCAAAAGATAACGGGCATCTGAATTACTAGATGCTTTTTACAGTGTGCAATTGTCTATGATCCGAAAATTATTGTCCATTATAAAATCGTAACCGTTATGGCTGATATAAAAAACGACATACCAATTTTTACCTGTTTGTACGGCAAATCGATAAGGCTTTCACTGCTAAGGTAGATTGCCTTTTTTTTCTCAGCATGAATTGAGGCTACGTGTTCAGCTTCGCAAGATGATTCACGCATCCCAAATTTTCGGTTACACCATCGGTTTAAACTTTTTGTTACAGGTACGAGCACAGAACGATCGCAGAATTTTCCAACCGAAGTGAACACGATCCCCGCACAAAGCCGCTTCGTTTGCGTTTGTTGGCGCTGTATGTTGGCGGGCGCGCGGTCGCTATCGCGAGGAAACCGGAACAGGGAGGCGGCGCGGCGCGGCGGCGGCGGCCGCGGGCGCGGCCCACGACAAGGCGCGCGTAAACAAGCACGTAGGGCCCCCGTGCGGTCGTCTCACAGCCCCCACCGCCACGCGACGCGATGCGGCGATAAGCATTTCCTCCAATACTAACCATTTATAATCAATATCCAGTATATAACGTTTTCCTGCGCCAGTTCTCTGTCGGGCAGCACAACATTCATATGATACTGAAAAGGGTACATCAATTTACAGCATTTTTCCAGTTCTTGGATTAAAAACGTCAAAAAAAACGTGGTTTTTTTTGATACTTCCATCATCTTCCTTAGGGCACCGACTACTATTGTTCAGTCGCAATTTTTTCTCAACATTTTTCTCTCGATGCAAGCAAAAACCTTTTAGATCTTAGCGCATGCCGTCAAAACTTCGTGCGGACCAAACCACCGTTTTGCTTATACACCACCCTCCCCTCTGACTCCGTCCACAGGCAAATAACTTGAAGCACGGAAATACATCCTAGGCCAGGATTATACAAACGCTTTAGGCGTTCTCGACTAAATCGACATCTGACAGTCATGAATGAAAAAACGTTTTATACTTCGTATGTTTCAATAGGATGTTTTCCATCTATGGAAAGACACAACATTAACACCAAGAATATTTGAGATAAGAAAAACCAAACCCTTGAATTACACTGACAGACTCGTTAGGGCAGCCCCGACCAAAAAGATCAGTCCCCATCCAGGAGACGTCAGGTTTCGAATCACATCGTTTGCTCTCGATTCGTGAACCGAAAGAGATCAAACCGCAGTGTGTTCCAACAGAAGGACGGCGATTGTTAAACAATTACTATACCAAAATATGTAAGTGTGCGGTGCACATTAAATTAATGAGCAGCCGTATTGGGACCGTTTCAATATTATAAAAAAGTATGATTCGTGATCTACGTTTAGTTATCAAGTCACCCAAAATCCAAATTAACAAGGACGCGAAATTACGTGATTTACACACGAAGTCCAGTGCGACCTTCTTTGTGCACACTACGAGACAGCCCATTCCGTATACGTTTAAGAAGAAAATATAATTAATGTAAAGAAAGACAATTTTTTTAATCTTTGAAAAGAAAAGAAAATATAATAAATACAAATAAACCGACTAATCGAGCGTAACGCATGCGGCTCTCGATAGTTTGCATTTGCTCACCGGCTTATTATGGTATTTTTATTTAAAAATTTCATCAGACTGTCAAAATTATTGCTATGTTCACTTTACGAGAGAAATTGGAATCTAAAATTTGTACCAGATGTTAGACAAAATGAGTGAAAAATTTCAGTTTTGAAACTTGGGCATCATTGTTTGTAATTACCAACTGCATAACACACTAAAATCCTGAAGTATGAGACGTTGAAGCCGTGGACGGCGTCGCCGTTTGAGGTGCCATTTCGCCGTTTTTTGCATTTATCCATAAAAACATGAATCCCCACAGAAAAAATGATGTTCATGCTACAAAATTATTTCCATCTATCGCCATTTGTTTGTCTAATTTGACTGGATAAATGTCTCCAACGATAACTGCCCATCAAGGAATTATCCTAATATTTGTTTAAAGTACTTCATTCAAATCTTTTAATTATCATTGTCAAATTTCCGACTGAAAAAAAAAACGTCTACCCCCTTAAACCTTTTTGCCCTCTACACATAAAGAACACCTATTATTTTCCTGTACTGCTCCCAATCTAAAACCCTCCATACTGTATTAATGAAATTCGAAAGCACAAAATATTGCGACCCATTATATTTACTGAACGTTGAACCCCAAACAATCGCGAAATTTAGCAGTTATTTAATAACAACGAGTTGCATCCAGTACACATTTTCACAGGAGAAATCAAATCTTACATTTGTTCGCCATAAGGCTATAATAACAAAACATTACTCCCATTTCATCCACCAACCAAATGATACATTTCGTATTATAAAATATAATTTTGCACGGTACTAAATATGTTGCGCTGTGTTGTCGCCAAGTTGAAACAAGAAAATATCGCCTCATGCCGATATGGTGAGCCGAGTGTAGGCCTCGTATAATAATAAGGGAGGTGGTGTTGAAAACCGCCCTCTCCACCACCCGAGGACCGATCCTCCATCGTTTGGCAGGCCATTGCGCGAGGGGCCGCAGCGCGTCCTCCTCGTTCCTCGCCACCACAAAATTAACGTTGACGTTCCTCTCTCGATTCAGCCGCCAGCATTAATGCCTCATCCATCGTATGAGCGTATCATCGGCAAGGAGGGAGATGCCTGGCGAGGTATTGCGAGATGCGGCGGGCAAGGTAGTGGAGCAAGGCCAGGAGAAAGCCGTGGGCTGGCGGATGGTACGGACGGTCCGGTCGGGGTCGGGTCGGTCGGGGTCGGGTCGGGTCGGGTCGGGTCGGGCGGTCGGGTCGTTCCGCTGGAATGGCGAGAACGGGCAGAGCAGAGGCAGAGGAACAAGCCTGTGTGAGATAAGAGCAGGAAAAGGGAGGGCGTGGAGCGCGTATGGCCGTGATTCGATTAACAAAGTTTATATTGTATATAAGACTCTCTTACCTTCTAACCTCATGCATTAGTCTCAAATACAAATAGATATTCTGGTACTGCTGCGTACTGCAACTTGGCCCTCCGAATGCCGGAGCAGTACCCTAACAAACGGGACACGGCCCGCGCACGATCTTTCCTTCCTCTGCCTTGTCCTATCCTCACCCATTACACACACGAACACTCACATGCACTGCACTATCACACATGCCGGGAGACCGTAGGGGTAGTTACGAGCTTGTCCCGACTGCGGCCGCTGGTGGGAGATACCCGTTTGAGGAAATTCCCCGGAAACCAACGTAGGTCGGCGCCGGATCTCGGCACCCAGTGGCGGAAGATCACCCCCATCCCCCACAATAAAAACACTGGACTAATGACATTAGAATTTGGCGCACCCCTCAGAATCGTTAAATCAATCAATCAATTTTAATGTGTCAGTCCTCCAGACAGAGGACTGGCGCAGACAAGGCTGCGCGATAATTTCTTGTCCGGAACTGATCGGCTGTCAGTCGGAGGCTCAACGACGGTTTAAAAAATCCTGCTGCCGAATCCGTGGTGGACACTTATGATGAATGTTCCATACGTACAGCGTCTCATCGTCGACACGATCCTTGTTCTTCAATACACGGGCAATGAGTATCACTCAATTTTGATAACGAAGGACGCTTCATTCCCTCAAGTGTTCCTCATTCGGCCTCCTCTTTATCACAAATTCTTATGCAGAGCTTCCTATGAAGAAGTAGCAGCATATTGCGACAACCGCTAGGGTCATGAAGTCTCGTACGTGCAGTTCATGTTTATATCGCGGGAAGAGGCCGTGATCATTCCACGCTGGATGGCAAGGTCCGGTGTAGACCTGCCCGTAGTATGAAGATACGCTGAATTGAATTATATTCGCAACACATCATTCGTGCGGCGAATAGGTACATTACAAAAACATGGATAATAATTGATTGTAAGCGTTCTACCATAATCTCGAAAGTACACGCGGCACGTTGTAGGCTCTTTGTACGAAAAATGTTGACACTGTGTGGCTACTCAACCACGATTCAGCTGCTGCGGAAGACACGTTGCCCCGTTTCCGGTCAATGAACGAAACACTGATGTCGCATTCTTGAGGAACGGCTAAAAACAAGGTTCTCTGTGTGTGATCACTTATTTTAGCAATCGCTCGTTGCTTAAGGAGCCCAATAGTTCTTAACTGTCGTGTACGAACTCCGGCGTGAAACAAGAATCCGAACGCCGCACTACCTCTGCTTGTAAATCTCTCCCGTTCGGACAACAACCACATCTCATCATCTCCATCATCCCCACATCTCGCCTGAATCTTTTTCCGTTCATTTTCTCAAATTTTTGTCGATGTATTCTCTTTTTACCTGTCTTCAATTTAGCTGTTTGTGATATTCATTTAAGACTTGATAAAGTTTAACTTTACTAATATTTTAATCAAAAGTACACACTCGGAAATAGTTGTGTCTTCGAACGAAATGCCATAGTAGCGAGAGGAAGTCCGTTATCGTAACTGCCAATCCGTAACAGTTGACATCTCTGTCTATATTACACGGATTACTAAACACGAGATTTTAAGAAAACACTTTCTCTGAGTACTACTCACAGCGCATTACACGCGGATCTTTATAAAGCCCACTCGCATGCATCGTTGTCAGTGAATGTGTTCCGTGGAATGGGTTAAGACGACATACCAGTCATCAATATCTATCAAATCCGGGAGATCGTGCAACGCAAATCCAGAGCTAGAGGAGTCCGATGGCGGGTCCAGGGGCATCCGTTCGAACGAATCGTAGACTAAAAAGTTATGCATGCACCAAAGGTAAAGGATAAATATATTGACTCATTATGCATCATTCTACATGCGATAATATAAACTAATACGCATTACTCTCAAGATAACGCATCTGAATGTACTAGATGCTTTTTACAGTGTGCAATTGTCTATGATTCCGAAATTATTGTCCATTATAAAATCGTACCGTTATGGCTTGATATAAAAACGCATACAATTTTTACCTGTTTGTACGGGCAAATCGATAAGGCTTTCACTGTAAGGTAGATTGCTTTTTTTTTTCTCAGGCATAATTGAGGCTACGTGTTCAGCTCGCAAGTGATTCACGATCCCAAATTTCGGTTACACCATCGGTTAAACTTTTTGGTTACAGGTAACGAGCACAGAACGATCGCAGAATTTTCCAAACCGAAGTGAACACGAGTCCCCTGCACAAGGCCGCTTCGTTGCGTTGGTTGGCGCTGTATGTTGGCGGGCGCGCGGTCGCTATCGCGAGGATAACGGAACAGGGGAGGCGGCGGCGGCGGCGGCGGCGGCGGCGGCGGGGCGCGGCCCGACAAGGCGCGCGTAAACAAGCACGTAGGGCCCCTGGCGGTCGTCTCACAGCCCCCACCGACGCGACGCGATGCGGCGATAAGCATTTCCTCCAGATACTAACCATTTTAATAATATCCATTAATATAACGTTTTCTGCGCCAGTTCTCTGTCGGGAGCACAACATTCATATGAATACTGAAAAGGGTACATCAATTTACAGCATTTTTCCAGTTCTTGTTAAAAACGTCAAAAAACGTGTTTTTTTTTGTATACTTCCATCATCTCCTAGTGTGCACCGACTACTAATTGTTCCAGTCGCATTTTTCTCAACATTTTTTTCTCTCGATGAAGCAAAACCTTTAGATCTTAGCTGCATTGCCCCGTCAACTTCGGTGCGGACCAACCACCGTTTGCTTTACACCACCCTCTCCCTCTGACTCCGTCACAGGCAAATAACTAAGCACGGTAAATACATCCTAGCCAGGATTATACAACGCTTTAGCGTTCTCGACTAAATCGACATCTGACAGTCATGAATGAAAAAACGTTTTATACTCGTATGTTTCATATAGGATGTTTCCATCTATTGAAAAGACACAACATTAACACAAGAATATTTGAGATAAGAAAACAAACCCTTGAATTACACTGACAGACTCGTTAGGGCAGCCCCGACCAAAAAGATCAGTTCCCCATCAGGAGACCGTCAGGTTTCGAATGGCACATCGTTTGTCTCGATTCGTGAACCGGAAGAGATCAAACCGCATTGTCCAACAGAAGGACGGGCGGATGTTAAACAATTACTATACCAAAATATGTAAGTGTGGGTGCACATTAAATTAATGAGAGCCGTATTGAGCCGTTTCAATATTATAAAAAGTATGATTTCGTGATTACGTTTAGTATCAATCACAAAATCCAAATTAACAAGGACGCGAAATACGTGATTTACACACGAGTCCAGTGCGACCTCTTGTGCCACACTACGAGTACAGCCCATTCGTATACGTTTAGAAGAAAATATAATTAATGTAAAGAAAGTACATTTTTTTAAATCTTTGAAAAAGAAAAGAAAATATAATAAATACCAAAATAAACCGTACTAATCGAAGGTCCGCATGCGGCTCTCATAGTTGCATTTGCTCACCGTCGTATTATGGTATTTTTATTTAAAATTTCATCAGAACGTCAAAATTCATGGTATGTTCACTTTACCGAGAGAAATTTGGAATCTAAAATTTGTACCAGATTGTTAGACAAAATGAGTGAAAAAATTTCAGTTTTGAAACTTGGCATCATTGTTTGTAATTACCAACTGCATAACACACTAAAAATCCTGAAGTATGAGACGTGAGCCGTGGACGGGTCGGCCGTTTGAAGGTGCCATTTCGCCGTTTTTTGCATTTATCCATAACTATGAATCCCACAGAAAATTATGTTCATGTACAAAATTATTTCCATCTATCGCCATTTTTTGTCTAATTTGACTGGACTAAATGTCTCCATACGATTAACTGCATCAAGAATTATTCCTAATATTGGTTTAAGTTACTTCATTCAAATCTTTAATTATCATTGTCAAATTTCCGACTGAAAAAAAAACGTCTACCCCCTTAAACCTTTTTGCCCTACACATAAAGAAGCACCTATTATTTCCTGTACTGCTCCCAATCTAAAACCCTCCATACTTTATTAATGAAATTCGAAAGCACAAATATTGGCGACCCATTATATTACTAACGTTGAACCAAACAATCGCCGAAATTTAGCAGTTATTTAATAACACGAGTTGATCAGTACACATTTTCACCAGGAGAATCAAATCTTACATTTGTTCGCATAAGCTATAAATGAACAAAACATATCTCCCATTTCATCACCAACAAATTTACATTTCGTATTATTAAAATATAATTTTGGCACGGTACTAAATATGTTGCGCTGTGGTGTCGCCAATTGAAACAAGAAATATCGCCTCATGCCCGATATGGTGAGTGAGTGTAGCCTCGTGTAATTAATAAGGGAGATGGTGTTGAAACAGCTTTCCACCCGAGGACCGATCCTCCTCGTTTGGCAGGGCCATTGCGCGAGGGGCCGCAGCGCGTCCTTCCTCGTTCCTCGCACCACAATAATTAACGTTGACGTTCCTCTCTCGATTCAGCGCAGCATTAATTGCCTCATCCATCGTATGAGCGTATCACGGCCAAGGAGGGGAGATGCCTGGCGAGGTATGGCGAGATGCGGCGGGCAAGGGTAGGTGGAGCAAGCCAGGGAGAAAGCCGTGGTGGCGGGATGGTACGGGACGGTCGGGTCGGGTCGGGTCGGGTCGTTCCGTGGTATGGCGAGAACGGGAGAGACAGAGAGAGGACAAGCCTGTGTGAGATAAGAGGCAGGAAAAGGGAGGCGTGGAGCGGTATGGCGTGAATTCGATTACAAAGTTTATATTGTATATAAGTACTCTCTTACCTTCTAACCTCATGCATTAGTCTCAAATTACAAATAGATATTCTGGTACTGCGTGCGTACTTCAACTTGGGCCCTCCAAATTTGACTCCAATTCTTTCATTTAGACAAACTCATATTTCATTGCACATCTTCTGTAAAATGCTATCAATTGTTTCTTAACTTTATTTTTTGATAAATCTAGGCCATAGTTGCACGGATAGAAAAAAGTGTATGAAAATAATATAAACAAACGAAACCGTTGCTTTTCATGAATTCCGTATGAGAAGGCACATACGTAATAAATTTGTATTTTAAATTGTATGTAGCAAATTTGCAGGAGTCACCATCACATACGAATCTTCAGCCACTGAGACACGCTCTTGTTTCATTGGGGAAAAGGAAAATAATTTAAGGTTTCGTAATAATAGCGTAATTATAACATCTGCCGGCAGCGATCTCGCGACTGCGTAAAACTAGTGAGTGACTTTAACGAGCCATCGAACCAATAAAAAATGCCCTACTTTAACAAAGAAGACGAGGTATCAGGCTAGTCTGGCAACCGTTCGGCCATGTGTGAGAGGAAATGCGTTCGTTTCTTGGAAAGAATAGTCGCTAGGCATTCTAAATGACACAGTAAATACTGTTTTTAGGTCAATTTATATTCACTTCATGACAATGAAGGTAGTTTCTAGGCATTTAAGCCACAAAGATTTATAAAAGTGGAAGAAGAAAAAACCAGATATGCATTTTAGAACGAAAACTACACAGAACGGAATTTTTCGAATAAACAAAAAATATTCTGACAAAATACCGTAGTAAAATAAAACGTAGGGCGATCGTGAGAATGCAGCATTTTTCTCGCTAAATACTAGTATCTTTAAACCATACAATTACCTAAGGTTTCATGGTGTTTTCAGGTGTTGTAAAAGCAAGTCAGTGTTTTCTCTTAAATTTATGAGACTGTAAACGCCGAAGAAAATAAATTTTCTATATATACAATACATTTGATTATATGCACCATAAAATGGCAGTCGGAAAGCGATATTAGTTCCAGGAAGCGTACCAGGAAGTAAACATTGTTGGTGTTACAGGAGAGACGATAAAATGTACAGAGGCATCGCGAATAGAAATTAGACCTCTTGTCTTTCAAGAGGGTTTTTTAAATTTATTTTCTTTAAAAAAAATGGTCTTCTGGCTAAATCCCTCAATTTGGAATAATTTAATTTAAATTAATAAATATACAAAATTAATTTTCACAATTAAAGCACTTCTTTCAATTGATATATCCACCATTGATTTGCTCCTCCTCCAAACGTCACAAACAACTGTTGTTTGTGAAGTTGTTTATGAAGCAAATTAACTGAATAAATACATTACATAACATTGGGTCAAACATTTTCTGTTAGGTGAGCAACAAAGTTTCACCACTTCAAAAGCGTGATTAGCTGAAAACCAGTTCGACCTACAAACAAATCAGACAACTCAGACAATGGCATCTTATTGCTATATTCTGGTAACACCTCGCAGAATAAACAATACAAGTTACACCGTTTGTAAGATGTATACAACCTCTAAGAACTCGTGAATTTTTCTGCCCTTCATGAACATTTTCGAAAGCAGTTGTAAACATTAATTGCTTGAGGGAAAAAAGAAGAAAGTTTGAAGAAGAGTTTTCCCACGCTGCATAGATCTGAAAACGTATAAGTGGGTGACCCATTAAAGAACAGCGAACAAAACTGAAGATTTATGTTCGGATAACTGAATGTACAAAATAGTTGCAGTCAGAAGCTTTTCTTGCGATAAGTCCTGAAGTGAGAAAATACTTCATTTATATTCTTATATAAAATTCGTTTGAGTGTATTGATCTCATTTCTTAATTGTATTAATTAATGGGGCAAGTAAATTAAAAGATTTGTTTAAATTATCTTTGTGAATAATCAAAACGATTAAATAAAACGTCCTAAAAAAAGTCGCAGGTAAAGTTATAGGTTATCGATAGGTTAATATGTTGTTTGTACCCGATAGCTGGAATTGGCCGCAATTTCAACCACTCTAAGCCAGTAGATACCAAACCGGCATTCAACTTCAATAAAATCTTAACTATCGCAGATTTGTGAAAGTTTCGATGAGAACTTCAAAATTAAATGTAGGTTAATTTTAATATAAAATTACACGAAGCTTAACAAGGAATACAAGACATAATTTGGTTACTGTAACTTCGATTCAAAGTTAGGAGACTTCGGTGTATCGTTTATTTCATGTAACCAACCACGTGGGAAATTTGGAGAGCTCTTACAATTACAACAAATATATACAGAATGACTCAGGATAAATGCTACTAACTTCTGGACAAATGGACGGGTCGAAAATGATCACTTTTCATCCATGCATTTATAGAGGGAAATTGTATAAAATGGAATTACATGCAACCCTTTGTTCTCATTGATAGGTAATCCTGTATGCACAGTTGTTCGGCAGGTTCATGAAATCTTGCCTGTGTCAGAACGTGACCACCCAAACTGTGCTCGAGAAGTTCCCTGGAAATCAGGGGCATACGTCATAAGTGAAATTCCCCAGTGCATGTTCATAGGTCAAAAGTTTCCATTTTCTCCTCTACATTACTTAGAAGTTTGAAACATTTATTCCGAAACATCATAAAGGGAGTCGCTTTTCTGACGTCATTGTTCATAATAATTTGTACAATCCACGTTGTCGTTAAGGTAAGGGGAAATGCAGTACAATACCTACATAAATTGAAATTTTACTGTAACTAATCTTCTGGGAAAATCTCTATCATTCTTGAAATATAAAAAAGGGTCTGACCGATGCAAAACGTAAATATCTACCAACTACCTAACCTTACCAGCAAACACTTATATTATTATCAAAGACTTCTGAAAAAACACGATTCAAAACAAATAATTACAAGCCACTCGCGTGTCTTACCACTTCCCCAACGTGAGTTCTTGTATCATCAGAAGGGTAACTTCATTTCACGAAGATTAATCTTGGCATTCGAAACGATTATAACGAATTATACTTCACACGTCAGAATTAAATATTATAAACATTCGTTGAAGGCAGCTCGAAAGTAAACACTGGATAATCGCGAAGATCGCAAACAGATGGCTTAATTTATTAGGTAAAACGTTGTTTTTGGTCGAGTATTTTAGATATGTAATCACAAATAGAATAAAATAAAATAAAAACATATGGTCCAAATTACAAAAGAACACTAATAATTGACAAATACTGACGCACTGAAAGAATGCTGGCATGATCCAGAATCACGTATTTTCCTTGCAGGTGATTATTTGGATACATTTTAAAAAGTGACAATTTCAAAAGAGTAACTCGTTCCTGAACCGAGTGTTTGCTCGAAAACCTAATTTCCGAATCCCTTAACGATGAGGGAGAAGCAATCGCTCTACTCCTGCTCTACTATGGCAACCACACAAATTGGAAAAGTAAAGAAAACATCCCACAGTTTGTTTTCTTGATGTCGTGTATCCCAAAATTAACATTTGACACACACTCAGCGGACTGTAATACCAAAATCTTACAATCCGACGCTCTCCGAAGAAGAAGTTTTAAACTGACGTCTCTCTAGTAATCGGGTGTCACATAGGACATACAAGCTGTGCACCCACAATGCAATGCATTACAAAAAAACAACGTATTTTGGCATTCATAATGCTCTCACTTTCCCACATAATACACACGATACGTTAATATTCCGAAAAAGATAATTATTCTATACCCGGCATAGAACCACGGATTTCGTTGTTCTTTTTGTTTGTTTGTTTGTTTGTTTGTTTGTTGTTTTTTTTTAATGTTTTTCTGATCAGGATTAAGGCAACCCATTTCGCCCAACCCAAAAACGTAATTCCAACGATAAATGGAAAACCATAAGAATTTTTCGTAGTAAGACGGATGCGTAAAGCTACACAATGTTATATTTAGGATAATCTACGAATATAGAGTTCAACCCCCTCAAAAAGCTTTCTTGAACACTTCAGACCACAGTACGCAGTTTGACGCACTCGCGCGCAGAAAGCAGCGAGTTGGCCGTCGGCGGGCGCGTAGGCGCGGCCGAGGGCGCGCAGCCGTCACTCACGCCGTGGGCGGCTGCAGCGTCGGCGCGATGAGCCAGCAAGCTCGCGCGCACGTCGTCCGACTGCTGGAGGCGAGCGTGCTGTTTGAGGTCGAAGGTCCGAGCCGCTCTCGGAGAGCGTGGAGAGCGCGCTGCCCACGCGGGCGCAGCTGGGAGCGGGGGGGTGCGCGCGACCGGCCGGGCCGGGGCGCTGCGCGGGCGCGGGCGGGGCGGGCGCGAAGGCGCCCACGCGCGCGGGGGCCGCGCCCCCAGCTCCCGGCTCCTGCGCGCGCGTCCGCATCGCCGACACGCTGCACCACGCCGCCGGCCCCGATGCAATCTGCAGCTTGGACTAGAAGCCCTGGCCGGGTCGTACGACACGTGGAATACATGAGTGTGCCGGCCGACTGGATGTCGATGGCGCCTGCGGCTCGGACCGCCGCGGCCGCAGCGTCAGGTTGACGGAGTGTAGGAGCCGCGGTGTGCGCGGCGAGCGGCCGCCCGCGCCGGCAGGCGCGAGCGGCGCGTGGCCCGCGACGGGCGCGCGGGCGCGGGGCGCCCGCCCCACGCGTGTGGCCCGTAGTGCGCGCGGGCTCCACCGTGATGCGGCGCGCCGGCGCGCGGCTTTTGCGCGGGGCGCGGGCCGGGCGCGTGGGGCGCGGCGGGCGAGCCCCGCGCCCCGCCCCGCCGACCCCCCGCCGTCCGACGGCCGCCTCGCCCCGGCGACTTCACCACGTGCGTGTGCGAACCGAAACCCCGTCACGTTCACCGAGGAGCTGCCGCCGCCGCGCCACCGCTACAGTTCACGTTGCACCTGTAACTGTACGACGGTCGGTCGGTGTACAACCGGGTGACGACGTTTGTCGCGCGCGGCGGCTGGCTTCGCTTGGGCGCGCGAGACCCGGCAGCTGGCCGCCGGCCCCGCCGCCACCGCCGCCGCCGCCCCCCGTTGTGAAATGCACTGAACCGCTGCAAAGCGTTCAGGTTGCCGGAGCGCTGGTAGAGCGCGGTTAGGCACGCCCGGGAGCGACGCAGCGCTGCGCAGGCGGCGCGGTGCGGGGCTGGGCTGCTTCGCGAAGGCCGGAAGTGCGGTGCCCTTGTGGAAGGCGTGGAAGATGCGGCGGCGCGGCGGCGCCGATGCGCGCGGGGGCGGGCCCGCCCTTGCCTGCCGGGGCCCGGGCCGGGCCGGTCCAGGCGGCCCACGTTGAGGGTGGTGGGCGCGCACACCGGCCGCCCGGCACCCGCCCCCTCCTTCAAGCCTCTCTCGACCACTCTCACTCCGACAATCGCGCGCCTCCCTCGCACTCGCCATGCCCCCCCGCCCCGCCCCTCCTCCCGCACTGCATCTCGCACTCGCGGGGCGCGCGCCGGCCGTCGCCCCTGCGCGCCGGCGTCCGCCCGTCGCTCGGGGGCGTTGCGGCGCGCCGCCTCCGCAGCACTCGCGCTCGCGCCCCCGCCCAGGCACAGGCGCAGGCGCGCCGCCAGCGGGCTCTCGGCCTCGCTGCTCGACGACGACGACGGCGACGTCGGCGCGTCGTCGTCACTCTTCAGAGCAAGACGGGTAACTGTGCACAGTAGCCTGGTTCTGCCCGCCGCAGGATCGCCTCGCACCCTCCTTGTCATAGAGATTCTGCGAAAACACACGGCCCGCCACACGCCTCGTCACGCTCACAGCTTTTAAGCGTTCACCCGCTCACGTAAGATTGCGATTGACACTTGCATACACGAGTGTCACGCTAGTAACGCAAAAAAAAACAAACTCCACCAGCATGAGAGACTCAGGGCTCGGTTTCCACGGAACCCGCCAATCACCTCCTTTCCCAAGCCAGCGTACACAAACGCATCGGTTCTTCCCACACGATTCATGTACAAGTGCAATCAAAAACTTATTTCAGTGGGAGAAACATCACCAAAAAACACAACGGTACTCGTTAATCACTACCACAGAGACATGAACCAAAACATAAGATAGTATTCTGTTAAACACCTACATCATCAACTAAAACACTCACTTCACAGCGTCAACAACCTACGGCGCATCACTATGACGATGACACACAACCACGCGTACGAGTCAACACACACAGCCATGAGTGCCTGTAGCCCAAATAAGCGCCATGTCTACCGCTACAACATTGGAAACTTCTTCGGGCGTCGTTCAATTCCCTTTTTAGGAATCGTATAATTAAAAAAAAAAGTTTTATGAAAAAAAAAAAACATCAAGTAACGTTAATCATCAGATTCAAAAACATCGCATTAGATCAGAACCGCTTCGTAACGTCAACAACGTCCGAACGAAAGCGCGACGGCAGCAAGCGGCGCCGACCACTCCACAGCGGAGGCGCGCGCTCTGGAGCGGAAAGTGTTGGCGCGGACGTCACGGGCGCCGCGTCGCGCCGCGTCGCGTGCGGTGCGTCACACGGTCGGGCGCGCGGAAGCGGAAGCACGTCATCGGCGACGAGCTCTCTCGCGCCTGCGCCGTCGCGTCGCTGCTTCGAGAGCTGCACTCGAGGGGCCGTGCGGCGTGCGGTGCGGTGCGGTGCGGTGCGCGTGCGGTGGCGCCGCGCGCCTGCCACACTGCACGAGAGCGACGCGGCGCGGTGGCGGCTGCGGCCTGGTGGCGGAGGGGGAGGGAAGGGGCGGCCTCGAGCTGCCACGCGCGGCAGGCACCGCTGGTGGTGGTAGTAGTAACAGCAGTTTTATGGCGTAGTAGCGGTGATGGAAATGGTGGTAGTAGTCGTGGAACAGGTAGTGATGGTGATGTGGACGATTTGCAGAGGGTGGACGAAGGTGATTTGACGCGAATGGTGTAGGTTGGGCATGTCGTTGGTGACGTGTGGCTGACCGTTGAGCACCGTGGTCTAGAGTCAATGGTGCGCGGGGTGCGGCGGTGGCGGTGGCGAACGAGCTGTGGTGGCTGGCCGTGGGGGGAACGGGGCGATGAAACAACGTGGAGAGGTGGCGGTGAACCTTAGTGAAAAGAGGGCTGTCTCGGTGGGGACGGGTGCAGGGGAAGGGGGGAACAAGGCATCGGCGGGCGTAGTGCGTGGCGATGGGGAGGAACCCAAAAGACTGGAGGGTGGGGGAGGGGAGGGGAGGGCGGAGGGAGGAGCAATGCGGCGACCGCTCCCAGCTGCTCGGCCTGCGCGCCCACGCGCCACGGGGCTTTTCCCGCCGGGAAGCCCGCGAACAGCTCTTTCCTCCTCAGGTCGTGCGCGCACCACTCCCACAGGCCCTACGGACTATCTATCTCGAGGCTTCAACATTTCCACGTCGATTCGGGTAGAAATGATGCGAGGATGTCTCTAAGAAATAAGTGGTATGTATTTATTTATTTTTGAAAATTTGATTAAAATTCTCTGAATTAATCCAAGTAAGAAGTATTGTACTAAAGAGAGGAAAATATTAAACGGTATTAAACATAAACACTAGCCATGGCACAAGATAAAACAGAAGAAAATTACATAAAATATTACACCTGGTTGAGGTTCTACGCTCACGAGGGTCATCATGTACAACGGCCGCGCTAATCCAATCGCTTCTGGTCATAAAATGAAGAATAACTCTACTAATAATATTCATCAAACTTTACAATTGTTTCAAGGAACATTATTCATCGTTTACGAAATGGTAGTCAATAAACTGAAACAGGAAAAACGATAGGCGGGTTTAAAAATACTATTTTGAAAGCTCCAATTGCTTCTCCCTTTTGGATTCATTATTACATTTGCGAGTTTACGACTTTCATTCCCTACGATATCTGGAAAAGTTGTGTAATATGCGATATAACGTACTTTCCCCAAAAAGTTTCTGCCCGAACTCTAATTATCATTTGTGTCAAGTCCATCAGTTCTCTGTAGTTAAAAATGTACGGAGAATCCCCCAATAGAAAACTTTTTTGACGCCAGTTTTACCCACCTCATCAAAATCATCTGCATTGCTCTGCTTCCTTAATTTCGTATAATATATTATGTACCGACAATGATTACAAATGCAACACACTCGCAATAAATATGTGCGATATTTGCGAAAACTACCTGAAAATTAACACATTACAATGCAGAGTACTGAAGTAAACAAGCGCGTGTATATAGTCGCTCGAGAGATTTCTAAGAGTTCTAAACCCGAGCACATAGCAACTTGTCGGTAACTGTCACAAGTGCATGCATGTTCAACTGTACATTTCAAATTGTATTGTGCTAAAACCACAATTCTTACAACGAAGAATTCGCGAATAAGACGACAGGACAACGACGACGGCTGTAAGTGCAATTCTCGGTAGGCGACTATACACGAAGGAGAAAGCTTACACCTTGTGTCGTTCTCTTTTCTGGGCACGTGATCCCAATTGTGGGCTTTCTTCGCCCGTAAGATAGATGGGGTGATAAGGAGAGGTGAAAGATGACAGGTGAATGATTATGAATGGGATGGTGGTTAACGTGAGGTATATGGTGACATGAGAAACCTGACACGCCAAAATAAAGTGTTTAGAACAACCCTCCTTCACCCACTTTCTCTAGAGACCTCAAGTGTATTATTTCCGTATAGGCGGGAAATTAAACTGCCACTCCACTGCATCCGACAACTTCTCCGCAGCCATTCACCGACACTCAGTGTCACAGTAGGAAAATAAAAGCAATCTTCAAGAACAAAAGTTTTCATTTTACCAATATTCATGTTCCCGTAAACTGATACAAGCAAAGTTCGTGTGTTTAACGATATAAACATTGTTTATCCTATTACACCCATGTTTAAACATGTCTGAAATAAGGAAGAATCAATATTTTAATATTTAATGCATAAAGTTAAAAACAAAAGGAAAAAATATATCCCGTTTTTAACATACTCGCGCTTACCTGGTATATTTTTAGGGCCACTAAAAAACTGTATATATTAGTAGCAAAAAAGTGAGCTGATTATTAATTTATTTTTCTTTGTGTAAGATCTCAATATATCTGCGAGATACGGTATTCTGTTCATTTCGCACACTTCCAGACAATTTCCAAAACAAGCATACCTTTTCAATTAGCCTTGTTGGTTTAGCTCGTTTAATCACGCGAGAGAACGATGTAAAGTTACGTAAACTGTCCTTATCGCACAAACTGTTCGCCTGCCCGGTATCAACATTGTTTAATTGGCAGATATTTTTATCTAACGCCTTCCCGTGTTCTCCTTTCTAGGAACTGCCGACCAGCAAACAATGACAGTATCAGGACACAAAGCACACCTTTCCTTATCGCCAATAGCCCGACAATATCTGCGTGGCGTATACCATTTAATTAAGTGTAATGGAAGGCATTTTGAAAAAATAATATTCCTGATCGAACTGAAGAGAGATACCAATAAAAGAGTAAAATCTATGCAGAAAGTGACAAAGGGAATGTTCTTAAGGAATTCTTTTTAACTGGACTTTCTGAACTAGGGCAAGTTTCGTGCACTGTACTTAAGATAATTCAAAAGACTTAATCGAAGTTTTATCACATAATTTCACCGATATTTCTGTCTTTGACACATTCTACACATGTCATGTCACGACAGCTATTGTTTGGAGGAATTTTAGTAAATTCTTACATTGGCTACTCATATCTCACCACATAATTATGAGTAACAGAAGAGCTAACTATGGGTTTAGGTAATATATTCTTCCTTAGCCAGACGAAGCTGGCGGCTTTATCTTTTGAAGATAATAATAACTCCTTATTAAGTCACTACGAACTTTTGATA
>BOPP01000006.1:19732864-19791572 GCA_017312745.1 Gryllus bimaculatus | reverse complement strand
TATTATTATTATTATTATTATTATTATTATTATTATTATTATTATTATTATTATTATTAAGTATTCATACTTCCACTCATACCACCCAATGCAATCATTTTCCATCGTAAGGCTCGAATCTATAATGCAATCCGGACTTGAGCTACCAACGTAAGTTTGGACATCGATGCCACGACGTTAGCGACTAATCAATATTTAAACTTCAAATATTTTATAAAACTAGATACCTGTAAGTTCCAGTTTAGTTCTGCGCCAATTCAACGCGGTACCATTACAACCAAATTTTGAAAGGATTCTTTCTTAAACGGTCGAGAAACCACATTACGTGAAGATGAGATTGTATGTATGTACTTCGCACGGCAGCCCGTGAACGGACTCAGGTCTACCGGCGACGACCCTGCCTCGTGGCCATGGGTTAAGGGGGTACGTGTGGTTAGCACGTAGACATCCCCACGCCGTATTCCGGCCTTCTCAACCTGAGAAGTAAATTTTATCATCATCACACAGTAACATACAGTTGGACAATGAAATAAAACGAAACATGACTCGACCGGGAATAGAACCCGGAACCGCCTAGTGGAAAGCGAGTACGCTGCCCAATAGCCCGAGGGAAAAATTAAAGATTCAAAATGTTACCCCCAAGTATGGTTTCTAAGAGAATTTTGTTTAACGCAACCCGCATTGTATTTAGGTACGTAGAGTAGCTGTCCAGGCAGGGGACTTTCTGGGCGAGGACAGGTGAGGCAGGGCTAGAGGGCAGGATGGGAATAGGGTGCGGGCGGGGGCGGGCAGGGTGGAGACAGGCGGGAGGGGCGTGGCATGGTGGAACGTACGCGAGGCGGGTGTGTAAATAACCGAAATATTCAGAGAAGTATCTGCAATATCACGGAGTCATACTGTATTGGAAAAATATTAAAGAATACACACAATTATATTTCAACTATTTATGAATATTTTCATATTTTGTTTTTTAATCACACTGGACGAATCAAGAGCTCAATGGCGTCGGAACTGTGGATAGGAGGCAGAGGGGATACATATTTAAATTAAATTAGTGCTATTCTTCGATATTACAGTGTATTACACATCACATATCACTGGTCACGCGATTGCTAATCACGTTTTAGACTACGCTGTGAAAAACTTCTAAAAGATGAAAGACTTTCTCGCAAGTATCGTTTTGTTCTATGTCATGGTTTGGATATGGTTGATATATATCCGATTGCTAAAACGTTCTCCCACCCTCACATTTGAGCATGCGTTCGCTATGACACTATCTTTGGAGCCAGTTGTCCGGGGCTCAAGTAATAATTCCGGCCGATATTTTACAGTCACTGGGAGAGAATACTTATACGCAGTAAAGACGCGCCTATTCTCTGACTGGGCAGTGAGTTGCGTAGTGTTCAGGGGCGCCTGAGTTGTCCTTAACGAATAAATCATTATCAACAACGCCCCCGCATATCCGATTTAATTCATACCACTCTTTCAACACACCCACTTCTAATAATAACAAAGTGCGAAAAATTTAATTAAAATCGGTCCAGTAGATTTTGCCTCTATGCACATACGCACATTTCCTTTTAATTATACATATAGATAATACATTTATTTCAGACATCGTAATCTCTATAAATTACACAAAAATTATTCCAGAAGCTACGCATTTAGTACTATCGTGTTGTGGAAGTAAAATTATAGCCCCTTTAATTCTAAAATGATTATTGATTTTATTATTTGATTACGAATAGCTTGCTATTGGTTTTTGTTGATGCGTTGCAATTTCAAGCCCTTCTCAAATGTCAAAAAATTACTGTGTCATGAGTCGAGTAATGACCACAGTTTTTTATTGCAATTCTTATTAATGAAACGTATATCTATGACGTTTTATCGCCAAGATTTCATCACTACGTTTTACACATAAGCTTGTGGTGCTATTTAATGCAGGTCACATTTAGATTACATGTGAATGACTGTCCGCAAGTACGGGACAACAAAAATAGAAACTCTTCAAAAATGGGAATAATTGTAAATACATCAATAAGAAAAGAAGAAAAAAACTTGAAAAAACAGCGTCAAATTTGAACCACACTCCTCCCTCTCCAATTTAATATTCCAATTTAGGAGTCATTGACAACGTTCGTTTCGAGTCAATTATTAATCGGAAATTTGATTAGTGTACTTACAGAAATCACAGAACGTAGGACAATTGTGAAATTATCATCAATTTTTATTAGTAAAATTGGTAAAAGTTCAATTATTAAGTATGTTCCCAGGGTTAAGGGTTTATGTTACTTACTTTTACCTTAAAACCACTGCTCAATGCTACAAGTGCAACAGAAAAGCTCTGGAATTACAATTGCATTGCTTTTTGATATTAGTTAAAGATAAGACTGCGTAGGGTATTGCTTAATAACAGCGAAATGTCAGCATTTCAATTTCTAAGATTCAGTAACACGCTACTCGGAAGTAAATAAATAAAAAAATATGTCAACTTTGTTTCAGAGTGTTCCACCACCAAGATTTTGTTGCAATGTTGTTATTTTTCAGAGGATCCTAATTTGAATCCAAAGGATTTATGATTTTAGAAATTGAAATTTAGAAATATATTAATTTCATGTTCAATACTTTCCATTTGGTGCCAATACGATGGAGAATCTGACTGAAATTTGTAGGGTAAAATTTACATAATGTATTGGCACAAAAATATTTTTTTGCGTTTTTTCTTGTTTCTTTTGTCTAAAATCCCATTTTTTCCGTTCCTAAAATGAGATGTAACTAGTTTCCATTATTTAAATATCGATTACCTCGTACCACCGTAGGAGTGAAAGACAACAAACTAAAAGAAATCGAAAGCACGTGCAGTCGTTTCTAACCGCCAAATCAAACGAAGACCATGAGGACCTATCGTTATTCGATGACGTTTAATGCAATATTTTCCGTGGATAATTTCATTTTCATGAAGACTAGGCTTGCTTGCCAATTCAGGCTGCTCAACTGAAATACTCTGCGCTGCACCGAGACGCGCGCGGGAACCTAGTATTACGTTGAGAAGATAGGAAGCGAGTGCAACTGCAACGGTAATTTGTTCCTTCAATGTAGTGAATGTTATTCCCCTGGACGTGGCAGTGTTCATTCCCAATGAGATCTGGCGCCAACCTACGTATATGTCAGCTTGTAAAGGATTTCTGCCCTGCCGGAACGCTGCCCTAGCGGGGACAAACTCCTAGTTCCAAACATGCGAGGTACAGTAGTGTATGAACGTATGTGTATGTGAGAAAGAGACAAAGAAAAGGAAGGAAAGATTACGTCAACCACTCGACCCAGAGCAGCTACAGCGCGTATGTTCGTGCAGCGCACAGTAATTCAAGTGCGGGCCTAGAAATTTTCGACGTAAAGGCGTTGGATACAAACGTTCTTAAAGAACATTCAGGCTGCGTGATATTTTTGTCATAACAATTAAGGGACATCTTATACATACGTAAAAAATTATTTGATTATGTTTTTCAGGTCTGAAGAGGGAATACTTAATCTCTTTCAAAATTATCATTATAGTGGCTTTAGTTTTCAAAATGTCGGAAACCAATCTTATCTAGCAAATCAAGTTCAATTTGAAATATAAAGAAATCAAATAGATTACTTCCTTCTAGCTGATTTTTACGAAAATATTACACACTACTAAATACACATCAATGAAACGTTCTTTAATTTACTAATTGGAATTTCACAATGCCCCCTTCAAAATGCTTTATGATAAATAAACGCGATATTTATATTAATTAACAGGGTGATTATTAATTAAATTAACAGGATCATTTACAATGTAGCGACTTGCACAGGAGAAATGAAAAGGACCTTTGAGAGGCCGTTTTTAAGGATCGTGATTCACTTTTCTTTCTTTCTCATTCTCTCTCTCTCTTTCTTTTTTTCTTTCTTCGTTTCAGAATCGCGACAAGGCGCGGGGAAGCGCGGGCGGGAGCGGGTCAACGGATGCGTTTGCGGCAGCGGGCAGCAGCAGCAGCTCGTGGCAATTAGTCTACCTGGCTAATACACTCACTGACGACTCTGTCAGGCACGGCCGGGAACTGCTGCTTGAGCTCGTGGAAGAGCTGCATGATGGCGATGTTGGTGCAGCCGCAGGTGGCGGCGGCGGCGGCGGCGGCGGCGGCGGCAGCGTCGTCAGCGGCAGCGCCCGCCATCTTCAGCCATCACTCCCGCCCCGCACCGGCCCCGCACCGCCCCGCGCGCGCCCTGCAAACACAACACGGCCCTCCGTCACCGGGGCATTCCTCGCCACAAGACAGCAAAGCACGCCATTTTTCTTCCAACGTGTAAAAATGCGGGTTAAGTTAATCTTTTCTTAAAATATCTAAAAAACGTGCCATCACCGCACGTAAAATATTTTTTTTTCTACTCCCATTGCATAATTCTGCCATTTGTTAGCTGCAACCCATTGCAGCCTAATGATATTCATGATGATACATATTTCATTGTGATACAAGTTCTTGACCAATCACAGAGAAGTTTACAAACCAAATATTGACAGTTAATTAATCAATGAGAATCGTTCTCGTGAAAGTTGCGTTCGATTGTATTCATTAAAATTGAATTTAATATATTACGCTTGTCAGGTTGAATTTCTTTTATTATTAATATTTTACGAATATTATTTAAAATAAATGTTTTGGTAATTTCACTTCGATTCTATTTGACTTGCCCATTGATAGTTATTAGAGGGAACATTTAACTGACGTTAAGATCAGAACGCCAGTCTTTTGTGTGATATGTTTCTGTTGTCCTTAACATCCGGCCTGTTCTTCAGTTTAAAATATTTAGTGATCGGAGGTGGAGTTGACACATCCAGAAATAAGAGACAAAGCGAAAATGGTGTCGCCGGAATTATTGCCGCAAAAATCACTAAAAGTGTACGAAAAAGTATACCAGCAGTTTATGGAATGGCGACAACACAAGAACATTAATTCGCATTTAGAAAATGTTTTGCTTCTTTATTTCGAGAAATTAGCGGAATAAATGAGATCATCAAAGTTGTGAACAGATTATTCAGTTTTGAAATCTACCTTAAATATTAAGCACCAGATTGATATAACCAAATATGGAAAATTAAATACTTTATGAAGAAAAATAAAAACTTTTTTCGTTAGGTTAACTTAATATGCTCATTAATTCCATGAAAAATCGTCGATAATCATTGTGTTTATGGCATGCATGCCATTAAAACTTAGTCGTGCAATTAAAAGTTCACAATAGCCAATCAGAACTTAGAGAACTGATTGGAATCGTTTAATTTTTTATCTATAACAGACGTAGCCAAAGTATTTCCAGACGGCCATGAAACATGAGCAAAAAGGTACATCGCGTATTACGTACATCAAAAACATTTAATCAATGAACTAATGAAACAAAATTGTAAACGATTAATTATTACTTAAATAACCTTAGACAATCATGTTAATATTTGTACTACAATAAGTTAAATTAGAAACTATTACCCTACTCATATTATGCATCAATCATCCTAACCCCGAAGTCGCTTTATATTGCACAGAAGTATTTATTTCACCTCTTTGGACGTGACGACCCAGCGAGAGCCGTTGTTTTGGCAAAACTCCTTAATTTGTTTGGAAAAATTAAGTAAATTGTTCATAATTTAAAATATCGATATTCTCATTTCACAACACGTCGTCAACATTAACAAGTATGAACATAAGCATGAGGGTTTGACACTAGCTAACTAATGAAACCACATAAAATATTTAACATAAATAAATGTGTTGCATGTAAAACCTTTGGTCTTAGCATATTACAAATATAAAAAATGTAATCGTCAGTTGTAATTACCCGCTCTGGATTCGTTCCTTCCGACCAACTCTACAAAGAACTAAACATCGCACCCACAGTCAGCCGTATTAACTATCTTTACTCCAGTTTATATTTTTCGTTACCACAAATTCCCACGCACTCAACCTCGTCCGAAATCATCCCCCCCAAAGCCTAAATTAAAAACACGTTATCTCTACATATTCATGAACAAATTAGCAGAAATTATCACGTGGTTATTTGGCTTCCCCATCCATGCATTAGATCACCAATGTACGCAAGCTAGTAGTAAGAAACCAAACCATATGTATTGTATAGTGACAATTTCTTATTTTGAATTTTATTAAAAAAGAATAAAATCAAAACAAATATTATTGAACGACAATACTATCTACTTTTATCTAGAATAGAAAGATCCGCTCGCTCCTTCTTCGCTCGTGAGGTAAACGCACCTTCGGAAAAAACCACACACACAATGCAGTTCGTGACCGTGTTGCAATATGAATTATAATACATTTATAAGTGCTTGATAATAAATATACTTCCTAATAATTATTACACCGTAACCCATACATTATCATCCGGCAACAAAATTTCAGCATGTTAATGTGGGATTATGCACTTACCAAAAGGCAGTATTTCATAGGCCTCTGACTTCAGAGATACAACAACACATTTCTTTGACATTTTCAAAACGAGGGCAATTTCTAACATTCTTATCGTAGTAATAGCATCATAATGGACAGCAGTCACCATTTGGCAAGTGCGAAGGCAATTCTGAATGTTCTTGTATACTGATTAAAGAAGCAATCAATGTGGCAAACATTAACAAGCATAAGGACGAAACTAAATTGTTTACACAATGCTATTCGTGTTAATGTACGTATAAAGAACCCATGACAGCACCCGTTGACGTAACAATGCTTGTCAAAGGTTTCGCACGAGTGCTCTATCCAAATGTAAGCGCAATGTTAACATATTTTAGACACTAAAATGTATTTTAGATTAGTCAACGTTTTTGTTCCTTTATTGAACTATAATATTCATTTTAAATAAAAAATAAAAAACAACTTTAGACAAGATCCGTAGGACCACGAGCATGCCAGACTCTTCTTCTAGCTTCCTTTAATTCTTTTTTCTCATCTTGCAAACCACACATTCACGTTCGTGTTTGTCCTTAAATACACACAAACTCGAAGATTGGTATAAGGCGACGCCAGATCCAGGAGAACCCAATGCATTCCGAGTGCGTTATCCGTCAATTGGCGCTTCTGCTTGCCTAGGAGTGAAAGAAGGGCGAGGGGGGGGGGAGGGAAGGGGATGTGTTAGGAGAGAGGGAGGAGGGGGAGGGGGCGGAGGCGCCTCTGCCAAAGGACGGCTCATTAGCAGGGATGCGGTCACGGGCGGTCACCTCAAAGAGCGCTGGGCGCTTCTGCTCGGAGACATTTACCGCGGCGCACGGGATCTGATAAACCCTCGCCCCCGTAATGAGAGTGTGGATGAGCGCGGAGAGAAGTGATGCAGCAACGCGGCGGCGGCGGTGGTGGCGGGCGGCGGCGGCGGCGCGCGGCTGGCGGCGGACGGCCGGCGGCGGCGGCGGGCGGCGGAGTCATGGTGGTGCAGTCGGTGGTGGTGGTGGTGTGGTGGTCGTTAGGTGGTGGTGGTGGCTGGGGTGGTGGTGGGGCGGTCGGTCGGTGGCGTGGGGTGGTGGCGGTCGGCCGGCGGCGGCGGGCCGGGCGGCGGCGGTCGGCGGCGGCGGCAGGGCGGCGGCGGCGGCGGCGCGGCGGCGGCGGCGGCGGGCGGCGGCCGCGCGGCGCGGCGGCGGGCGGGCGCGGTGGTGGAGGCGGCGGCGGGCGGCGGCGCGCGGCGGCGGCGGCGGTGGCGGCGGTTGGCGGGCGGCCGGCGGCGGTCGCGCCGGCGGTGGCGACTCTTCTGCAACGCAGGAATCCGCGCCGCGTATTTTGAGGGGGTCATAAATCCACACCCACGGCCCGCCGGACAACCGCGCGTCACGCATGGCAGGAAGAAGCAATTTCCACTGCGCAAATGTATCAATGGAGGAGGAGCTCTCTCCACGCCAACCAGACCTCGTGCGTTCATTTGTATCTCCCACAGGGCTAAGGCTCTGGCACACAATTGAAATGCAGCAACGAATTAATAAAGATCGATTGATGAGATGTAGCAGACACTGACTACCTGACACACTGACTTTAGATGAAATTGTCTTCATCGACATTTTTAGTTTCCTTTGAATGATGACCTCGTCGGTTTCTGGCTACTAGATGGCAGATTAGATAACTATGTCGAAGCCTTTGAAAGTTCATCATTTAAAGGAAACTTTAAAAAATGATAAAGAAAATTCCCAAGTGCATTACAAACAAATCAATAAATTACTAGAATATTAGAGTGGTTCGAATACATGGAATTAACTGTTGATTATTTGATATGACTACAGAACGAGAAGACTTAGGAAATATTAATAAAAGTATACACAGAGCTATTTGATAAAGTGTTACGGTGTATAAAATTGCTAATGTAATAGCAAATTTCGAAACTTAATATATTATAATAATGATGTTCTAAATAAATTGTTGCTAGTGTTCTCTCACAAGTCATTTTTATTTCAGCCAATTTCGGGCCAAAAAAAAAAGTAAATACCAAAAATAAATAACAATCAAATCCTCATCCCTGGATCACTCAATATGTAATTAGTATAGAAAAAAACAGGTCGTATGATTCTCTGAAAAGTGAAAGCAATCAGTTGCTGAAAGCAAGTGTTTATCCAGCCAACAACAGACTATATATAACAGGAACACTCTAGTTTGAAAAAAAAAATAAAGAATACAAACAATTTGGTCTACATGCGTTAACACTTCTTCAGACGCTGAGGAAATACTTCTGAACAACAGAATTTCTCTATGGCCCAATCAAGAAGCGTCTTTAAATTCTTTTCAACACGTTTATCGTTTTTAATATATGTAATCCGTACATCGTTCAGATATCAACAAAAATTTATATTTTCTGCAGAGTAATATAAATTATCAATTAGTATCAGTAGTATTCTTTGGAATATTCACAGGTGAACTCTCCTGGCCCTCAAGTGATCACGTGCTACTTGAAGAGAAACTCCAAAGCCCCTTGCTCCCCTGCAGGGGGGCAGTCGTCCCAGATGCCAGATCGTCAGCGCTTGAACATCAATTCTTCTAGGAGTCAACCGTCAACGGTAGGTACAAAGGTCAGATCCGAGGAAACGGGAGTCAACTCAACCTTCAGGGAAACGACGCTAAACGCAAGGCTAATTCCCCCCCCCCTCCCTGCGAAATAAGTGAATGAACAAAGATCAGATTTGCCACACTCGGGCATAAAGCGAACGAAGACCATGGGGAAAATCCCCAACTCTCGCCCGATCCTAATTAGCCTATGAAAGAAAAAAACTCGATATTTATTCATGAAGTAACAAAGTATAAAGCACTCGTTAATAAGATAGCCTTGAAGATTGGAGAAAAAATTGCCCACTAAATAATGGGAAATCAGAGAATCAAAATAAACACTATTTTAATTTAATAGATGTGTTCAGAAAAACTATTCGCACGACCAGAAAAATGTTCCGAAACCCATCAGCCAGTAACTTTAGCGCAGTCTCGCTAGAATCCAAAAACCTCCAATTCAAAGATCGATTCAGTCCACCATAACTACAGAAAATGTAACCCTAAGCTCACACCTCTTCTCCTCAACCCTCTACACACCTCATCCTTCCCATCACTCCACTGTGCTGAGCTTAAAATATATATAATGAGGTTCCCCGTGGGGACCCCGTCTCACATATGGGTTATGTTGAGCTTATTTGTAAGTGACTCTGAACTTTTTTAGCTATTTTGTAAAAAAAATATGTTTTGTAGTTGGTACTTTGTAGCATTCGTTGTCACTCTTTATATTTCAAAACTGTCAAATGGTTTACCCAATGCAATGCGTGCAATAAAATTAACAAAGTTTTTGTTCTACTGAACAAAATACTGAATCTCACATTCCACTGGTTGAACACGAAATCAGAGTGGCATATTATCCACGTGATGAAGTGAATACTTGTCCCATAAAATAGTCCAGCGGTGACCTACGTCACTAGCACGGCGTTCTTACGTCAGCATGCTGCACCAGCAAAAACTTAACGTCCAGGTTTATAACCGGTGAAGCAACGCTGTCGGTACGAGAGATCTAAGCAGTAAGGGCAACGGCAGAAGTCGCACAAACGAGGGCTATAGTTTAGAGGCGTGTGTGCCTTTAATGCTATTCAGCTTTTATTCTCGTATTAGGTTAGACAATTTGCATTGACGGACTTCGGACATTCCGTGAAGAAATTAAACAAAACACAAATACAAAAATTAAAGAATATATATTTTTCTTAGCTCTCAGCCCCACATCGCAAGATGTGAAAACTTCACAATCCTTTCTACACGGCTAACCAAGCTTTCAAATGAACATTCATTCATTCATTCATCCATTCATAATGTGTACCAAACGTTAGGGGAGTCCCCTATACCCCCCCCCCACCGGCAGATAGTATGCTGAGGGAATTTAAAGATTGAACCTCTCCTCAAACTATCAAATGATATCCCTATCTCAGAGCTGCTACCAGATTTTAGGCTATTAGTTCTTAATACAGAATTGACCCACGTAAGTTGTTCCCCCTCAAAAAACTTTTGAACCGAAACAGATACTGACATGTTTTCAATAAAGCGATTGTATGCGAGGGGCAGAAGAGAGTTTTCAACGTCTTGTATGACGCCAGCATAGAATCGTTCTGGTAAAAAGTATATCGCAATATTTGATCTGATTTTCGTCAAAGAACAGAAAAAAACTGTATGTGACGTAGCGGGGAGAAATACAATCTGCACGCGTTCTCAAGAGCTCCAGATTCTCTTCCCTATCCTTTAACCATAAATAGCTGAACAAAGCGAAGCCAGCAACATATGAAAAGTAAACGTTATCTCTCTTATGTGGCAGAAAAAATATTTGCTACGATGAACGAATTACAGCCTAAATTATTTCCAAAATTCGTCCTATCTAGTATTTTGTATATTTTACTCTTCACCCCAACGTGCACAAAAAGGCATTATTCTCAGCATTCGTGAATTCATCACGAACTCTAGAAAAACAGCCACAACGTTAATTCCCTAAACTGTCGCCTAGGCGATCTTCAGCACGTCAACAATTACGAAGTCGTTTGGGATCCAGGATATGGTACATATCTATAGACTCAAAAACTGATTCCTATTCAGTATGTCAAAACTAGCCACTGTTGTTAAAAACCATGAAAGCATGCTTGCAATTCACGAATTGACATTTCAGGTGGGGGAAACAAACACTACCAGCACGTCCTTTGAGATGAATAAACATCTCGCGTATAATTTTTGACAACACATGCCAAAAGATAATAGTGTTCTTATAGCAATTTCTTATTCATTTTTCTACAGAAACAACTGAAAATAAAATAATTTAAATTAGTTTAAAAGTTAGCTAAAAAAGTAACATGTTTTGTGGTAAATCAATGCATCATATATTATATTTGTATATACAAAATAACGTAATATATCTGAATTTTATTATTAGACATCACCATTTTCGAGAATAATTGTTAACTCTCCTTACAATACAAATTACCCTGAACTTTTTTTCTACAAGTTGTTTTTTGCTCCATTTTCTCCCTGCAAGCAGCACTTTACCACATTAGGGGGGGATATTCGGCCAACCTGGCAACACAGCAGTGGTTGCAAAGGCACATCGCCAGGTCACGCCACCCTCGCAAAGTCGTTTTTTAATTCGACGGCGTCGAAAATGCACTGCCGGCGATCGCCAAAAACTGCGCGTCCACCTACGACGTTACACGTCCGAGTAGAAAAGAAGCGGCAATCGGTTGCACACGACCGTGCGGGCTCTGAATCATATTTGTTAGCATGCCAAGACTCCCCACAGAAGCGAGAATTGGGTCAGACAAGCGTTCTCCACACTTTTACTACTACCATCCATAAAACACACACGTCACAAATATCACGAACAAGTAAAAAGTGTTTAACTTGAGCAAAATATAAGAAACATAAATTATAAATTCTGCCAACATACATAAAACTCTTTTAGGAGGACAGATCATAATGGTCCAATATTTTTCAATTCATTTTTAAAGATCCTTAAGAACACCAACTCAAATTTGTTGGGAAATATCATGACGTATGACATATCAATAGTTCAAATATAACATCGTTCATTATAATAAGTGCAAGATTGTTAAGATTTCCAATTATGAAACCGTTTCTTCATTGCTTCTTTTATTTTTTTACATTTTAAAGATAAAATGTTTCAGTGTATAAAGACGTTTTCGATTATGATCCTGCAACCTTTCTTCCTAGAGAGTAAAGGAAAATATGAGTGCATGACAGACTGCATTTGCCAAGGATACATGGAGGAATGTCTACCTAGGGATAATGTGAAATTTCACTCATGCTATTTAGTCACGGTTAACTGAGTTTCCAGACCGGAAAATACGAAGTCATAAAATATATGAATGAAGCACACATTAATTTGCCAAATATTAACAGAAGGTCGATTCGGGGTAAATTCTTATGGTTCTAAATCGCCGATTATGGCATAATCTTCGAAATGAGACTACAGCACATTCTGGCGAAAAGTAGTAACAAACGTAATATTGGTGGTAATGTGAAAATCAATGCACTTACGTTTGTGTTGTGTCAAATTGAGCAAAACATAAGAAAAACACACCTTTAATTCAGTTACCAACATGTTACAATTTGAGTCCTGAGTAAGTGGCCATAGGAGGTCGTGCGATGAGTCTAAGCTTCCCGTCGAACTATGCTGCATATAACTTCTACTAACGATGACGGGCCAACAGACAAGAGCTCAGGAGAGTGCATACACAGGACCGTCCTTTCTATGGCTTCAATTCACACTATTTAAGACTTGATGCTTTGTTGAGGTGAATTCCCGCTCCGTATTTTCTGATGACAACACGTAGCCACTAGCTTTCACATAGCAGCGAACTCCGCTTGGAGGCAGCACTTGCCGCACAACCCCGTGATGACAAAGACTAGCACTTGGTTTCAACAACGAAATTAAAATGGCAATTAAAATGCATCGAAATACAATGACAGCTGAGCGATGCAATTTAGTCAATAAAAAAGAACTCGGGCGTCAAACAAGTAACTTCAACGAATAAGTACACAAACATTTGTATCGTCAGAAAAAATTATAATTTCAAGAAAACAGAATGAAGATTTCAATTTGATCTTACTCATTTCTTACTCTTACGAAAGATTGATTGAGACCGTATTACATGCGCACGATTTCTTGAGCCACGGATTACCAATCCCCACTCCTTTACTAAGATAAGCTGAATTCAGAATAAATTAATGTAACGAGCTTTGTTGGCAAAATCTGATAACCAGCAATGCTCGCTCCTGAGTAATAGAATATATTTTGCATAGAAAAATGAGCTGCTGATTTGATATAATATTCCTGCCCACAAAATAATCAAACTCACCACTCTTATCGCATCTAGCGAAGTGAGGGCTCAAGAAAACGTGCGCGGATAATAGCAGTTTTGCATCATGAACAGTGTGAGCAAATCTCTTAAAATTAACTTGCCCATCGCAACCGCCGGACGCGTAAGATACTGAACTTCGGCCTTTCCGCTTCCTGTCTTCCATTCGCTTCCTACAGCGAAAAGTTCATGGGAGAAGCCATGACGCAGCTCACCACAACCGCAGTTATTGAAAGTACGATCCTGTTTTGAAGAAATTACAACTATCGCTTACGTTCGACTCAACGTATCGTTCTGTCAAAATTCATCAAAATCAATTATCAAAAACAAAAACCCTTACAACTTTAGAAATGATAATAAGAATAATAATAAAACAAGTGGCGTGTTAAGACGGTAAGAAATAAGATTCTCTTAATCTACTGCGTAAATGCTGAAATGACCTCTTCTTTTGCTTTTGGACATACACGTAGCTTACCGTCTGGTTATCAAAACCTCTCGTTGTTACCTGTATGTATAATTTAATTTAAAATAGTGTAAGAGCAAGAGTGAGGATTCTGGAGTTCAAGAAAATTTGCACAATTGCACTTCCCCCTTACGTCCGCCGCTAAATATTTTTTAAAATAGAAAAACGAAAACTAATGAGGATGAAAATAATAATAATAATAATAATAATAATAATAATAATAATAAAGCCGATCCGATGGCCGAGATCGCTAATGCACTGCCGGGATCAAAGGATCGTGAGTTCGAGTCTCACCTCGGGCATCGTTGTGATGCGCGTAGGTATGTGTGTGTGTGTGTGTGTGTGTGTGTGTGTGTGTATGTATGTATGTATGTATGTGTGTGTGTGTCTATTTCATCATCACAATTTCATCCCATCCCCCAATCACAACCCTGAGGGCATTAAAATTCTTATTCTCCCCTATAGAAAAGTAACGTACACCTACTTCGAGAATCAAGTCTGAGCCCCGGTGGAATGCACATATCGCATGGCCCCATGAGGGCCGATTCGCGAAACAAAAAAATAAAAAATAAAAAATAAAAAATCCCTAACATGGACTGAAAATCAAAGGAAAGAATTTCGTAGCGTGCAGCCTGGACTATACTACCGGCAACTGACCTGCTAGAGCGATACTTCCGAATTCACCCAACACCCAGGCACACGCTCTGCGTTCCTCCACTGCTGCCACCACACGACTAAAAGCGCGGTCGCTGCAGGAACACTACGGAGGCGACTACGTCCACAAACGGAAGCGCACATTCACCGCCGTGACGCTCCTCTCGCTTCCGTACGAAGCGACTCCCCTGGGCTTGGAACGAGACCCGAACGAGGAAGTTGCGACTCGCGCATGCGCTTTCGGCGACCGGTCGCACGTGACACGTGGTCGGACGCACGACACCTACACAGTTAACAATGTACGCATTTTTTTTTTGTTTTTATTTAAGGTCGCATCAACTTCTAGGTCATTAGCGACCACTATTGCTTGTAACGGTCTGGTAACTGTGAGGATGACACGATATGATGATGATAGGGGGTGAAAGGACGAACACAATACAACCATGCCCGAGGCGAGACTCGAACCCGCGACCCTCCGGTCCCAGATCGCTACGACACTACTGGCTTCGCGATCGCGGCCACCGGATCGGCGATGTACGCTTTTTGTTTTGCAATTTTTCAAAAAACTTGAGCCATATTAACTAATTACGAAACATTAAGCAAAACACTAACTTTTGTAGGTTCCGAAGGTTGCTTGCAACCGTTCGCTGTTTTGTTGATATATGAATCCCAATCTTTGGTTCTTGGTGTATTCCAATTTCGTACGTTTACATTATACTGTATACAAATACGTTGGGAGAATTTACTCAAAACACATATTTGATTTACGATTATTTTGATATTTTAGCCCACACCGGCCCTCAGACAAAATTTCCAGGCGAATGCAAATACGGGCGTCCCTAACATGACAAACAAGAGGGATATAAGAAGTGAGTACCTCAACGTAATTTGAGTTTAAGCCACAGACAATTGAATTGACTTATTGACCTTAACAAGGTACATGCGGTAGATTTTAAAAATGCCAAGTTATAACGCAGCTATACATGAATAACAACAATAATAATAATGATAATAAATAATAATAATGATAATAATAATGTCGGCTCCGTGGCTCAGACGGTTGCGGCAGCCGTCGTCTGCGCCCAGGAGGCAATGCACATCGAGCCACTGCTGACATGTCGTATTTGTGATTGTCTCGTTTATCACACCTCATCATATCCTATTATCTCATATACACTTCAAGGCGTAACAACCTTGTCGTACTAAGTGTTTAACAGTTGAAAAGAATGATCCTCAGAAAATACACACTTTAATCGGTAGCGTGTCAGTAATGGGCCTCTAACGCCAATAAAATAATTAATCAATAATAATAATAATCAAATAAATAATATAATAATAATAAATAATAATTAATAAATAATAATAATAGACTGGTCCCGTGACGTTGCGGCAGCCATCGTATGCGCCTAGGAGGCTGCAGGTTCGAGCACTGCGTAGACATGGTCGTATTTATGATTGTCCCTTTATCCATCATCATCATCATCATCCTATCATCTCATAATTCACACTTCAAGGCGTAACAACCTTGTCGTACTAAGTGATACAGCTGAAAAGATGATCCTCGAGAAATTATACACGTTAATCGTGTAGCGTGGTCAGTAATGGCCTCTACGCCAATAATAATAATAATAATAATAATAATAATAATAATAATAATAATAATAATATTTGACAACCAACTACGACAACGACAGTAGCTTTACACATGGTGGGACATAGGTATGATTGTAATACATGTGCTTTTTGCTGTTCGTTAAACATGAAAGTAGACTCGCGGGGGATCCCTTCACCTGTCCGCCAGTTCAGCAACGGCCTCACAACATTTCTTTCTACAGCATTTTACAATTTGACTAATGAAGGACGACGAAGCATTTCTGGGTACACCAATTTCTACAGAATGAATGGAATGGAATGAAATGAAATGAAATGAATACAAATCTACATCATAAAGTTTTACTCAAAGTGTCTTCAAGAAAAGAAATTTATTTAGAATACATCTGCTTGAAAATATTGGGCGGGAGGTGCTTACCCGTTCCCTGTCAGAGACGACCGTGAATGCAAATGGAACGGTGGTTGGTTAGTCTAGCTCTAGGAGGGGGCGTGGCCTTGCCTTGTTCTACGTCACTTGAGGAAGAGGTCTCCTTCAAGGTCCGAGACCCTACGCCAATACCGAATTTCCCCATCGGTAATTGAAGCTTGTGATGGGGACAAATTTGCACGCCTCGGTGAAATTCTTCTAAACTTTAAACATTTTTGCATAGGTTTGGATAAATATGAAGAGAAGTCAAATTGAATACCATTCTATTGTTTAAATTTAGCATACACAAACCTAACATTGAAATGTCAGTGTTGTTATTATATACCTCTGTCATAATATGATAGCGGCACAGTTTGATAAAGTACAAATGTCACTGTTGTGTGTATAGCGCGTCGCCCATGTAATTTTAAGCACTTGCAACAGCATGGTTGAAATCAAAGAAAATACACATACGAGTGTGTTCGCAGACATGATACTCTAAAAAAGGATGTGATCCTCATTGATAATGGAAAATCTGTGAAATACACACCATGTAATTCAAATGCATTGACTTTATTATTCACGAACACCATATTCATCAGTAACAATCACATTCAACAGGCTACATTGCATACAAATTATGTACTTCAGAAATTATAGCGTTGGGTCTTTCAACACACGATTTCCACGTCCGTACGCAGCACACGACTTCACGTATTTCAGTTAACTTTTTCCTTCTTCTCTTATATAACTTTCTACCGCAAAAAAAAAAAACACGCAATTGAGAATGAAATACGGCACATTCAGGCATGGATGCCCCCCATTCCGGGGGGGGGGGTGTCTGTTATCACGGCCTTCGGCGTCTTCCGAGGCGGACGCACGCGGGTCGGGCCGTCGCATCCTGTCGGCGCGGCGATAGCGCGGGCGTGGGCGATAAAGAGGCCGCGCGCAGGAATTTCCTCGCGGCGATAAATACGCCTATAAATATTCATTGCTAAAATGCAGCGGCCGGCTGACGTCGAACGGGAAGTCCTCGTTCCGTACGTCAAGCGTCGCGCGCGTCTGTGAATGGCAAACGCGGACTAAGCGCGACCGAGGATAAACTGTTGGGGGCGGCCCGAAGTCAAAGCGCCTGCCGCCCACCTTTGGGGACCGACGGTTCAAACAGCAAACCAAATGGAATTTGCGGCGCACGAAACTGTTTTCCGGTAACCTCCGCCTCTCTGAAATGTCTTTAAGTTGAAAAATGGAGATAATTGAGGATAGAGCGCGATTCAATTTCAACAAATTAAGCACATGTTTCCTCAACACAAAAGAAACAACTTAAGCAATAAGGGTATAATTGGGGCAAATTTGAAATTCTGTAATTTAAAAATATTTCAGGCCTTCGTAGTAATGTGCTAAAAGCTGACAAGTAATAAAAGACCACTATTCTGCGTATCATGTGCTCCGTACTTGACTTCATGAAGTCAAGTGGTGACGCTGTCAGCGGTGTCCTAGCGACAAGCAACAGGTGTAGCTTTTCCGACGATTAAATCTACTTTTGTTGCCTCCAACTCGGGGTGAACAAAGTAAGGGGATAGTGCGAAATAGCATATTGTAATTGATTGCAAATGATATTCGTATGACTGCAAGACCTTACTGTCAATCTCCATAAGTCTATGATCATTAAGCCTCCGAGTCACCACTACCATAAAGAGCTGCGCAGTACACTTCACGGCTTCGACTTGCACACGCACACGCACACATACACACGCACACACGCGCACACACACACACGGGCCACAATCGTGCCTCAGCAGCGTCTATGTTTACTTCTCGATCTACGAGAGGAGACTTCAAAGCTGGAGGAGAAAAATGAAAACTCACCATCATTTGTTGGTTTAACGGGGGCCTCCAATATAAAATAGCACAACAAGCGAAAGAAGTAGATCAGTTGAAAAATAAACTCACCACTATCTTTATACATCGAACAGACGCCACTTCCCACACACAACACCGCCGCCGAAAGTCAAGAGACGCACGACGTACTCTGACGTAACGGTACTGGTGTTTCAAAGTATCATCACTTCCAGATCATTAAAACCAGTGGAGGAGAACTCCCATTAGCAGAATTAAACGGGGATCGGGCAGATCCAGATTTGCGGAAATTAGGATGATTGAGTTAAGCTCAGAAATCGAGTCAAAATTCGTCAGATGTAGAAAAAAAAAAAAACTGAAAATTAACGCACGAATTCAAGTGTCATTAAAAGCGAAGTTCATCAAAGGAGCGTTCAACCGAAAGTCAGCAGGGTGTCGCAGAAGATCTGAGATGTCATGATTACATGTTACTCCACTGGCCTCCGATTCATCGTTCAGTGCTCCATGTATCTACACACTACAGACGGTTGATATAAGAAATAACAAGCGATTCATAACACTCACCACGAGTTAGATATTAATATCTGTTAGAGACTAATGATGGTGTATCGTTATCTATTATAATTCACTGTTGTGCTTGACAAAGATGCAACGAGTTTTTCGGCTAGTGTCAAACCGAATAATACACTAGGTGAAACACTTCCACACACGAAGTCGAACACCAACTAACAAGGTAACACCGTGGCCCCTCCATTCTCCTCATTGTACATCTTAATGTGGTGACACAGGCGATTCCTTATCTGCTCTTATCTCGTTATCTAACGAACATGCGGCAGCGCCATTGTAAGTAGGCATTATAAATGAGCTTGTCCCTGGTCTCCGCTGTCGCTGAAGGACACACCTCAGCACCATACTGCTTGCCGCAGTGTTGACATTCTAAACACTTCAAGCAGGCATCAAGAGATATTGCTAAGAACCTTTTTCCGTCTTCAACTAAACAATTATATAGTGGAATAACGGCGCTCTCATCAAAATAAGACGTTTTCTTAGGATTCAAAACACAAATATTTCAAAATATTATGGAGTAAGGTATATATTTGTACTCTATTAATTTTTATGATTTACAATATAAATTCTTAGAATTAACGTGATTGCCAATAAACATATACACATGGAAGTAGAAATGTATGGAAATTACATTGTGATATTCGCGTGTTAATTATATATATGGTTGCAACTGTTCAACACTGCCACATGCAGATTATTTATCTTAGCATGATTAAACAAAAAGTTCCCGTTTACTGATTTTAAATAAAGCATTAAAGTAAAGAATTTTTCCTCATATTTAGAAAAGCTAGATTCCTCAAATTTAGAAGTACGTAAAGTAAATATCATTAAAGAACAAATATTTTCAAGAATCTTCTATGATGCTAATCAGAAACCTGAACTCTAGAACGTATTAAATAAGGCCATCACCACTACTTATTTTCTAAATTTTCTTCTCTTTCACTGAATATACTACCAATTCCAAATCTATTCTAAGTTAGTATTCAACCCTTGAACATTTCTTCGTCACTTCTAAATATGTTTTAATAAATTGCCTATTTTAAGAATAAGCTGGAACCGCTTATTTTTTATATAACAGTACTGTTGCACGACTTTCCTCCCTAAAAACCTTATCCGTTGGAGAAATGCGTAAAGTTTGCTTGGAATTACTGGTTGGAACTTTTAAGTTTTAAAGCTTGTTTCATGTGTACTTAAGACCACATGACTCTGCCAAAATTAGCGCACTCGATAACAATAAAACCGGCGACGATAACTTAAGGAAGGTTCATGTATATTTTTACTACTACATGGGGGTAGAAAGTAGAAACCATAACCTGTTTAATATGAATTTAATTCTGTGCCTGTTTACGGTTTCATTTTGGTTCTATTATTTTGCATTTTTGGTCTGAATGTTTTTTTTTTAATTTTATTCTTTTTTTTTTACAGTGCTCACACTACAGATTGAAATTCTGAAAATTACAAGCAATTCCCAATTTCTCATTGTTGGACAATGTTTCCGAATGAATGGAACGATGAATTGGGTGGTCGAATTTGAGTTTACGCGCGTTTATTTGCTTTAGCTCTTGCGCCTAATCCTCTACGGTTGGTATTTAGTTTTTCAAGCAATGGCTGAAATGTATTAATACGTATAGAAATTGCGTATTTGTACGTACGTCCTGAAACAGTTGCTGTTGTTGTAGCATCTCTAGTCGCCTCTCTTTTGTTCTAACGACAATCACAATGTTTTGGTCTTAGCCATTTATTTAACACGGCCATACCATTAATAAAAATATGTTCCCTTTTCTTCTGAACACGTACGTAACACGCAATACGGGTCACAGCTGAAATATTTTTCGATACTTAGCTCTTAAGATTTTACAAAAGTTAGTGCTAACATTTGCCTTAAATGGGGTTTTTGTACCGACAAACGTTTGTTCAACGATTCGAGACGCTTGTTAGTGTGAGGGCGGAGACCCGAATGAGGGCGGGGACAGCGGTTTGTCATGTCTGTATATATAGTGCGCCAGGCAAGTCTCTCCGCACCGAGCCGAATCTGGGACTCCTATTAAAAATTGCATTTATGTTGGTAGCAACCCGATCTCTGAGAAACACGTGAAGGGGACAAGTCCATTATTTAATATGATTGTGGTGAGAACGCTATTTGCATTCTCAAGCTGCAGATCATGCTACCAACATAATTTCTGTTTAAACCAGTTATACCAGCATGGTGCCACTGCAGAGATACTTTCTGTTACGCTATATTTGAAACATGAAAGGTTTTCGTTTAGAAAGAAATTTGATGAGCTATGTGGCCAACCAAATTTCGTGATTTTTTGCTTTAAATGAAAGGTAGCGGGCCCCAGATGTACTGTCGTGAGCTCTTATTTACGGGTTCACATTACAACCACTACATTTTAGTATAATAAAATTAATAGAATGAACTCTAATTTGCAGTTATTTGTCATTGTGTCGTATTCAAGACAAACCACATTGTGTAGTTAAAATGTAGTGGGTCTTGATTGTTTTGTTGAGCAATTAATCTATCTACAGTGGTCGCCTTTCCGTAAGTTTACAGCAACGAAGAGAAAAATTGAGAGTTTTTTTTTCTGGAAGATTGTTTTAAACGTAAGATTAGTGAATGTCCAGAAAAAGTTTGAATGTTACAAAAAAGACGGTTTATAATTAAGGGATGAATTAACGTTTTAGGTAAAAGTGAAGAGCAGAATTCATTGCTTTGGTCCATTGTAACATAGAAGTACAAATATTTTTAATAAAAAACATTTCAATTACATTTTCGAAACGTGCATATATCTATGTTCACACTAAAAAAAGACTACTATTCCATAATTTGCAAACCTTCCTCATTTCATTAGTCTTACTTTTCTACAGTTTTTTGATGGGAAGAAATTGCAAGGGTTTAGCTAGTAGAAATAATCATGTTTCTCACACTCTTCACTCGCCCGAACAAAACTTTCGCTATCGTCGCCTTTCGAACATTGTTCTCATTCTAAAGCGGGTACGTATATTTTTCGTAACGACGTTAATCCAACAATTCGGTTTGGCCATTATCGTCATTCTGTGAATACAGCCATACCACTGACAGGTCCTACAGTATACTGTACTTTCTCAATATTTACTTTTACGACGTTTGGTTTCTGGTCTGTAGAAATCTCACTTCTAACCATTATCTAAAGAGGGGTTTGTTCAGTGAAATGTTTATCGGATCCACCCAGGGGTTGCGATCGTAGTGTGGAACAGACGGTAATCAGATGATGGTAGAAATTCTACAAAAAAATCCTCACAAAAATTAAAAATGCTTCGCACCATTTAGAAAATACTATACTTCAAATTCCTCTATCTTCTTCTCATCAGTACATGTTCATCGTGCATCCCATGATTTTTCTCATTCTAATCGCACGTGTCTCCCTCTTTCGTCGTGTGTCCTAACGACAATAATAGCACAATTTGTTTTACCGATCTCCCATCATTCGCTGAATGTAGCCATCCCCCTGATAAGCCACTCTTGCCGCATCTCTAACAACACATTCTGCCCTACCCCTTCTCAGATCCAACTCTCTCGGCGCTCAGCTAGCCGTTAGTTTTTAGAAAGGCCCGTTGCTAACCTTTAACAAACGAGGTTTTTGTTCCACCGCCGCCCCGGTCGAGGCACGTGTGTGGGGGTGAAGCCCGGGCTGGGCTGGGCTGCGCTGGGCCGGGCTGGGGGCGAGCAGCGTGGGCCGGCGCGGACGTCACCGGCGGTGGGCCGTAATGAGTCAGCCAAGTATTTCGAGAGTTTTTCAAGCGCGGGGCCGCGCGTGGCGGGGCGGCGAGGGGAGGCACCGCGCCGCGGAACCAGAGCGGCGGCGGCACTTCGGTCGCTCGCGAGGGTTTTTTTTTCTTCTTTCCTTTTCTTTTTTTCTTTTCTTAAACATTCGGATAAGTGGGGTACGTGCGTATTTAAGATGTTTTTTTTTGTTCCAGTTTCCCAAGGGATGTATGTTAAGAGAAGCAGTGCGTGGATTTTGGGTATAAACGCGTCGGAAATGTTGCATTGACTGCACCCGTGAATGTTTTATGTGAAGCGTGGTGCCGAGTTGCGACGACTTGGAAATGAGTAACCGAAGCGAGTCGAATTCGCCATTTGTTTGCAAAGTTAACTTAACCCAACTACCGTACCAGTTACAAGTTTTTGAATCACCATAAAGCATTACAGCACCATAGAGCTTTACAGCGCATTCCGTTCAGCTCTTTTATTAAGGATGATCTTCTCCCCCATACCCCAGGGTTTTCTTTCTAGGGCATTCATCCAGCCGACAGCCGGTTACCCTCTAGGACCCGATGGGACGCATATTTGACCATACACGTAACACTAACACACTTGCGGGCTCCTCTGACCTGTGGTCAGCAGAACGCGAGGCCCTCCAGGAAAACACACACATGCGAGACAAGGGATACACAACCGTGCCCAAGGTGGGAATGGAACCCGCGACCCTTTAGACCGAAGCGCTGGGTCTGTACACGCTCTTAGCCATCTCGGCCATCCAAGTCCGCACATTCAGTTTATAGTGTTCTTTTTGACTGAATAAATCAAATCCAACGGTTAGCGATTTATTTTAAAAAACAATACTCTAGGCCCGTTCCTTTCCCTCCTCTAAGCCCGCGTCGTACTACGTACTGCGTCCAGCCCACCAGCGCAGCGAGAGGCGAAGCGAAACGCCGGAACACGACCACTGACACGGAGTTAAGGAGCCCATAAACGTGCTCCATCTGCCTCACGAGCCTGCCTCGGCCCGGGTTCTAATGGCCTCAGCAGCCCGAGTGGCTTGGGAGGGAACAACGGAGCAGGTAGGGAGGGCATGAGTGGCTTTTACACGATAACGAAAGGCGGGTCCTTCCCAACCTCCCGACGCAGGCTCGCGAGCCGCGTTCGCTGGGGTTCAGGCCGCTTTGATAGGTAGCCTGACATAGAACGCTTAGCTCCAAAGAGTGTTCTCCCGTACATATTCTTGAGCATTACAAAATAAGTTGAAGAGGGTGCCAATTTCCATTGCTATTTCAATACTAACACTTCATTCACAGAGCAATTTTAGTTTACACTGAGAATAATAAATTTAGGCGGCTCAAGGTAATTTTCGAGGTGTCCTCAATACCAAACTCAATATCCTCCCGTCGTCCATGCTTTCCCCTCTTGTCTTTTGCTCACTATTCGGAATGGTCCAACTTTCGCGTGTGCTCACAGAGAGAGATTACGTGGTCGTTGCCACGAAGTTGAAAATGTAGAAAAAGGATGGACTCTCCCCTCTGTCTTAACGTTTCCATCCTCCGCACGGACCTCCTAGTTTACCTCTTCCAAGAGATTATACTCGAACGTCGAGAACGCAGAGAGGCCAGCGAAAGGCAGAGAATTAAGTCTATTTTTAAAAAATGTTTCATATGTAGGTTGTCAATCATTTTCTCAAAAGAGAATGGTTCAAAATTCAAAATCCTGCAAAATTAAAGTGCGGCAAACCCATCTGGATTGAAAAAGAAAGAGCATCACGATTGCTAGATATTCTGCCATCATTGTTGAAGACAATTAAACATATTTCGTTTATACCTACAATAATTTCGCACAATGATGTTATTCTGAATTTGTAATATTTCTTTAAGTTCGCATCACGGAATTTCGCATTCACATCAGTGTCTTTCCAATATTGGCTTGTGTAGAATTCTTTACAAACATCTGAGAGAGACACATTATTTGTAATGTTTCCATGTGCGATATCATTGTAAACGAGCGTTAGTGAAGTCCACGTAATGGCAAAAAACAACAAAAGGAACAACCTTGCTCGCAACGGAACATAACTCGTGGCTTTCAACAGCAAACGTACTGCTGTATAAAACAATACACAAAGTAGCATGCATACATCCCACGTATAAATAAAATATTATTGTGTAACACTGCAACCATTTAATTATTTTAACAAAAACAGTCTTCACCTCTATTGCACCAAGAACATTACTGTATAGTACAGTACATAGTTCAATGGTTCTTTTCAAACCAACAACATCACAAAAGTTGCTGTTCTGTAACGAAACAAGTGAGTATTAAATCTTTAATGGCGGGCGGTCTCTTCTTTGGAGCTTAGAAGTGCCATAAGCATGAGATTGGCTGTGACATAACAATAATGCAGTGAAAATGAAAATTAAATAGATAGTCGCAGCATGAGAATATGCGGAATAACATAACCAAATTTTGCATTTTTCACACGAAATCGGAAAGGTTTTTTATTGTTTTTTTTTCCTGAATCTAACGAAGGATGCACAGTTGTCTTTCAACTTCTGCGCGCATTGGAAGTTTGAAATATGAACTACGGAGAGGATTTGAAGGGCAAACCGCTGCCCTCTGCGAAAGGGCAAGGGAAATGTCAACCATGAGTCAACATCACGCCAAAAAAACAATCGACGAGCGGAATTTCGAGAGTAGGAAGTGTATTGAATGTAGGCCAGAACTCGGCTTTGAAATCTACCACCACAACACAGTCAGTGTCATCTTCCTATCTGCAATCAAAGGTTCCTAAGCGAGACAATCCAAATACCAACAGACACAAAGGCTACTCTACGCCGAAAGGTTGCGTCGAAACCAACCGAAGAAAAAAACCCAGGATGGATTAGTCTAAGATTAGGCTGGTTAGTGGGTGGTGGCATGAACATGCGTATGAGAGGAAGTTCCAATATCAGGTACCAAATACACTTAGCAAATTCATCAAAGCTATTTTCTAACTGAGAAGAGTTTTCACTGACAACTTTTAACTGACAAGTTTCACTGACAAAATACTGTCGGAAGAACGTTGTCAATTTCCTTGACAAGCTTTATTGCACTGACTCATCGTTTTCCCTTTTTCTATAGAGAGCATTAGAAGAAAACTAGGCTTTGTTGACGGGTCACTGCCCTTACAAACTAGTGGTACTACAACACTACTTTCTCGCATTTGGATTATTTATCCATATTAACACTCTGCTATACTTCTAAAACTCATTACCAATCAAGGTGTGAAAAGTAATTATTTTAAAGTAATACATCACCATAGAGTCGACAATCCAAAACTGCGTTCCATATAGCTAGAAAAAATGCCCAACACTGAGAAGTACATAATTCTGAAAATTTCAAATTGCCGTGTCACAGAGATGCTATTGACGGAATTGAGATTTGGAATCTCATTAAAGAATCTCCTTAGCAAAAAACGTGCGTGAAAATTCGATTGGCAATTTCGAGAATTTCCAAAAGTTACGTGGAACAACTCATATTTTCAACATAAAAAGGACCTGACGTTCAATTTGACTGTTATTCAGAGACTGCAATCTGAACACCAGCTTTCATTAAGGAAACCCTTTCTATCGGCAATATCCCAGATATTGCCACTGTTCTGATAAAATAAAACGTAATTGTGAAGCGTTTAAGAATAATTTCAAATTAATTTTGAAATTTGCAATGACAGAATATTACTGTGAAATATTACAGCTCAAGTTTAGTATACCCGTTGTTATTGTTTGAGTGCAGCGTGTGGTCTGATGCACTTCGGCTTCTCAGATATATTTCGAGATGAGCGCCTCGAAAAAAGAAAGGTAAATTCCCATTATTGTATCGGAACACACTTGAATAGGAACAATAGAAGTTAAATCGAAACTATCACAATACACCTAGTGTGTTCAAAAAATACGCGGACTGTTTGAATTACGCGTCTCCAGTTGGTTTCAGAGGAATCCGCTTGATGTCACTATGTTTGCTAATTATGCTCAGATCTGCTAATTATGACGCCATTTTCTAATTGTTGATATCTTCATTTGTTTATTAACTACGTGTGATTTTTTTGTTCGGCGAATTTCAAAATGAACTGTCAGAGGAACGAATTGCTGTGAAATGTGTTAAACAAGGAAAATCTGCGAAAGAAATTTTCGCTAGGCTTACGGAGATGTCTATGAAACGTACGGCATGTTTTACGTGGCATGAACGTTTTCAAGATGGTCGTCAGTCCATTGAAGATGATGAGAGTTCTTGACGTCCTTCTACGTCAACTGACGACCCACACATTGACAAAAATCAACACCCTGGAACGGGAAAATCAATGTATGTCAGAGCTTTCTTAAGAGTGTCGGATATCAGCTAGATCTTCACATGGTTTTGACTGAGAATTAAAGATGCACCGTGTTGCTGCGAAATTTGTGCCAAACCTGATGACAGAGGAACAAAAAGCCCATCGTATTCAGCTTTGTCAGAAACTGCTTGATCGTTCAGAATACAAAAACGTATTGTGGTGATGAATCATTGGTTTATGATTATGACATTGAAACAAAGGTCCAATCGTCCCAGTGGACGGGTGAAACTTCCTCCAGACCCAAAAAACCTCGCCATGTTCGGTCCAAGGTCAAGGTGATGCTGACAGTTTTTTATGCTAATGGTGTTGTTCACGAGTATCTCCCGGAAGACTCCACAGTGAGCCAAAATTACTGTATTGAAGTTCTAAAACTTCGCCATACACCGGAGAAGGCAAGAAATGTGGAGGAGTGGCGACTCTCTTTTCCATCATGACAACGCTCCAGCCCATTCAGCCTTCAGAATCTAAAATTCCTGCTGGAACGTGTGATCCAGAGACGACCTACACGTTGCCCTGCGGTGTTTCACCTCCAGGTATCTCCCCCAGTAGAAATACGTCAGTCGCGATAAGCCCTCAGCTCTCGACTGGTCTCCCGTTATATACAGAAGTGTAGGGCATGTCAGTGGGTGTATATTAAATGAGATGGAAAAAGGACCAGGAAGGGAAGAGCGCGCGGTGTCTCTGGCCCATTTGTTAGAGTATTGTTCCGGTTTTCAACTGACCTTAATTGAAAGAAAAAAACATGGAAAACTATTCATCCGAACAGCCGTCAGTTAGAATTCTTTTCCAGACAGCGGCTGAATTCGACCTAGCTAGCTAGTGTCAACAAACCACCACCCTTGGGACTCGACCCTAGGACTTCCTGGTCAATGTCACTGCAGTAGCAACACTCTCTGAGGCAACTCATCCGAAGTGCATCTAACGTTGATTAGATATGGGTGAGATTCTGGCACCCGTGGTTCGGGGCCAAAAGGACGTCGTATCATGTACACACCTTGCGGTCTACTTCCGTTAGAATCCGTCAAGAGAACATGCGAGAGGGCACCTCGACTCCCAGGTCACAATTCGCCATGCAAGGTAAACACTTGGGCGGGCGCTTAGCTTACAGAGATGGTAACTCATGAAGAAGAGAGCGGTGGCATGAACTGGAGAGCCAGAGAATGGGAAATGAAATGTACGACATCTCCCTTGCATTCCCCGTCAGGGGATGGTCCGACCCGCATCGACGGGCTGGATCAGCTCTGGTGATGCCCCTACTAGAGAATTCCGAGTAGCTGGTTAGTCTCTCGGTCGTTTCCTAATTTTCAGGGGAATGCCGAGGCAATCCTTGAAACAAGAGGTCATGCGGTCTGTTCTCGCGCACCCTCTCTGCACTCCGATCGGCAGCTCAGTGGCACAAGGCTGATCACTTATCCACACATGCGCCATCCCCCAAGAGATAAGATACTCCGGTGCTACTGCGACAACGCAGTACATTTGCGCTACAGCTTCTCAGAAAGGCGGAGTCGTATTTGTAATTATTAAGTAGTAGCTAGTAGGTTGACAACCAAATGTCCGTACATACATTTCTCTCTTTTACTGAGCTTTTCAGAGATTTATGAAATCTAGTACAAGTGCTTACAACATCCTCGACACTTTCATTGCCAATAAATCAAAATGTAAATATCTCTTTTGCTGTATCAACTTCCGACTAAGGTTGTAAACAAACCAGTGACGACAGCGACATCATTTTTCTGAATTTACCGCTTCCGCTTTTTGGGACACGAGAATTTTGTGAACTGAATACATAGTGCCTGGTTCGACAATGAGTTCAGTTGTAGTTGATGAAATTCTGAAGTCGAATTGTCAACACGAAACAAGCTGCCTTTTAAAGAAGCGTTTTCCAATCCTTTCACAAGCAATAAATTTCGTAATACATGTTGTCCTCGAATACACGTGTGCTTTAATGTACTTATTTACTATCAGAGTGCTACGTCTCGGTAGCAGAATTTCTAGGAAATTCCTTGCATTGTAGTACTGGGTGTGCGCTTCGGTGCTCTGACACGGATTTATAGAACCGGAAGTATGATTGTTCGCTACGTGATTCTGTCTTTAGGCAAGGAAATGGAATCTGTGGAGCGACTGACAAAGCACCTGAAGAGTAACTCTGAGACAACTCTTTCAAAACATTCAGAGGTTTTTTCGTCAAGATTTAATGAATTCTTAATGGCTGATCATCATATATAAGTGAGTCATTTCAAGTGGGAAAAATATTACCTCCCTCTTCCCCTCGAATAGAAGAACAAATTTTTCCGTAATATTGGAGATAAACGCTTCCTTTCAGGACAGCGCGATCTTGAATGTTTCTTTCTTTCTAAACGACCAGAATGTACGAGTCTGCACCCCACCAGGCTTCGCGTTAAAATTGTCCTACCCATGTTAAAACATGTTTTTGAAGACATGTTTCACGACTACCGTTATTTTGCGTGAAGGTTTTTCTATATGCCGATCTTCAAAAAATATCCCTAAAATAAAAAGCTTCACACAAGGTCACAAAACATTGTTTCAAAAAGTGAATCGGTGTTCCTAATTCCAACATATCCCTTTTCGTCCCGTGTCAATCAATGGGGAAAGAGGAAATGCTAATAATCAGCACTGAAAGAAAACGTTTTTTTGTCGAAGGTAACAGTTCCCCGAGAACGGCCCGCTCCGCGAGGTTAAAGAAATGCTAGGGACCTCCTCCCAACTCCACACAGTTGTAGAGTCGACGCACCGCATTGTATAATGCTTATGGGCATTTTCGTAATGTTGCTTTTGCCGAATTATATTTTGCTAAGCATGTGTAGGCGTGTCTGGGTAGTCTCCGTTGTCCGGGTGGCATTACAATTGGCACTACTTCAGGTTCAGATACATTCAGAAGACTGATATTTAGTTGTCATGAGAACTCAATGCACAAATTCCGCGCAACTCGAAGAAATTGGAGAAAGTAAACAGTAAAAACACCCGACACAGCGAATTTTCACGTTTCATGTGTTACATCTTACGCAAGTCTACATTTTGTTTAGTAATTTTATTTTATTTAAAATAAAATTTTATCATATATAATCACGTTTTATTAACTAAAGAACTTAAAATATCATAACTTATATTTTCAGTTTGGCAAAAATAGAGTAATTCTTCTGCGACTATAAGTGTTCCGTTTTCATCCCCCAAACGAAATGTTCTCCAGAAATGGACTAAAACTGTTTTAATCGATTAAAATTTAAGTATCATGTACGAATTGGGGGGCACAACGAAAAAAAAGACAATGTAATCATTTATACAAAACATTAGTTCTATTAAACATGATCGGGAGTGGATCATTAACTCATCGTCATAACGACTATTTTAGGACACGTAGCTACATTTCTTATCTTCGTAATCGCAGGACGTAATTTTGGCGTTTACCATAACGTGGCGGGAGGTTTCTAGGGTCCTCGAAAGATCGGTCAGCAAAGGACCCAGGACCAGATGTTGACTCCGTCCATTAGCTCCCAGTTTGTTGTGTCTCGCAGCGGATCTTAACACCACCTTCATCTATTTAAGATGGGAGCCGCTCAGCGTCAACTCTAGTTCGGAAGCGGGATAGTTTTTTGCACTGTGCAGCGACTTAATGCTGGCGGCGCGGGATTGAGCGTTACAAGCTGCATCTCTGAGACCTAAAAATTATTAGGATGAGCATTCATGATTTCTCATGCCGGTGTATATAGGAATGTCCCTTATGAAATTTACCATTCATTTTAAACAATCAATACATCGAAAAATGTATTTTTTCGTCGTCATTCAAAACCAGTTAATTACTTTAATTTCGGATTCATGTGTTAACATCTGTACTAATGAAAGAGAATTCGACATGTAACCGACATCGATTCCACAAAAAGTATCATATGACTAGATATGAAATTTTTACAGTCTCTTTTTAAGGATTGTCGCAGTGCCTTGCCAAGTTTGATAAAGATTAACACAACACAAGTCAGGAAAATAAATAATATGTTGGTAGATGCATGACGAACATCATTTTTCACGACGCTAAGAGCAGATTGGTTACTAATACATTCCGTCAGAGGCCAGTAGCAGTGCGGCAGAACTGGTGCCTAATAGCTAGGTTCCTAATATATTCGGTCAGAGGCCAGTAGCAATGCGTAAGAAACACGTTTTTAGTCCAATAGCAAAGTACTATAAAATAAAATTTAAAAACAATTAGAGAATTGTATTAAATTTTGAACCAATTACATTAAGAAGATTAATTTTAACCATCGTTGTTTAAACAAAATCGATTTTTTCCCTTTTTTGCAAGCATTGAATATGAAGAAAACCCACGCAACGCCGGGTTTTGCTAGTTTAGTATAAAGTGGCGGGACTAAGCGATCAAAGCACATCCTCTGGACAATGAGAGAAACAGCCCATCAGTGCAATTCTAGGGTTGAAATAATTAAGCCTCACAGCGCGCGTTATCCGCGCGCGGTTACGCATGATGTGGGCTTACGACGGCGCAGGGGGAGAGCGCATCCTGTTACGTCTGGTTGAACAAAGGACGAAGACGGAAGCGCGCTTCCAATTTTCGCTTTGCTGCACAATGACCGACTCCAAAGGTAATATGAACGGAAAGATTGCATGTCAGATCTCGTATCCTTACTAAATGCTTGAACTATTATTTCGAACTTTTACGTTTTTGAAAGGTGTCATTCAGAGTCCGCCAAGCCACAGCCTATCCGCTTCCTGCTTCGGTTATCAATGACATTCAACAGACCAAACTGCGACCCGAGAAGGCAGATTTTATGCTATGCTGGAAAGGGACGACTGCCTGGCCTGCGGCGGCACGCAGGGACCCAATTGCTCTCCCGATTGATTGATTGATTGATTAATTGGTTGGCGTTTCCGGGCGCGTCAACTGCTAAGGTCATTAGTCCCGTAAGTATAGTGATGATTTTTCGTGGAAAGTGGCGGTGATCTTCCCCAGATGAATGGTGACATACAACGCCGACCTACAAGTCGGATTGCGAATTGTTTCTTACACCAGGGATCTCCCGCAAGTGAGCGGGAACCGTCCCAGCCAGGGGAAGATCTATCCTTCCAACTTGTGTGTTAGTGTAATGTGCATGTAAGTGTGAGTGACCTGTTTGTTAGGGGCTGCACCGCATTCGCCATGTGGTGATCGGAAAAAACAAGCAAAAGAAGCTACAATCAAAAACATCATTCAGAGCAGCCGGGCTAGACGTCTGCTCCAGATAGTGGTTGAATTCGACCTAGCTACGTAGCTAGTGCCGACAATCCCGCCACCGATGGGACACTAACACTAGGACCTCCTGTGCAGTAACGTCTTTTACACTATCCAACAACAATATTTAATCAAAAACGATGGACCCAATTTTTTGAAAATTTTCCATGGGCTACATGTAACGTCCCAAAATTAAAAAAAAAATCGGTATCAAATTCAATGGATTGCAACACCAGCCAGATTGATTGGGGGATATCAATTTTGGAGAAAATGGGCTGAACGGTTTAGCCACTAGCGTTGTTCACAGACGGAGAAACGTTTTGCCGTCATTCCATTTTTCGGAATCAAGGGCCTACAATACATGGATTATGGCTACACTACATCTTAGAGGATTGTTTTTCTTTCTAAATTTAGCAACCGAGTTTATCCACTTTTTACCACAGCATATTCACCACAGCATAACATAACTTTCTCTCTACTGCGTAAGCGGTAGAGAGAATGTAAAAGTCAAAAAGACCACTGCAGATCGGGTCTGAGAACTACCCTCTGATCGCCCCGCGAATCCCACTCACGATCACGCGCGGCTTCTGTTGATCATTTTCTCAGTATATAGTATATACTTCTCCTGTCAGATAGTACTCAGACAGGAACGTGAGATCCGGAGACGACCCTCACTTCGTGCCCAATGACGGACACATCCAATCCACGTGTCCCCACCGGCCCAAGCCACGAGCCAACTGCAAGCTGCTGAATGGACATGTGTGGTAGTAGCGCATATACGAGTGAGGGTAGGGTAGGGAGAGGAAAGAACAAAGATGAAGAAACGTTCGCGAGCGCAGTGGCAGATCCGGGGGGCGGGGCATGGGGGCCAAAAGGTCTACAGAAAACCCTTTATTACCTTCTTTTATTTCCCAAAATTAATTTAAATATTTATTTGTGTTAGAATTATGTAATTCTTTAAAAAATATTGTATTGTATAGTATCACATACACACTACATAAATATACAATATAATAACAAATATGTTTACTATTTAACAAAAATTTATGATGCCCGCCCCCCAAATGATGGCCTGGATCCGCCCCTGCGCGAGCGGTCCGCGACCGGCTTGTAAGGATAACGTTACGACATTCGCCTGATAGATGGTTGTCCGTAGTTACACCCATCTCCTAGCAATTAGCGCAGCGGCCTACTAGAATTCTCCTCCAGACTGCGGCTGAAGTGCGCCTCGCTAGCAGCTAGTGCTAAGATTCGGCCACCGGTGGGGCTCGAACCCTATGGCTCCCTGAGCCATCGCGGTCGTTTGTGCGCAGTGGAGGCGAGTGGCCGGCGGCGACGCCGAGCGCCGCGCGTGCGAGCGAGCGTAACACGCGCCGCGTTGCGTTGCGTTGCGTTCGCACACACTCCGCTTCGCCCCGCCCCGCTCAGCTAAGCTCCGCTCCGGTCCACGGCGCACGCGCGCCCCGAAATAGCCCCAGACAAGCGGCTTCCGCGCACTTCCGCTGCCTTATTAATACGCGGCGCGGCAACGCGCGCGCCGCCGCTCGCCACTGCGCCCCCCGCGGACCTACTACCACCGCAACCACCTTCCAACACTAAAACCACTCTGCGACCATCACCGCCACTACGGCTATCATCGCCTCAATTGCCACCTCCACCAACACCACTACAACTACCACCACAACGCACTAACAATAACCACCACAACCACCATTACTACCACACTGCAGTCATCACCACTACTACAACCATCACCACCGCTATCACTACAACCATCACCACCGCTATCACTACAACCACCACCACCACCGCTATCACTACAACCACCACCACTACAACCAATACAGCAACTATCATCAATACAAGCAGTATCCCCATTTAATAACCACCACAACTATAATTCCAACATCACGGAGTACTATCACCTTCACAACTACTGCAATCACGATCACCTTACTCATCTCCTCACCCTTGAATCGGCTAGCCACAAACAACCGCTGCATGTCCTTTTGTCAGTACGTTCTCGTTGGACTGTAACTAGTGGTGCTACAACAGCACGTACTATCTCTCATTATATGCAACTAGCAATTTCCAAGAAGTCAGCTTTCAGCGGAATGGCCGCAGAGATATTCTTTTATTTCTTGTTCTATCCGAAGAAAAAATTTAAATACAAAATTTGGAGCGGTATAGAAAAAAAATGGAGGCGAAAAAGCGAAAATGAAAGCCATTAATTCCAATATCGACGGAAAGTAGCAAAGGAGGGAACATTTAATCAAAAGAGAATAGTTTTCGCAAAATGTGAATCCATATTTTGATAAAATCGATGTAATTCATGTAATGTTATACACAAGTATTTTCATACCGATAATAAATTTGATGGACAAGAAAGAGAAAAAAAATATTTCGTTTCTTCGCACACAAGATAACGAGACACTAATTTTTAAGAGAACGTTTGTAATAGAAAGGAAAAAAAAGAAGAAAAAAGAAAAAAACAACTAAAAACGAAAGGCACAAGCATGTATACTGAAATAAAAATTGAAACTTGTTATTTCATGAACAAATAGTTGCACTTTATCTCCTTCAAATACCAATCGCCAACTTTCGCGCCCGCTAAAAGTGTCAGAAATGCGCGAGGCGAGCAGTTTATTTTCTCGGCGGTGATAAAACGCGTCACGCCCGCCGATTCGGTTGTTGCCCTTTCCTCGTTCACCAACAAGTCCGCTCCTTTGTGCAGAATCGTCTATTCTGACTGACGTTGTAATATATTCTGAGCTCGACCTTTCGTTTTTTTCCTCCTGTTTTGTGTATATTGCACTATCCTCGAGTTCCATTGTTTGGGACACAGAAAACATGATGCTCCAGTAAGAAATTTATTAATAATACGCCAGAAAAATTATAGCCCACAACGTTACTATCCATATTAATGCGTTAGTACTTCATTATTTGCTTCATATAAGATTTTAGTTGGTGAAACTACGTAATGAAAATGTCGTTTTCAGTCACATGTAATAAACATCCTTTTAAACCCAATATTATAAAAACAAATATTCACTTTTGCAAAGATATGCAATTTTGAGGGTGAATAAATAATTCTTTCTGGAATTGAAGAGCTACTACAAATGAGGCAGAAGAAGAATCTATGAAAATATTCATTAGAAAAACGTTTACTTCATTTTTTCTACAAAATTTTTGATTTCAAAATTACTTTTTTAGATGGCCACTACCAAAAGCTGTTCTTTCACGACATGCAGAGCGAGCTAAAGGTTCAATTTTAGCACTAAAAGTGGAACGATGATCAAGCGTTCAGATTATTTTGTGAATGTAACAAAGAAAACAAAATACTTTCGTCTCACCGCATCAGTTACCACTGACCTTACTGTATCATTAAATAATTTATCCACATTGGTTAGGTAAAGTGAAACATTATGCAATTATAATCAGTTTCGTAATGAAGCACTTCACCGCTCTAGCGTGGTAATGTATTTCATTACCACACTAGTGCGGTAAAGCAATGGCGTACTCTGCCACGTCTTTTAAAAATATTGTGAACTTCTTTGCTTTGTATCCTATACTTTTCCGCTTTAAAAACGCTACTGAGTAAACTTACTGTATATAATACCGAACGGCAGCACCGCGGTGTCACTCAGAGGAAGACTGCGGCATGGCAGGCGAAACGTCTGCCTCTCAGCCAAAGATGCGGCTTTACATGGACTCGAGCCATTAAGTGATATTGTGAACTTTAACATAGAGTAGTGGCACCAGTCTTCTTGGTTTCTCCTTCTCTGACTAGCCAGAAAAGTAAGTAATCAAAACTTTTTCCGATTTGGAATGAACAGTTTTTTCTCTACAACAGCAACCTTTAAAAATGAAATACGCTCATATTTTTTTCTTGATTTGTTGAGTAACAATGTTTCTAAAGCAGCAGTTGCCGGTATTTCTATTTCCAAATCAGAACTATATTTATGTCGAGAAGTATACACCAAATGTGTTTCAAATATTCTCTTGTTGAGAACAGCCACTTATGGTTCGCCACGTATGGGAGAAGAAATGTGAATACTAATTGAAGGCGTAGAAAAAAAAATTTCACATTAATCTAACAAAATTTTACAAGGTGAATAAAACCTACGATATTCGTGACGTAACATCTGATTACAATACTCAATTGGTTACCAAGCTCGGCTTAACGGTCTCGTTTGGCTATCTCTTATTGAAATCAGATGCTTTACGACACTAATATCGTAAATACCTATTAAGCACTTGAATAAAATTACAAAAAGTCAGTTACGCTGTCTACAAAATGGTGCATGACACAAGAGGTAAAAGTGGTTTTGCTCGTAGGATTGCGCTACTCGGCCTATCAGCATTACACAAGTATAAATTCATCAGGGTAGGAAGTGCCTACCCAAGGTGCCGCCCCTGTCACACAATCAAATACAAAGACAACACTATAGTACAAAATAAAGTGCGACCATGTAAATTGAAAAATCGTTTTGCAAAATTGCTACATGTTAAGAATACTTTACTACCCGAACATAAAAACATAACGAAAATTTATGTCACCGGTAAATGATTATGTGAATTCGTAAACAGAAAACGGGCGAGTGGAAGGGGTAACCTTTATGAGTACCAAATACATACTAACGGAATGTACTTCAATTTGAATTTTCGAATGTTGACAATAGATTCTATGTCAATTTAAAAGAAATTGTTTTTTTTAAATCTTTTTTTGACTCTTTTCCAAAACGTTTTTCATTTTTTCAATCTAGCTAGAGAAGGCAGAGAAGGAAGAGATTCGCAGAATTTCCTACACAAGCCTAAATTTCATTAATCACAGAACCTCCAAACCTAAATTTAAAGCACTTGCATAATTTTGGAGAAATACATCCCGTGATTTCTTAAGTAACTTCGTAAAAAGATAGGTTCATATTTTTGATATCGTATGTCTGTAACTGCTTAGCTAGCGATTATTAACAGCAAAGGTTCTTCTCGATTAAAAGAAACTCCACAAGGTAGGAAAAAACTACTGACGAAAGAAATGCATACATGCAAGAGCTGGATTGATTGATTAACTGACTGATTGTGATTCCGTGCGCGTCAACTACTATGATCATTAGTCCTGCAAATGTAGGGATATTTTTGCCCAGGAAGTGCGTGTGGTCTTCCTCAGCTGTATGGCGAGATCCGGCGCCAACCTGCCGGTTGCCAGCGGGGGTTTCCCCAGCCAGTATCTTCCACCAGCGAACAGGTTTCCAACAGCGAGGCTTTTTAAGCTCCTGGCTGGTTTCCCGGCATGTGTGGTAGGGTAGTGCATGTTAATGTACAAGAACGTGTGTTTTAGGGCTGAGGACAGGACAAGAAAGAGGTAGAAAAAATTGCGTGCGGTCCGTGGCCCGTTTGTTAGGGTACTGCTCTGGCATTAGCCTAGATGATCGGAGAAATAATGTAAAACTACCGATCAGAGCAGCCGACCGCTAGAATTCTCCTCCAGACAGCGACTGAATTCGACCTGCTGACAAGCTAGAGTCGAAAATCCTGCCACCGCGGGGAGTCGAACCTAGGACCTCCCAGATAGAGGGACTGCAGTGGAAAGAGCTGAGGAATGAAACGAAATTTAATAATTGGATTTCTGAACCCAGGATAATATAATACACAACATTAAGAAATAACAATATAAATTGTTCGATATATTTATATTGTTTAAAATTTAGCTACCGTTCTTGGCGCACATACTGTTCTTCTGACTTTACAGAGAACAATCACTACTATATTGCACGCACAACGATGCTGGACATAGCAGCTCGGTCTTACCCTTCCATGGCATTGTTTTGTTTGGACTCGTGGTGAAGTCCTCAGAGAGTTCTGATACTTAGTGGCCGGCGAAGTCTACGGTCTGAAAGTCTACACAGTCAGTCGCGCGACCTCGCATCCACGTGTTCATAAGGCCTTAACCGTGTTGGGCTAACGCATTAGGCGAAGTAGCACGATTTGCCAATGCTATGTAAAGAGATGTAATGCGCAACCCAAAGCCGGCTAAGTGTTTCGTAAGGCTCTTAGTTCATTGGTTTTACTCTCACACTTCTCTCGCATCGTATTTCACACATTATTTCACTACTTATCAGTAAATAATGTCAGTACAATAAGCTGTTACGAAAAAAAAACTACCCACAACACACATGGCTAACGTATGAGATGTAAAGACACTTGTTGGATTCCATGGGAACCCGAGATGAACGCAGGTGCCTATCCAGAAAGTATTTTGGGAAAGGGCAAGCCAATTTCAGTTCAAACCCCCTCCATCATACATTCGTTCAAGAGAAATGGCGGTAAGTGAATTGATAATGGAATGTGATGCGATTGATTCGAGGTAACTCTTTGGAGCAATTTGAGTAAAAAACACACTGGAGGTACTACCGAATGGAACAGTTTTTCGTTTTGGACACATAGACCCAACTCCCAGTTGCCATTTGTTAGTACCCTAATTTTTCTTAAAATTGTTCAATTATTCTGTCCCCTAATTCTAGAATTCAAATAATATCTTTATAGTACAATTAATGCTGAACAACACCTAGAGTTTTAAGGAATGATTTTAATTCATCTTCATCTTTTTGCCGCAAAATATTCGACATTGCCGCGAAGTGCTCGTCAAGTCCTCGTGATTCACGACACCTTTGGTCAAAATGTTTTTAGGGTGAGCAGACACTGATCTTCGAGGCTGGCAATTTCTTATTGTTTTCGAAAGTTTTTCAATTTGGCTGTGAACGCGGGCTTCGAAGAGAATGGCACCATTTCACTAAAGAACCACCTCCAGATGCTTCCCAAAACAATCGGAGATGGAGCGAGCCAAACCCACACACATGACGCTCTTAAACGGTAGAACTTGCTCAGTAGATTCTATTATAAGAAACGTGGCTTAGTCTGCTTATGCCTGTCTCTACAGAAGAAACTGCTGAGATGCACTTTGTTACTTCTCGGCCTTCACCATGTCTCCAACTTCTTCGGGAAGAGGATGGGGGGGGGTGCCTACGAATTCATATTGAACATTCCAGTTCATTCTCGCAGTCCCACCCACCACGAGGAATGCAACAAGGGGACATTGCAATGGAGGATCAGGGGTGCCACACCTCCGACTCACTCTGGAGTTCAGTTAGAGATCTACTCCGAGCAGATTGACCGGGAGTAGGTTGGCTCTAATCTGTCCGACTAGAAAAAGCCGAGGCGAAAGCTCGTGCACTGGGGCACGTAGTATGTTCCTTCACGCTGACACCCGGACTCGCACAAAGCACAACGCAAGTTCACAGAACGAACGGAGATATATGGAGGCTAATCCAGCGGAGTTAAGTTCCAGCTTCAAGGCGGCATACGGGCGAGAACGCACAGACCCCTCAACTTCCTGGTCACTCATCCCCTTCCACACGGATCGTCAAGTACGGCAAACACATGGGTGGGCGTTCAGCATGTACAGAAGGCCAATGGGGGGAAAAGGGGAGTTAAATGATTGTAGGTTGCACATGAAATGAAAAGCGAGAGGATGAAAGATGCAGAAAGCAACACAAGTGAGCCTTCTCTGCACCCCCAGCCAGGTCATGTATCTCGACGGGTTAAGGGAACAAGAGCACATTCTTCAACCCATGACACCAGCGTGCATTACTAGGAAACTGCCAGTACTTTGCGTTTAAAATCAGGTTTTTGTGTCCCATCCGGGAATTAACATTGACAGACCATTACCTATATATGATATTTTTGGACGTTACATTCCATTTCTTTAGAGTCCCTTCATTTCTTGGAATCTCTAGTCGTTAACGAAAATGAATAAATTTCACTTTTAAAACAATTTTAAAAGGTCCATGTTTTTGAGATTGCTACTTTTTGCGAAAAATCTTGCGGGCCCTTTTATTACACTTTTAGGGTTTCTATCAAGTCTCAAACTATACAGAAAATATTAGTATCCTCACTCCAAAAAACTTTAAATCTACATAACATTAATTCAAAAACACAGAAATAATGTTTCACAATGATATTAAAATGACTTTTTCCTTTAATGAGAATTTTAATTTGGATGCTTAGCAATATTTCTATATTTACTTACAGAAAGTACCGGCCCGATAATGTTGAAACATACAATCCTCAGACCGGTCGTTCGAAATTGGGTCCTGCTTTGTAGCAGTTTTCAGTTTTAAAATAATAATAATAATAATAATAATAATAACAATAATAATAATAACAATAACAATAATAATAATAATAATAATAATAATAATAATAATAATAATAATAATAATAATAATAATAATAATAATATAGTTTTACAAAGTGCGGAATTTTCTTTGGGGTCCAGCCCAACCAAATTTCATAATTTCATACTTCAACCAAATTTTCATAAAAAAATATTTATACACTACTGAATGTTTGCAGTGATCCCAGTTGTTTATAAACATTTCTACTCCTTTAATAAATAAATAGCAATACAAAAAGTAAATATGTAGCGTACGTAAAATGTACACATCACGAAGCTTCAACTGAGTAGTCTCAGAAACAACGATCTCGCGCACTCCCAAATGAACTCGCTAGCATTGCCCCAGATCAAACGACCACTGAAGAATTGAAGACTTGCAAAGCCAAAGGAACCACATTTTTCGAAACTAAGCTTTTGACATAAATATTACATATATTTGAAAATACAGTTAAGAAAGCGATGTTTAAAATACCTTCCAAGTAGTAGTAACATTTACCTAGAGACGTTGTATGTCAACAACACGAATTTAGTTAAATACGAATAGGCTTTTATTGATTTCCCGATAATAAAAAACTTCGCACTTAGCTCCATTGGCTTTGCAAGGCCTCGATTAACATCCTACCGGTAGTCGTCCCATTTCAACCCCCGAAACGTGGGGAACTATCCGCTGAATCGATCATTCGCCCAATCGATCATTCTCAATCCAATTACACTGTGACTGAGAACGCAACAGGGTCCTTCATGCTGCAGATCGCATCTTCTCATTCCCTTTCCCGAAAGCCACGAACGGATCTCTGGGTCATAAATGGTGGAATGAGAGGACCTGACATGCATCGGCGGGCCTTGATCGTTACACGCCAACCACGACCTTGCCGGGGGGCACTGCTCGACCGGGGCATGCGTCATCCGCCTGGAAATCTAAACACCTGCATGGCACAATGCGCCGGCTACGAGTTCCTGTTGGTTTCATCCATTTCGTATGATTTCGAAACGGTGTTGCCACATTCACAGTCATAAAGTCTATATTATTTTCTAGATTTATATTCCATATTTTCCGTGTTCCATAAAATAACTATAAACTGGCCATATGTTAGTTCTTTCTCATTAAAAGAGTTTTATGAATTCCTAAATGATATTATCTTTCAAAATGGTTTAATGTTCAAACAAACTATTACGCGCCTATTTCTGAAACGTAAATTTCGTGTAAAGTGCCGTTCAATTTGAAGACTGCTCAATCTTCGGATATCAATGCTACCAACAGGAACTACACAAGTCTTAGTGTACGAGTTTTCGTTCAAATTTAGGGGACACACGCAATATCTTGATTACTAGACGAAATATGAAGTATCGACTCTGAATCAATATTTGAAGTAGCAGAGATACAACAGAAAATTAAATGACCGAAATTGAATGCGACTTACAGAAATTGTCAGAAAGATACACAAATGGGTAACCATCCAACAGGGTTTATAGGTACACTTAGAAGAAGTTTAGAAATGACGCCTGGTTTGCGTCGGACCAGATACGTCAATCAGATGACATCATAGGTGACTTGCCACGACTATCTGATTATCTGTTCAGGGTACAGTGTCAAAATTCAGAGTCGCCATTTTGCAACTCAGTCAGCTAACGCATTACCTGTGATTCCCACTAGGCCCAGAACCCAACAAAGAACTCAAAGATGCGAGGCAATAAACATTGAGTCAGTTGTGGCAGTGTTGTCAAGTAGTCTAAAAGAGAAAAAGAGGTGGCTTGAAGAGAGCTCGGAGACTCAAGAGGATTGATCTACGCGCTGCAATGACGACGTTCCTTCTTTAAAGCTGGTCGGACCATGACTACTCGCTATAGAGCAGGGATGGTGTGTTCTTTCCAGAAATACAATCATAAAGCCCGAGGAGAAATTGCATGGCCACTTCAAGAAGATGATGTAGCTTGGAGTTGCAATTTGCGGCCGCTCTACTTAAAAAATCCAATCAACAGTTCATTTTGTCTTTAAGCAAAAAAAAGTCTGGAGCACAGACTTGGCGAACTCGACCTTTTCTCTAGTGAGCAAAAAGATCCTCTTCAATGGCACCTCAAGATGTAATCATCTTCCAATTCTTAATTGGACGTAGCCCTGTACTTGGTGATGAGTTAACCTTTCATTTGACGTATCGTCATCCATATCAGACGTGGTGGTGTATGACAATTGAGAGGAGACGTACGTTTTTCACGACGAATCCTTGCGTTCTAAAATGGTTCTTCCCACCTTCTCTCTGAACTTTTGTATTGAATTAGATGTTTGGACGGTTGGATAATGTTTGAATTGTGCCAGCACCTTTTTACGTGCTCTGAGCAATCCAAATTTCACCACTAGAGCAAAGGGGGTGTAGCAGTTTACCGTTACTTTTGGAATTGCAGTGGAAGCACCTAGGAGTAAAATTCTATTGAGAAGAGCGGCCATTCCATCCACACCGCCGAAATCTGACATTAGCTTCAAATGTCCAATTGCGCAGTGCACTATCCACTGAAGGGGTACAGCAAACACACGACCTACTATCAATGTGGACGATGGTAGGGAAACGGTCACTTCCATACGTCTTCGTATATAGTTCACTACACAGCGATTGCAAGCGAAGGGCTGTAAAGGGGTAGGAGAAAAGACGAGCTTCAGTTCGACGCTACCGCGAAATGCCTGTATTGTGTTGTTTAACCTGTATTGTGATTAAATAAGTGAGTGGTGTGGATCACGATTACAAACTGTCGCCCTTCTGACAAGTATGGAAAGAACCTCAAAGCGGTCTGTGGGCTTTTGCATCCCCAATAATCAAGGTTATCATGCGCGAAAGTAGGTTTTATTCTTTCCCTTCGTACGTTCCTGCCTTTGTAGCCCGAAGGGGCGAGTGTTCACCCCGGTTCAAGTTTCCTGCGAAGAAGAGTTCTCCTGAGCACTGCTCGGCAGGCTGAGTGATCACCCAGAGCGAGTCTCGGGAGTCCGAGCGGGTGATCGGGGCTTAGAACATCACCCAGTTGGAATAGAGTCCCGGTTGACTGACTTCGATCTTCCTGAAGGAGTGGAGGCTTGGGTTGATTTCGATGGCTTAGTAACTCTCTTGGTCAGCTTCCTATATTTGGTACAAATAATTTTCTCGCGTGGCGTGGGCGATATATCCTCAGGGAACAGAAGTGCACTACTGGCAGAAGGGGGGAGGGGGCATAGCAGGTAAAGTCTAGCAGCTCGTTGTTGATTTATCAGTCTTCGTCACGGTGCTGGAGGAAGAGCGAGAGAGATCTACAGGGTTCTTCGCCAGGCGGTGGCTGTCCAGTGGGTATGCGGAATAAGGGTCATTGAAGACCCCCCCCCCCCTGAAGGCCTTGTGAAAACATTACAACGGTGAAAAACAAAATTAAAGCCGGAAAAAATAATTTACATGAGCAATACATGTATACTTATGAAATCTAGCGTGGGAAATGTTTGCGTGTTAGGGCTCAAAACTTCGTTCTTACATATTTTCTTAACACAACTCAAGCTCTTCTATAAATTGTCCATTTCCCTTTGAATATTACTGGTGTTCTCTGATGGAGTGAAACACAAAAATATATATTTATTTTTGCATAACCATCAATGGTAATATTGAAATTACAAAATCCTAAATTTGAAATTCCGGAGCCAATTAAAATGTGCTATGAAAGTGTAGAGCATTAGTTATCTTAAATCACATGCCGAAAAAACTGGAAGTAATTGGCCCTGCCGTATTAGTTTGTCCAAATCGGAAAAAATGAATGGACCTTATGTGCTAAAAGGTATTCGGCTTTGGATCGTATACAACTGGTTATCTAACACCATATCGCAACTAGTGAAGCAAATCAACCTTCAGGGTAGTAATAGTAAGGCACTGAGTTCGGGATAACGTAGTCCGTGTTTACCCGAGTTCTATTTCCTAATTCTGAGTAGACTGAAGATGGACATCCGACGGTCACTGTCATCTATTGGAGAGGCAGTGCCCATCCCCGCCTCTAGAGACGCCCTAAATTACAGGGACTGGCGTTATGCAGGCTGCACGACAATCCGAGCGGTGTTACCATGGTAACGAATTCTTACCAGCCTCATGTAAATTAGAATGAACAAACACGAACGCTCAAAGCAGTGGCCACAATTTCCTTTCTTGGGGAGCTCGACATGTAAACATTTAAAAGAATATTAAGAACGCCGACAAGAGAACTTTCTAAGTAACATAGCATAAAATCCTTTTCCGAAATTTAGACTCGCTTTCATCTGAACCAGGGTTGTCCAATTAGCGGTCCGCGGGGCTATTTATTGTGGTCCGCGTCATTGACGGTTATTAGTCAAAAGTGAAAGCCCTTTATACCGGGCGAGAATATTGTGCACCAAGCGTACGCTCCCTGCCTGGGTCAACACCCCGCAATGTGAAAAAGGTTAAGTTTAGATTTAAGATTTTTTTCTTGTAAATTCAGAAATTCAAAATCATCTCAATGTGTTTCACTGCGTTATGCATGGTACCGCCTGATATCACACATGGTTCCATCCCCCTCACTATTTCAGAGCAATCGGGCAAATTGCAGAAATGAACAATATCGGAAGTCAGGTGTGGATCGTCCAAGTAATGAAAATATGGCTCGCAACCACATTAAAGATATTTATTGTGGCCCTTGAGGCCTGGCAAGTAGGACACTGCTGATCTAAACGATAGTCGAAAGACCTCGTTAAGATTTGTTTACATACCAGGCCTATAAATGTGACTTTGGTTTTGAAATTGCCAAAACAATAACGTACACTGATCACACAATATTGGAGCTATTTTCATTATGGGGCTTTAGCTTACTAGCCCTCGCCCTAGCTAGTGCCTGTAAATAATCGAAGTTATTTACACCCACGTTCCATTTCCCCCAAATGTTTCGGTTTAGTATTCAACTTACGTAAGTTCTCTAATGAAAACAAATTAGGAATAAATGGCAATCTTTGCAATAATTATGACTTCACTAAAGAAGCAATCACTATTCTAGTATGTGATATGACGAATCACTAGGTTTATTGTATAATACTGTATAATATATACTATGCGGTCAGTACAATTCAGTTCTCTAGTAATTTGTGGGTCAAATTGCAATAACTCCACAAAATCTATCAGCATTTTAATGAAATCTGCCCAAATTTTTGGGCTCCAAGCTGCGGCCTAGTTAGCATATGGTACAGACCCGAAATTAGGCAAAATGTCTTTTTTTATTCATTCATTTTAAAACTAATCTCAACGAATTACATCTTCATGGTTCAAATAGTTATTTTCAACTACGTCTATTTTGTCATAAATGTCTATTTTCAAAAATAAATACCTAGTTGTGCCTGTATTTGAGGTTTGCATTCCTCGAGGATTTTTTTTAAAAATTTACTTAGTTCATCTGAAAAGATTTTTTTCACACTAAGTACAAAAGAGACAGATTTCATTCCTTTCTTCCTATTAATATATCCCTAACATTTCACTGACGACGATGGAAATAAAGCGAAAAAAAATATTTATCTGATAGCAACACCAGTCGATTGTTTTATTAGTAATGTTTTTAGCGCGCTGTCAGAACCTAACGATTTGCTTTCTTCGCTATATTTTCAAAACCAACATTGTGGTGGAGAAAAGTTAGAAAATCAAACATTCAGACATAATTTGGAAAAATACACCAAAGAATCTGTGCAACGTGAATAAACTTTGCGAAATGTCTCAGTGTTACCTTGCAGGTATAAGAACTCAAGAAGAAACTAAATATATGAAACTTATGATTTGTATTGACGAGAGAACTGATGCTAAAGGCCGTTTTCTAACTAATACAGCTTTTGACTCTTCTTTAGAAAAGTTATCAACTAAGTTGTTTCTGATCATCATTGAATGTTTAGAAAATTTCAGTAACTCCTCGTTTCACAGTTATTCACAAATTCATTGAAGGTAATAAGGCCCCATGAATTCAAATCGACATTGTAGTACTTTTACTCTCTCCCTACGGAGTAGAGAGAAAGTTATGTAATGCTGCGCGAAAAAAAACGGTGAATTTTCGACAGAAAAACTCTATAATAACTGGGCGCTGATAACAAAAATGTGGATAAATCCCGTGGTGTCACGTGGTGTAGCCGGAAACCACGTTTTGTGGGTCCTTCATACCGAAAAATTGAATGACTGCGTAAGTCGATCTTTCCGTTTGTCCGTCGGTAAACAACGTTAGCAGCTAAACCGTTTATCCGATTTTCTCCAGAACTGATATTCCTCAATCTATCTGGCTCATGTATTTCACACTAGAAGAAAAAGTGAACGTTTATTTACGGATGAGGACAATTTGGATGCAACTATTAAGATTTTTTTTAATGTCCTTCAAGAATCCAGACTGCTCCTGTCCCCTCAACCCAGAACCATGGGTAGAAGCACGAGCTTTTTTTTTTGTTGTTTTTTTTTGTTTTAACAATAAATGCGGGAAAAAAACTAAATTGAGATGTTTCGAGATTTCTTGACGAATTGGGTTATTGGGTCTCAGAATTCACTCTAATTTTCTCGCGAATTTTCGCGACACGGTACTTTCAAGCGAAATTGGCATATTTTCACGATAAATGCAAAATTCTCGCCAGTAGAAGGCACGTCTTACATATGTAGCTCGTCACTTGTGGGGAAACGTTCCCCAGGGAAAGTTTCGTGGGTGAATACGACGCAACTTCGCCTAAAATTCTTTTTTTTTTCCGACAATTCGTGTAATTATAAGTAATGTCGTATCCTCCTGTATGTTGATTCCACCCACTTGGATTATGTAACGGGAAATGGAGGTAATCTCAAAGACTCCCTGGGCGAGGCGACGACCCAATCTCCTTGGCATCGCGGACCCATCGACAGCTGTGAAGACGTGTCGACTGACGACGTCTTTCTGTTCACAGGAGAGCGAAAGAATTTTCCAATGAATATTTATAATCTTCTGAAAGCCGTATTTTAATATACAGGTTTTGCGATGTGCGCCGCGAGAGGGAGAGAAGAGACAGGGTATAAAAACATTGTGTTTAAAAAACAAGGAGCATATGAAACGTGAATTAAATAGTTGTGAAGCACCAAAGCGCCAACCAACTTCAGAACTTTCGTTCGGGAGCCAAAACAAAGCGAAGACTAAAAAAGAAGAATTCATTAAAGATACTACTAAAGCGGTTCTCAAAGCCAACATCCCGATGGAGAAGGTTGATCAACCTTCTCTATCAGAATGGCTCAGAATGGGGGAATGAGACCGAAGAGGATTCTATTGTGACCTATGCTATGTTATTATTCACAAAGTAAATATGAGCAAAAGTAATTATTCATTTATTATATGAACGATTCCAAATAAAATAAATGCTTGTCATATTATATATATATATATATATATATATATATATATATATATATATATATATATATAAATATTACATACTTGCTCTTTTATACAAAATTATAATTAAATATTAAATAATCATTTTTTTTTTTCCCTATGTTCGAAAAATAAATACAAAGCGAAATTAATCCGAAATTGGTTACCCTATTTCGCGACGTTTGAAAACAAATAATGCGAAAAAATCATGCTACTAAACATGAGTATCAGAGCTGTTTACTCTTCCTCTGAATTTTCAAGAATAAGTGCTATGGTCAACTCGAGAAAATAGCATGAATCAGTAGGAATAGCAAAGAAACTTCTTTATTCTTTTGAACCAACAAATGGCCATTTGCACCCCATTTCGGTGTTCTGCGAATAACTTTTACTCGATTAGCAGAAAGGGGACAACTTCGAGAAAAATGATGTGGAATATCGGCTATGAAATGGCAGAGGGAAAAGAATCATTGATAATAAAAGCATGTAAAAATTCTGATTTGGCAAAACTTGCAGGAAATTCGGATGCGGTGGTAATGCGGACGCAAGGAGACGATTGCAACAATAACGAATCCTTCTGACCTACTTTGTTTAAGATTTGCTTCAGTAAACTCTGCCGACGTTAAATCTTTCTCTCAATTGATGTACATTTTGCCAGGCAGAAGTTACAATTTCATCAATAGAAAAATTCAGAAAACACTCCTGTTTTAGGTAATTAAAAATATTTAGTCACGCAAGATTTCTCTCATAATATAAATTGTCTTTATCTAAGGTTTTTGTTTTATTTTTATTGAAACTTGTAAAATCTGTGTTCTATAACGTTGTGTAGGTGTAATCATGAACTCTTTATTTTAAAAAAATAATGGATTTTATCTTGCCTTTTTCCCCCTTTTGTAACAGTTTTAAGTGCCTTTTGCGTATCTATTTTAGAGATTTGTTTTACCTAAAGTTCCATTCTCTAGTCGTAAGTTCATAATCAATAACGCCCTTAAGAAGATATTAAAGTTTTGCAAATAACAAGATATCAAAATTAAGTTCAAAATAAATGTCAAACGTATACATAATATATTACGAGGCATAAACATAAAATATACCAAACATAACCTTGTTCCTATAACAATAAGTTTAATGAATTTAAGCAATATATTTCTAAAATTTTCCTTTATGTTATCGGCGCCAATGAAATACACTAATTTTTCTCCTTTGGCTTCCTTATTTCAATCAAAATGACACGACACAAACACCTAGGATAACAAATGTCAACAAAAATGTGAAAAAAAGAATACGATGTTTTAGTTAAAAATACCGCTTGTCATTCTTTTATAAACGAACTCTCGAAAACTTTAAATGCTCTCTCATATCCGTTCATATGAGGAATGCTCCAAATAACATCTTTGGCACGAGGTTCTGTGTTAAGAATGCAAGATATGAAAAGATTCCTGTGACGGGAATAAATCACAAGAATAGTTCTTTTCACGACCAATTGGTAGATGGGAGACGAACAAAACTTTATGGGATGGGGATAACTATGCGGGGAGACATCAATAATATGAACAATTGACAAAAATAGCGACCGAATCAACTTTCGTAAAATGGCATTAATGTTTTCACATTATGATCCACATACGAAAACATTAAGCCATTCGGAAATCTGAAATCGCATCTGTCAGGGGAGAGAGAGTGAAGGTTTTGGCGTCAACCTCACGGTGCCTAACTTTGAACAGGTGTTGGGGGCGTGGGCGGGCAGTTGGCAGCACTCCTTAGGTCGCAAAGCAAGCAGCAGATAAAAATGGCCAAAAGACCAACCACACCCCTCGCGTCCACGCACACCAAACTGTTGCACAGGCTAGCCAAACCCGTTTCCGCGCACAGTACGCCGGGCTTCTTTGTGAACAAATGAGAAAGAAAGTAAATGTGTGGCATATATAATGTGATGCATAATTGTTTAGTCAAATGACACAAACTATAACATAAATCAATGAAAATGACAAAAATCTTGAAAAACACAACTAGGAATAAAATCACCCCCAACCTCCACAATATTAATGATGTCCAGAAATTAAAAAAAAAATCATAAAAAAAGGAACAAAATTATTTCTAAATAGAATATTTAGAACGAAATGAATAACAATGACTGGTTTACTGGCAAGTAACAATCATGTAAGTTTTCGGATCCCCATTCGTCAAATAATAAATATATTTTATAACTATTTCTACTGACTCATTAAAATAGGTATTCCACTAACATTGGTCGAGACAGAAGTAGCTAAACAATACACAAATAGATTTCGGTGTATTAAATAAAAGAACTGACTAACATCCCAGAACACTTTTTGCTACGTAAATGAGAATATCAAAGTAGTATGTTAAACAAATTAGAAATATATATGAATGTCTTATATCACTACACTACTGTTTTATATAATTATTAATGCGACTGCTCCGGAAAGAATAAGAAATTAACACTTGTGGACTATACTAAATTTGAGAGAAGGCGAATCTACGAAAGTAAGTTACAGTTTTACTCCAACAAGGAAGTCGATTGGAAAATCAAACTATAATACTATAATCAAGAAAAATATAAGAAATAAAAAAGAACATATTAAAAGTTAATTCTAGTGTTTTCCTCATTATGTTACACAGTACAAGCGATCTCTTATGTGTAAATGAAACTAGTTTGTGGATTACAAAAATATTCTGGAGAAATTTCTGAGTTCAGAATGGGTTAACACTCACCCAGCATACCACAGAAAACCCGAAAATAAATCCAATTTGTTGTACCAGGCAGGAAATTCACTGAACACACGACATACCCATTAACTTTAACATATTTTTCACACAAGCACCACAATAACTCCTCTCAGCTGTACGCTGGCTGTACGTCGCACGGACGAATCACTTCGTCAAACTCATTGATGGAGTAAAACGTAGATTGTCGACATCGTAAATTGTAGTCACAAGAAAGATACGAATGTATTCAAAGACACTATGTCTACAGTATGACACAAATTGGTAATTGTACTCTCTTATATTTTTTACATACGTTATTTTGATGTAATAAATGAAATTTATAAATTGTTTTGATACTTATTACATTAAAAAATTTAGTCAATTTAATTTCAAATCTTAGCAAGGAGAACTACGTTAATCTCATTTGTATTACTTATTCTTAAATTTTGTTGAATACATTATTTCAAAAATTTTTCAGGGGAAAAATCAAAGATTGGGCAGTTAACCTGAACATTTTTGTACTCCGTTGTATTATCTGCATCGAAACGTGACCTCTGTAGTACAGTAACTTGTCCACAGGAGGAAGCACATATCTCAATGTATTCATTTTATTCGATTCCCGTGCCCTTCCAATCAGCTGATTTTGTGGTGGTTTGTGGTAATGAGTCTGAAGGATTGCTCTGTTTACGAAGGGTGCCATGAATGATAGTGTTATCTTGTCCGAAGAGTGTATTTGTACCAGTGATCAGTACGTGCTCAGTGCGTGTGTGGGGTGTCTTTTGCTCTTCTTTCGTGCGTTTTGTACCAATGAAACTTCATTATTTTCAAACCAATGTATACAAAAATATTGCATTAAATTGTTCATTTTTTCTTGGACGCAGAGTATCATTTAGTACCTGTCAACCTTCCCTAAACATGGGTAAAGAAAAACCTCAAGTATATGTAACGCGCGCTGGCTGTCCTGCAAAAGGGATTGATTTACTGAAACAAAAGTAGGTATTGTTCGCGACGATGGATGCGTTTTTTGCGATTAATTCACTTATTTTGTTCTGTTACGATTAGTGTTCGATGTCCATGAACATCTGAATTAGTATTGCTTAGCTCAGAGATATAAAACCAAATTTAATACTTTCAGTGCTATTATGATTGCTTAAAATAAATCTAACTTTACCCACTACTTTTCAGATAAAAGTCTCCCAAGTTTGGGGGATTTTTAAATCTTGACAAACCTAGTCTTTTATTACAAGCAGTTTAATACATATGTGTTAATAAACCACCATACACCACATTATATGATTCTTATTGCACATTACTAGTGTGTGACTTGCCTCAAACATCTCAAACAAAGCCCCTGTTTTCTGTAATGAGATTCCTATACAACTTGTTCCTGGAATAATTTACCATTGCATGTGTAGATATTTGTATACAGTACAAATCTGAAGTTTGAACTAGGCATTTATTTAGTGTGTTTTTTTTTCACTGTAATAGGGTGGAAATTCCATAGCCTAAGACAGGCAGTGCTCCTTAAGATTTCCTTAACACTGAAGTTGCAATTAAGATTTACAAACATTCTAATGATTCTAATAAAATTCTAATTATAAAATATCCTTTTATCACTATTCATTTTAACTGTGATGTTTCATGCTGTTTTACTGTACACTACAAATTAATTGTTATTTTTTACAATTAAGCCATTCACACAATTTTCATTAATGAGAAGAATTGGTTGAATGTCAATAAAATATGAGAATTATTTTTTTCATTTTTTAAGATGCGATGTAGAAATTTGGAGCAAGCCATTAGAACCAGTTCCTAGAGAAGAGCTTCTAAAAAAAGTGAAAGGCAAGGATGCCCTATTTTGCCTACTAACCGATAAAATAGATAAAGAATTATTGGAGAGTGCAGGCAAGTTGTCAAAAGCATAATAGCTGTATGTGTAACCTTATAATGTTAGTGAGAATCATCTTTACTTATATATTGCATACTGACTGCACAGGTCCATCATTAAAAGTTATTGCAACCATGTCCACTGGTTATGATCATATTGATGTGCCTGAAATAAAGAAAAGAGGCATCAAATTAGGGTATACTCCAGATGTATTAACAGATGCTGTAGCAGAACTGACAGTAGGGTTATTACTAGCTACATCTCGCAGGCTGTTTGAGGCACATCAGGAAATTCTTAAGTAGGTAATTAAACTCTGTGTACTTCAAATATTAACTTTTGGCTCGTTTACAGGCCTTAAGTGTTTTCATTTATTTCCAGCGGTGGATGGGGTTCTTGGTCACCTCTGTGGATGTGTGGTCCTGGTCTTGCCACTTCAACAGTGGGTATTGTTGGCTTGGGAAGAATAGGCATTGAAGTGGCCAAAAGGCTTCACACATTCAACCCTTCTCAAATCCTATACACATCGCGCAGTGACAAACCAGAAGCCAAACCTTTTGGTGGTATCCGAGTGCCTCTGGATGAACTTTTGGCTCAAAGCGACTTCATTGTAGTGACATGTGCTTTGACTCCAGAAACTAAGGAGATGTTCAATGATGAAACATTTGCCAAGATGAAGTCTAGTGCTATATTTGTGAATACCAGCAGAGGAGGTACACCATTTGATTTTACTGACAAACACATAAATAGCTGACAGAGTTGTAATGCTTTGTGATTCTTCTTAGGAGTTGTAGATCAACCAGCTCTTCAAAGAGCATTAGAAAGTGGAAAAATTGCAGCTGCTGGTCTTGATGTGATGACTCCCGAACCTCTACCACCAGACCATCCGTTACTTCAATTAAAAAACTGTGGTAGGTAAATTGTTTTTGTTTTTACATAAAAAAGCTACAATATCACAAAGCTGACTGATCTGGTGTAGTTATTTAATACAAATAATTTTATGCTGGATGATTGGAGTTTTTTGTTCAGGTCACCTTCTTCAGTTTAATTCTTAAAACAACTGCTATCTTATTTCCTATTTGCTGAAACTATTCCTTGTATAATAATTTTAATTTGCTTCTATTCTTTTAATTCTTAATAACTTAAGTTATAACAATAATTATAAATTTCTTAACATTGGGTAATTTAAATCACATTTCAATTTGCCATAAAAAAGTTAATTTTTTTATTTTCTATCAAAGATGTTAAAACTTATTTTAATTTTTAATTTGCTATAAAAAAATTAGTAATGATCATGAGAATTTATTAAGCTACATGATAATTTGGTTTAAAGTGATTTTCTCGCATGACTTCCCCCTTGAATGTGAATTTACTGACCCATTTTGTGAGGAAATGCATCCAGTTAAAACAAAGTTGGTTATTTCTCCAGAAATAAAAATAAATTTACAATTATCTGGGGTCTGATCCAGATACTGTGGGTGAAAATAAACATTGTATCTTAATATTATTTTTCATGTTTTATCCAAAAATTGTAAAGAAGCGTGAAGCTCGTACCATGGCTTGGTGGTCAGACTGTATGCCTTCCACCCCACTGATGCCTGGGTTTGATCACAAGTGAAATTTGTGGTGCACAAAGCGGGTTCATGGCAGGTTTCCTCAGGGTACTCACATTTCCCCTCCCGATTCCATTGGTATGCCCCATCAATCAATCTCTACTATTAATTTCATTATCCATCATATCCATAAAGATCAAAGATCCCCCCCTCTGAGGGGGGAAAAACAAGAGATTAGTTTTGTTTGTTTAGAGTGAAACTCTAAATGTATATTAATTTAGATTTGACAAAAAAAATGAACCAGTAAAATAGGAACAAAATCATTAAAGAGCGTGAATGGTTAGGTAAATTCTTTTTTGTACGATTATCATTCTTCTTTTAGCTAAAGCAGTAATGAAACAGTAAATATCAACTCAAGAGAGCATGGCAAGGAAATGCAGAAAAGCTGAAGACAATCGTTTTTGAGAACAAGATGCAGCCTAATATTAATTCTCTCCTCAGTCATTTCTAGATTTTCACTCACTCATCTTCACAAATTTTCAAACATACTGAGCTACACTAAGAGTATTCAACAAGAAAAATACTTAACTCAAACTTGAAAATTAAGGGTAATGCATAATACCAGGACAATCAATATGAAAAGTAACAAAAAATCTGCATGAGAAACCTACAAATAATGTGAACGCCAAGTAACATTACAGCAGAGACTACTTTGAATACAGAATATTGGAGTTGTTTAATGGGAAATTTTTGTTATTTCTGACACTTAAAAAAGAGAAACTTAATTTATATTGGCATTCAAGTGTTGCAGTTGCTTCTTGTTTTTTTCCTACCTAGACACAATCCTTTGGCTTCTGAAAGTTCATGGGGGTAACAGTGAAAAACATGAAATAGATTTAGATTTATTTAGTCAAAAAAAGAAAAAACTATATGTGACGTATGGGGGAGAAGATTATCTGCACATGTTTTCTCGAGTTTCAGAATCTCTTCCTGTCATTTTACCTATAAATAGTTGAAAGATGAGTAAAAGATTAACATAAATAAAAATAAATTTTGAAAATTGCAAGATTAGCAATATTTGAAAAAATAGACATTTTTGTTTCTGAGTTATACAAAACTTATTTGCATCGGTAATAGAATTGCAAGTATAATTTTTTTGCACTGTTAACAAAGTAATAACTCGCCCTTACTTCTACTCTTGCCATTACAAGCAAAAGGAGAGTTCAACAAAACATGCACCTAGTGAAGCTACATTTATTTCCAGAAGCAAAACAAGGGGCCATCTCAGCATTTGCTCAATGGATCAGGGAAACTGGGCAAAAATGTGGTTGAGATGGAGAATATAATAAAGAATAAACCTTTGGTTGTAGTAATATTATGACTTGTTTTGAGAATACTTGTGCTCTAAAAATATCACAAAACCCAACTCAATATCTGAAATAAATTTCCTTTCAAATTTAATGTTTAAGTCCACTTAGAACACCAACATACCAAATACATAATGTATTATTCCAAACTTATGGTTTTTGTGAGGGGCAATTTTTGAAGTTTAGAAGAAGCTTTGACTGGGCAATAATGCAAATATTATGTGCAAAAATGTTCAAATTTTTTCTGTTGCTTAGAAGTTAATTAGTGGTATAATTGTTTCAAATTGACTCAAATTCGAACTTCCACCCCCCAAAAAAAAGAGTTAAAATTTCCAGGCTTTTCCCTGCAGAACTAACAATGCTCTACCAAAAGCCATTTATTAAAATGATTGATGAAATATACAAATTATTTCAATTATTTTCATGATTTAATGCAGACATTCTCAAAGTGGCCCATATCAACTCCCTGTAGATGAGTTCCAACAAACCAATTTAAGGGGCCGATAATTAAAAACCAGTCCTCTTTGAGCTTGACTATTATTTATCAAATTGTTATTTGTTCATTAGTTCAAAATATAAACAATTTTGATAGATAGTATAAGTTAATTAGAAAGACAAATGTGTTTTTATCTTGTCTACACAATCAAAAATATACTGCACACATTCATGTATTTGTGCGAAACGAACATGAAGCATGATAGTGTCAGTAGATATTGTGAATTCCAAATAGGCAATGCTAGTGTAGCGAAGAAAAATACAACCTGCACAAACTAGCAATGCATGCAGAAATAAAATTTATTAAAAATGAAATGAAAAAAATTAATTAAAATTTGTGGAGAAATTTTCTGAATTAAAGAGTTTTCATTTTATAAACGTTTAAATGGCTCTTGCTTTTTGTTTTTTAATTTTTGCAGTATTTCGATTTGAGTTCTTAGAGAATTTTTGCACCTTTAACTAAAACCAAGGTATCAAATAATGTTTCAATAGCGAGACTGAAATCAGTATCTTTTATTAAATATACTACAGAAACCATCACAAACTGAAACAATTTTAGATATAAAAGTTCTTCATAGACTTTGTGCACTTTGTTAGTCTGATTTCATGTTTCAACAAGTGGTTTATAGTAACCACGAAGGATATTTGATTTTTCGGGCCTTTTTCTAATACCTTTCAAAGATCAGATATTCTCTAGTATTTTATTGGGTGCATCACACTGAAAGATGCCATTTCTTTTAAACCCTTCAAAATTATACTCAAGAATTCCCATAGAAACTGAACCAATCTTTGATATGCATTTTTGTAATATATAGACAAGACAGTAGTAAAGAAAAAAAAAGATTTACTTTTTGGTTACGAGGGCCCAGGAATAAAAGATTTTCTGTCGAAAAATTGGCTCGCAATTACATTACTTATTCTCCTGACAAAGAAAGGATGTTGGAAGTATAGCAAAACTGCTTGAATGAGAAACACACTTTCTCTTTTATCATCGTTACTAATTCCAATGATTAATTTCCTTGCAGTGATTATACCTCACATAGGAAGTGCCACTACAAAAACTAGGGAAGACATGTGTATTTTGACTGCAAAAAATATTATTGCTGCACTCCAAGGAGAACCATTACCGGCAGAACTGTAGAATATAAGAACTTAAATATATAAAACTTCCATGAAAATAAAAAATGTGATATTGTAAAATAAAGAATTCCTGAAAAAATTAAGAAATGTGTTTATGTATTATTTATTTGCAACAAACTGTCACAAGAGCATTCATCCTGTAATGTGAAATATACACAGAATCTATATAAATGTACAAAATATTCACACTGCAGACATATATACACATATCACACAGCAGTTCCTCTCTCCAAATTCTGTTTAATTTCAGTTGTGTGTTCACCATAAAAGCGCTCCAGTTTCTTGTTAAACTTCATATTCCTCTCATTGATGTAATCAATATCAGCATCATCATTGTGCATGCGCCTACGGCTGTATTTTTCACGTTTTGAAATCCTGAAATAAGAGTTAATAATATAGTAATACTATACTTCTTTGAGTTTATATTTAATTCGCAATTTTGAGAGCAGTACTTACTGTTTTTCAAGATCTTCCACCATTCGATCTATGCCTTCCTTAGTATCTTCATGTAAACCATGAAGTATGGTATTAGCAGTGCCATAAAATGCTTCTCCAAGTTTCTCTCTCTCCCTGTCATATTGCACCATATCCGGCTTCATATTTTTCACCAATCGATTATATTGCCTATTTGAAATCAAAAAACTCAATTTCATCTCGATAATGACCAACTGCATATTATGTTAAGAATTAAAATTAATTACTAATTTTCTTGCAAACAGCACTGATACACTTTCAATATCTCTTTTTCCTTCTTAAAAAACCAAGACCACCAGTGAATTTAAAGGTTGTAGATAAGAGATGATAAGATCTTACATTTAATGTTCACTTAAGAGTGAACTCTCTAATAAATTAAACAGGAAGGTGAAATTTTAAAATATAATTTTGAGTCAGAAACATGTTTTAAACTGACATAAAATTGACTATAATTACTTTTCTGAAAAGTATGAATCCCACGTAAACAATTTTAAAAGCCTCGTGAAATATTTCATGAATGTTCGTTTCCACCCATGATATGGCATGCAATTCACGGAAACACCTTGTATAGCTCTTGACACTTCTAGAGTACAGGAAAGAATAGAACAAATAAACAAGCAAATCCCACCCACTTGATTCTCGAAAGACTCGCATCATTAAGCTAGTATTTCTACCATTGCCTTGCCTCTTGATTTATGAATCAGCGGTTTTTGTAAAACACACACACACACACACACACACACACACACACACACACACACACACACACACACACTACTTACTCAAGAGCGGGAACATATTTTCAGCCAATATATGGGGAATGATGTTACACAAATAATCATTCTCTGTTACCTCATCATTAAGTCAATTCTGTCATGAAGGGCATGAAAGAGGCTAAGAGCCAAAATCTGTAACTGATTTACCTTTGCAAATAGTTTTTATTTATGACATAGCGATTATTTTCATACAAAGTCTTGTAGCTTCCTGCATTCATAATTCAACTTAATATGTATAAGAGTTTAAGAAACTGTGCACTTCTCCCTATAGTAAGACATTTAATTTTTAAAAGTGTTTGATGTTAAATAAAAAATAAACTAACCTAAAGAGATATGTGATAAGTAATTTTTTACGCGGAGGTGAGTATCTAGGCAACCCGTTACATGTAGTTTATATTTAT
>BOPP01000006.1:19711745-19723719 GCA_017312745.1 Gryllus bimaculatus | reverse complement strand
ACGAATTCATTAAGGGCTTGGGTCAATAGAGTAATACTTAGAAGTAAAAGTGATCACAAATCAGACTGTAGTTGTAGAGACTTAAACTCTTCAGAAATTAGGGAACAAAAATATGTAAGCGATAAGCAAATCCGGGGAAGAATCAAATACAGTTTAGATCAAGAAAGATCTTATATTAGGATTAAAGAATCACGCTGAAGAACAGCTTATAAGTATATATCCTTTATAAGCATTTTTGCGCATATTATCAAAAATAGCGTAAAGAAGTAGCTGAAATATATTATAACTAATAACATCATCCATAGGTGCAAGTATTTTTACGGCGATTACAATAATGAAATTGTAACAATACATGCAAGGCCATTGGGTGTTGGGAATATTTGAACGGGAGTATAACATTATCAGCTACTACGATTCATTGTAGAATTCTACCAATTTAGAATTTACAATGTAACAGTATCATGCAAAATAAATAACTTACAGTGGAATAAAAAGACAATAATTATTATTTATTGGTAATGTTAGAAACCATTCATTGGGCCTGCAAGGCATTCCCTCGTGACCATTAATGTCATCGAGCTGAACGCGACTTCCAAAAGGTTAAGACGTAGGTCCCTTGCGAGTAATTTGTGAGACAAGAAGTTAGCGCTGTGTAACGAGATACTCTCGTGCGTTTTCACCCAGCGAGGCTCTCCTTTGGCATTAAGATCCTGGCTGGCAAGTGCTTGTACACAGGGTTCCTTTTGGTTTGGCAATAAATTTGGCGTACACATCTTTCACATTGCTGACGCTTATGTATTTCACAGACACTTTACTTGAAGGGGTTTTTACTTCGTTCGAGACACTACCTGAAAACAAAGATGTCACAAACAACATAATTTCTATTTAGGTATCTTTTAGGATATCGATGTCATTATAATATCATGACGACATTTAGGATAACGCATACGATAAAATTATATCCCTCCATATATGAAAATAACATTCGTTTCAATAAATATGGATTTACTCCACTCAATTTGGTAGTGAATTCCTTGTGGAAGGAAACGGAAAATAACATCAATAATAACAGTGTTGAAAATATCGCTCGTCTTATCTTACTTTTGATTATTGGCGTAAACCATCAAGAAGCCGTAAGGCTAGTGTGTACTGGACCCATTTTAATGCGAATTCTAGTGATAAATGGAAACTGGATTATCTAAAATTCAACGTAACACATAAGTACTTTTTATAAACCCATTAATGCTATTATTTACACCAATATTTAATTACAATGTTTTTTACCTTAATAAAATAGACACAATAGTATTTTTTAACAATTTCTTTCTTTCTTTGACGTTTCGACCCTATCTAGGGTCTTTAAAAAAATATTTTCCAGGTTGAAACCAAATCATAAATAAAAAGCATTTTGATAAAAAATCGTAAATAGTGTAAAAACCTTGCGCGACTTGATTTTTAGGCGATCTCGAATGCTCGAACGTTCGACAAGTACATGAAATCTCTTCGGCTGCGCCAGAAAGTGACGTGCCAAACTGGGAATAAGAAGTTGCCTAAAAATGTGGAGAAAATGTCACAGAGTAATATACCTCGAGTTTCAAAATAAACTTCGAGGGTGTGAAAGGGGCTCCAATGTAATATTTTTGCCAATGAAAATAAGACGAGAAATTCCAAAAATAAAGTTACTCATGTTACATTTCACGTAGATTGGTAGAAAACCCATCATGAATTCATGTTTGGCGATTCTAGGAAATCTTTTAGAGTACGTCAAACGTGACCTGCCAAACATCATCGCATGATGTGATGCTTTTCATTCAGGGGCACAAGTCGTATGTGCAATTCCATTATAAAATCTGTGAAAATCCGTTATAAAATTTTCCAATTGACAAAAAGTGATGATTTTCGTTCCCTCTACGTACGTGCCATAGAAGTTTGCAACATTTACACTGAGACATCTGTGTAAAAACAATATAGGTTTTCGATTTCTCGCTACCTACTAGTAACTCCTCTGCGCCATTCCAGTGCGCCGCAGAACACTAGGTGAAAATTACTGCGTTATGCTGTGGGAATCCTTAACCTATAGCACTATATCGCTACAGCACTTTTAAAAAATTGGAATCATTTTTTGAAAAAAGGTTGAAAATATTCCAAGGGCTTTATGTGAAATACCACCCAAAACTGATAGATTCATATCAAAATCGCAGGGCTTCGATTTGGGCCAGATCGATCCCTATATTCAGTTTGAAAAAAAATACTATAAAACATTGAGGTGCTAGTGTTGTTCACAGACCAACAGACCGGCGTTTCGGGAAAATACACTGTTTTTGGCATCAGGGAGCCTCAAAAAATATTTCCTTTTAACTTTCGACATCGATTCGCAGAATTACATAACATTTTTTAGGGTGCCCGAATAAATTTTAGAAACTTCTAAGACATGCAGGTACGTGACTGATCACTATTGCGAATGGACAAGTGGTGAGAAATTTCAAATAACGGAGGTACATATGTGACATATGCCCCTAATTGAAGGCAACATATCGTGCTGTGGTGTTTGGAAGGTCACGTTCCAACGCAGTCTAAGAGATTTTGTGGAACCGCCACATACCAATTCATCTATGTATTCATGTACGTACATATAGGAGAAAATATAACTTGTGATTATGATTGTCTTTACTTGATCCTTGAGGCTTTTATTGATTATGATCAATGCATTATTGAATTGATGACTCTGATAAAGGATGATGAAGAGGGAGCACAGTGGAGGAAAGCTAAGAGGAACAAGCTCTAAGCGCCCGAGCGCTCTCCCGGCATGTGGGGTAGGGTAGTGGATGTTAGAGTAAGTGTGTAGTAAGGATAGAACAAGGAAGAGGAAGGAAAAATCGCGCGCGGTCCGTGGCCCGTTTGTTAGGGTACTACTCCGGTATTCTCCTGGTGTTGATCGGAGAAACCACGGATAACTACTGATGAGAGCAACCGCCCACTACAATCCTCCTCCAGATAGCGACTGCATTGGACCTAGCTGACCAGCTAGTCTCGAAAATCTAGCCACTGGCGGGACTCAAACCGAGGACCTCCCAGTCACAGGCACTGCAATGACATCACACTGAGCCACCTCTTCCGGTGATATTTCCTCGACTTCTCTAAAAATGGAAATGCCACCCATCATCCTGCATATGGGTAAAATAAAAATAATTCCTCCACAGTTTTAAATCAATGGAAATTGCTCCACACATTTGTTATTGTTTTATTGTGGCACATCCACTTCTCACAGGCGGTTGATCACCTCTCCTTTCTCCCTCACTCCGACTGCAGCACCTTTGAGCAGCCCCGCAGCCGCAGGTAGCAGGAACCGCGTTGCAACACAAGCGCCGCGAGCGCAAACAAACAGAATAGCGAGGGCCGCAGCGGGGCGGGGCAGGGCGGGCGGGGCGGGGCGGGGCGGGCGGGGCGGGCGGGCGGGCGGGGCGGGGCCACCCCGCGCTCGCGCACGTTTTATCGCTCGTTGGGCCGCTCGACACAAAAACGGCTGGCAAGCGGCGCGGCAGCGGCGCTGGCGACCAAACGGGCTCGCCACCACGCAGCCCCTCGGCCCCCGCTCGACCGGCCCCTGCCCCCTCTGCGCACCCGCGGCTGTCAGTGCGCGAGCAGTTACATAAAGCTCGGCGAGTTCTCAACGCGTGCGCGCGAATCTCCGCAACCCCTCAGATTTGCACAAGAAAATGACGCGTCTCGGATATCGGTCATTTTTTTTATTTTTGGTGAAGAAATGTGGTTAGGAAATTAGCTATTTTTGCTAGTAATATTTCGTAAAGGTAGTTCACAACCAGCAGGTATCCTTCAAAAAGTAATCAGTGAAATTAAGTAATCTGCGTGTGACTGTCCTCCTTTCCGTTCGTCCGAATCTCCGTCCGTTTGACCGTCCGTCAGTCCGACTGACTTTCCGACCGCATATCCATCCGTCTGTCCATGTGTCAGCCTAGGTGTCTGTCTCTCCGGCAGACCGCCCGCTAGTCTTTCGTCTCTACGTCCTACTGACTTTCCGTCCGAATATCCATCTGTCTGTCCGCGAAAGTGTTTGTCCGTTCGCGTCCGTGTTTGTCCGTTCGCGTGTTCCCCGCCTATCTGTCCGTCGGTATGTTCATCCGGCTGTCCGCTTGCGTGTCAATATGGCTGTCCATTCTTTACTGGCCGTTAGTCCTTTCCCTTGCACCATTCGCGGCAAGTGACATTTCTTTCGATGCACCTAGATCTACTGGTGAAGTACCGAGGATTTTCCGCATCCTCCTAAAAATGTCGAAGAGAATTATCGAAAAAAAAACTATTGGGTCATTTTCGGAAACGTGGTTTTGTTTTTCGTTTTTAGAGGTTCAAGACAACTAAAAAGGGATTAATAACTCATTCGATTTTCTGGACAAGCCGAATCGATTTGCGCTATTTTCTTTTCGAATACCCTGGAAGTATTGTAGTAAAATGTGTAGGGTTCTTTTAAGGTAACTACTGTGCTGAAACGGAATTACTATACTGCCTTTCCGGCATAACATGAATAGTTACGACTTGATTCATCACATTCACAATAATTAAACCAGGTATGTATAGGATTGTCGAGATGTGCTTAAGGTACTAGTACCCTAACAAGGCTGATTTTCCATTACATCAAACTTAAAGAAAGTAGCAGGAGCTATTATATATCTATCTATCTATATATTATTATTATTATTATTATTTTATTATTAATTATTATTATTATTATTAGTTCTAAATCACCCCACGACTGAAAACTCTCTCCAGATTCCAATTATCTTCCTTTCGAGACGTTTTCGTTTGTGATTGCTTCTACCATCCACTCCAATGGATATGAGTGTTGCTATATTTCGAGTCTGGCTGTTGAGTCCCTCCAGACCTTGATATTTGCCAGTAGTTTTGACAAGTGTTTAAGAACACTTTTCGATATTGTTTCTAGGGCCATAATAAGTAGATACTGTTGACAAATTTTTATTAACAATAATTATTATTATTAACCACTATTATACATAAAATTAATAATACATTTTATTCAAAACCTAAGCCAGGTAACACCTAATATTATTTATTTAGGAGAGGGCACGGGTAGAGGAGATTTCTCAACAAATTTTCTATATTTTCTCACGCAGTAGATATACTCGCGAAACTTAATGAAAATTTGTGTTTCTTATCGTAGGACTGTTTATCTCCTTCGTAATAATAATACTTAATACTTTCGTACCCCAAGTTTATATAAAACTGGAATGTTACAAACTATTTTGTTTCAAGCTCGCAAATAAAACACAATATGAAAGATTAGCATCTCCATATTTTATGTTGAGACATCAATTTATCTCATTGGGACTCATATATCTTATTGAGACATCAAACTATTATTCTCGTTGAAACTTTATAACAGAAGATAGAGATCAATAAGATGGAATATTCTAAAAAATACATTTTTGCTGTGCTTTTCTCATGCTATTTTCTTCTTCGTACGCCTTCCTTCGGAGGGGAAGTAAAGTCGCCAGTCCCTTGTAGAATTACTGCACGAAAAAGATCCTCAAGCCTAAAAGTAGCCTCTGGGCTAAATTCAAATCACCTGTTTCGTCGAAAGAGTGATATTTTCTTTTCTCCGCTGAAAGAGAGTGCATTAAAGGAGCACAGTGAAATTTGCGTGGTCAGATGGAAGAGCGGGTATGATGGCTTGTGAAACAATCCTTCGTACGCTTTCCTTCGGAGGGGAAATAAAGCTGGATGTCCCATGTAGTACATGTACTGCATTAAAAGATCCTCAAGCCTAAAAGAAACCTCTGATCTAAATACGTATCATCTGTTTTGCCACCTGTGAGATATCTTCTTTGAAAATAAAGAGAGTGTGTGAAAGGAGCGTAGCGAAATTTACGTGGTCAGAAGAGCAGATCTGATGAGCTGTGTCTCACCACGTAAATTAAGGCATCATTGAATTGTCCTCACAAATCCCCCAAGGATCGACCGGTAAATGGAAACGAAACCCGGAACCCAGATGTGGAAGGTAAACGGTCCGCCCGCCCGCGATGAAAGGTAGAGCTGTGTCCCTCGGAGCCTCTGAAGGCGGCAGCGCCGGCGGCCTCCGCCTGGCATCTCGCGTCAAAGGCGCCGAAGCGTCCCACGCACGGACACGTGGGCAGAGACGCTTCTCCCTCCCCCTCCCCCTCGCCGCGTTGCGTCTCTCGCGGTCTTCCTTTTGCCTGTTTTCACGCGCGCGATCAAATCACTGTCATCTGGCCGCCAACGCGGGAAAGGATACTATCTTCACGTTTTCTTTTCCGATAAGACCCAACGAAATATGTATTTACTAGCCCACCCATGCGAGAACTCACGCGAGTTAAACAACACCCTCTTCCCTATTCTCCCATTTCCATATTAAGAGGAAAATTTGTTCACGAAACGTGTTTATTTGTTTAAAAATATATAACGTTAATTTCCATTGTACTTTTAGAGTATCAAATAGAAGTAAGAAACAATGCAATAGATATTTGAAACAAATTTTCAATAATAGTTTATTTAATATTATAGACAGATGTTTTTGGAAGAATTCACACTTCCTTAAAAACAACATTTGAAGTAATTATGCAATCTTCCTTTTCGCTTTGCAATTCGTCATGTCTTCATAAAATTATCCCTCTTTAAAGACCTCATTTGTTGGTCGCGTTGCGTTGGTTGCGTGTGAGAAACACGAAACTAATCTATACTACTGAAATAACATAGGATAGGATTAACATCAAATGTAGTTATACAAATACGTTTCTATAACTTGGAAGCGAAATGTCTAGTCTTGAAATGTTGCCAACATCGATTTGTTGGTACTTTTTTTCATCATTAAACTATGTATAATAAACGGCGGAGTGAGATTTTGAATTTGAAGAAACGTGATCAGATTATACGTCTCTCCAATACGTCACATACAGTTTTCACCATTCTTTGAGGAAAATAAATCAAATCAAATTACTGTTTTCTGACGTCAATACGGGTCAGGTCTCAATCATCACGCAAACATTCGCGTTTGTTTTTCTGTTAAGTTATTCTGCCATTGAAGGGTTTATTTATATTGACGGATTAATCCCTTGCAGCACACATTAATTACAGGTAAAACTTTGAGTTAGCTTGAAACATAATATTAAATCACTCGTTTTGGGCTGCGATGCTATTTTTGTATAGTTAAAGTTAAACTAAACTTAGAATTGCCATAAAAAAGAAATATGTTTTCAATTTATTACGAAATTTGTTTAAACTAACATTGAGTAAATTCATTTTAGTAGTAATTAATGAATAGAGACCGCATTCTAATATTTATTGATAAAAATATGATTTTTTTAAACGAAATAACCTAGTTGGTATCCTGAAAGTAATTCTAAAATTTAAGAACTTAATGCTCTGTTAAATATTTGATATAAATAAATATTTGGTATAAAGGAATCTTTTTTTTACAATATACACGTCTACCTCTGAGGGAAAAGAGGTTTAGTCTATACAATGTGATAATTAAAATGGAAGTTGTATCTCACATTTCATAATTTAAATGCATATGACATTACGTCTTAGGTATTTTCCTAAACTCTTTCAGTTTTACAGATATTTCATAGTAAGAAGATTTATTCGCATCAATATTCGGACCAAAGAACAATACAAAAATGTATAAAATATTATTAAAATCTTTATTTATCCGTACAATAAAGTCTAACAATTTTATATATTTGCTAGTTATGTAATCAATGTGAGAGTGAAATGTAATTTTACCACCAAATAAAAACGAATATCTGTTATAACTTGCTTTTATTCTGCTCGTTTTTATAAGAAGTGTCTATTGATATCGATGCAGAACTGGAAGGATATTGATTATACAAGTGTTTAGTTTTTCCCAATTAATGAAGAAAACAAATAGGAACCGTTCAATATATTATATTTTTAAAATAAAATTTTCCGATACCTTTGTGAAATGAGTTACAATGGAATTCTTCCGAAATAATATTATTATTAACAAATAGTTTGTCTATAGGAATAAAATATTGAGGAATCGATTTTAATGATCGTACTTCAAAACCATTTTCACCATTTTTCACCTCGATCAACAAGCTCATATTTTTGGCTCTTTGAGACCCTAATAAACGAAGGGATGTTGACATGTGAATTTAGAAAATCAAGGTGTTGGCAGCTTGCGTTGGTCAGTCGGGCCGCGACGTCCCCCCACCCCGAATAGCTTTCCGGAGATCGCTAACAAAGACATTCTTCTCGCCAAACGCTGTGTTGCCTCCGGATCCAAACGGCCGCCAGGTTCGCTTCGCACTGTTTAGTGCTTTTTCCCAACACATTTGAGTGGTGATTCCCAAACAGATTGACTGAAGGTTGGCAATGGGTATTTTCGTCACGAAACTTGAAATAATTGGGATATTCATTTTATACATTATTTGTCAAAGTTTTATATTATTACTGAAAAATAAAGGGGTTTAGAGGTAAATTTCTCGATAATATTTACTCCGAAACTAAAATGAACACAAATATTAAAGAATGAATGAGATGTATAATTAAAAAAAATTCTTTGTAATCTAAAAATCAAAACTTAATTATAAGTAAAAAATTTAAAACTCGAAATGAGCAAAAATACCACAAAAGGTTATTGGATCACCTCCTTGACGTTTATTGAAAATGGAACTCGTTTACTTGAAACTACGAACGAAAATGAATGACATTGTTTTCCAAATATGAGTTAATCTTTAACATTACGTCTGCTTTTATCTTATTCCTTGCTACTGAACTTAGAGCATATTGCAAATATAGGTGTATCTTAAGGCAGGGCACGAATTCTAAGACTGAATACTCATATAACAAGTTCTGAGCCTTTATAATAATAATAATAATAATAATAATAATAATAATAATAATAATAATAATAATAATAATATTTATTTGTTCACAATTGGCTGATGGCCAGTTGGTAATCGTGAATCCATCGATTTATAAAGTGCTTTGAACTGACTTGTAGTACACTGAATGTACCACAGAAAAAGATACAGAAAAAATCTAAAACTAGACCAAAACAAACCCAAATGCTAACACTGGTAATAATTGTTAAAAAAATCCTACATAAATCAACTTACGCAAAACGCTTCTGAGAACAAACGCATACTTACTGAATATCCGCATGTAGTACATACACAACACGTATTTCAAAGTACTAATTTTTTGATCTGCGTGAAATAGTTTAATGATAGAATATTATGGTTATTACAAGAAATAAGGAATTCTAGTAGGAAGCAGCATTTAAAATAATGTCTCAGAACGAATACTTTAATGTTACAATGAGGGTATTATCACACACTCCGCCCGACCACTTAATTTCCCATGCACGATGCGTCATGCGGGTGCTGAGCGGTTATTGACTGCCCGTTGGGAGAAGCATACCACTCAACCCACAGCAAGAGGGTAGGGGCACCTACTACATTTCTAGCCCCCCCCCCTCTTCCATTCAACATTTTATATTACGTATGAGTCCGTAATTTACTAGAAAATAAATAAAACATACAAGGAGAATGAAATTATATGAAATTGAATAATGTCACAATTAATATTGTGTTAAATTATTTAATGATTCAAATAAGAAATACAATTTATTATGTGCTGAACAATTTACTGTTACTAGATGGCTTGGAGAGCCACTTCCACAAAATCGCATAATTCCCAAAATTGTTAAAAAAGGGGAAAATGAAGGACTGAAAATAAAATAATTTATTACGTATGGCGATGGGCCCCTTTCCGAATTTCCCGGAGGACCATGTACCCTTTGATTCCCCCCCTCTGTGAAAATTTAACGTAACGCGAACACAAAAGCTTTGTGTCACGTTATTCAATATCACACATTAGTGAATGATAACATGAACGTAAGCATAAACAAATGACGACAATGAACGCCTGCAACGTGACGACGAGATGCTGTGCTGCAACGCTGACGACGAGATGCTGATTTTAAAACAACACACTATCGTGAAGAGTAATAACATTTATTTGAGCATTAATTGCCCCTCTTTACTATCATTGCTTATGTACCCCTTTCAGGCAAACAATCAGGCGTACAATGAAACGTACTTTAGATTGTGTCTTCTTATTTACTATAATTTAACTAAGTTTGAATGTAAAATTAAATTATTATTCGCATTTTAATTTAGGATTGTATTTAGAATATAATCATTCAGTAGTAAGTAGATTACGATAAGTTGGTAATAAACCATTCGTGTAGTCATTTTAAAGGTCATTCATCGCGAATTCATTTAACTTGGAGCGCCCGAGAGTGCTGCAAACTACTCATTCATTAGAGAAACTCTCTTTTTGTGTATCGAAATTAACTACCTGTTAGAGACGCTATGTCTATTTTTTGTTTTCCCAACTCGGTGATTCATGTCAAATACCTGCGGCCTGAAGATTTGGTGCCAAATATGTATTTGACGTTACAATACCACACAGAGGCCGTGTAACTACCCTGCGATCATAAGTGTGTCGAATATTTTAAGTGAATTTATCTAGAAATTTGAGTAAACAAAGGTTTCTTGGAATACTTTGAATTAATAATTTGTCTTTTAAAAAACTGTTTTCACTTATTTTCGAAAACAACAAATACTTAAAATTTAAAGTTTTCAATTTATTCCTTCAGTACCCGATTTATTAGTCAAAAACTTATTGACATTATTCTATTGTCACAAAAGGGTTTCCTTTTACTACTAAAAATACTGATTTTGTCATTTTATTACAAAAATCACTGATTATAAGTCAATCTTAGTACAATGTTGTTGTTTTTTATTTTTATTTTAGTAGGAATGATGTTTATAATTAGCTTCTTTATTATCGCTAAAGGTACATAAAGTCCTTTCTAAATATTCCCTCCCAATATTTACAAAACTTCTTAATAATCTTTTAAAAAATGGACGATAAATAAGACGCGGTCAAAATGTCGCCTTGCGAGCGGACATGCAACTCGAGAGAGAGAGAGAGAGAGAGAGAGAGAGAGAGAGAGAGAGAGAGAGAGAGAGAGGAGAGAGATATAGAGGAGAGAGAAATAGAGGAGAGAGAAATAGAGGAGAGAGAAATAGAGGAGAGAGAAATAGAGGAGAGAGAGGAGAGAGGAGAGAGAGGTGACAGAGAAAGGGAGAGGGAGAGAGGGGAGAGAGAGAGAGAGATTGAAGGTTACGGCAGTCCAAATTGGGTGCCAAAGCACATTGAAGACGTTGAATATGCATTTGAGAGACAATGCAATTGAGGATATTGCCATTAGTCACATGCGACGTGCGCGGCATAAAGAAGAGAGGAAGAGAGAAGCTCGCCTTCCGGGTGCCCTGTTGCGGCGGGGCTTCGCGTTGCGAGGCCCACTGTACGCCACTCCCCCGAGGACGTCTCCCACCCACGCACGCGGCCACACACACTCTCTGTCGACGCCCCGCCCCCGCCCACGCCCACGCCCACGCGGCCGTTCGCTCCCGCACGCGACGCTTCCGCTTCGGAGGCGAAGACCTCAGGCGCGAAGGCAGCGGAAACTTCAATCACGCCACGGCGATAACGTGAGCCTCAGTAACGTCAACATCTGTACCTCAAACCTCCTGTACCTCAAACCTATGAAGCTCGAAACACGGTACGTCGAACCTCTGTACGTCGAATCTCTGTTCGTTGACCCTCTGTACCTCAAACCTATGTATCTCGAACCTCTGTACCTCGAACCTCTGTACCTCTGTACCTAGATACTCTGTATCTCGACCTGCTGAATCTAGACCCGCTGTATCTCGAACCTACTGTATCTCGAACCTCTGTACCTTTTCCACAAAAATGGAAGTGTCTGTCATAATATATTCACATTGGAAGATAGTTTGGTCACAGAGTTTTATTGGCAGACTGAATCACTGAAAATTTTAAAAATAAAATCATAAAATCACACAATGTTAAGTTTGCATTCTTC
>BOPP01000006.1:19695727-19708537 GCA_017312745.1 Gryllus bimaculatus | reverse complement strand
CTTTTAATCGTATGTCTTGACTTGCCGGGGAGACACAATGGCAGCCAAGCCTGTAACGCGCCCACTGTTGTTTTTTCCCGCAATGTCACGTGCGATGAAATACAAAGTTTATGATTATTTGATTATTTTGAAATACAAAGTTGATGTTGTTATTATTATTATTACTATTATTTTTTCTTTGTTATTTAAGGTCGCATCAACTACTAGGTCATTAGCGACCACTATTGCTTGCAACGGTATAGTAACTGTGGGTTGACACGATAATGATGATGATAGGGGGTGAAAGGACGAAACACAATACAACCATGCCCGAGGCGGGACTCGAACCCGCGATCATTCGGTCCGAGTTCGCTACGGCACTACTGCCTTAGCGATCTCGGCCACCGGATCGGCTATTATTATTATTATTATTATTATTATTATTATTATTATTATTATTATTATTATCATCACAGTTTTTGACTGATTATTTGGTGTTTTCTAGCGCGTAAATTAGCCAAGGTTTTATTCCTGTAAGTGTAGTGTTTGTGTTTTCTCGGGAGGTGGTGGTAATCCCCTCCTGGTTGGTGAGATCCGGGGCCGACCTACTCGGTAGCTAGCGGCATTTCCCCAACCAGGTATCCCCCACCAGCGAGGCACCGCCCCAGCCGGGCCAAGCTCTAAGCTCCCGACATGTGCAGTAGTGTGGTGCATTAAAGAGGAAGTGTGAGTTTAAGTAAGGGGTTAATGAAGAATTACAATGAAGATGAAGGAAAGTTCGGGCGCGATACGCGGCCCGTTTGTTAGGATACTGCTCCGGCATTCGCCTGGCGCTGATCGTAGAAACTACGAAAAGTACAGGTCACAGCAACCGGTCGCTAGGATTCTCCCCCAGACATCGGTTGGATTCGACGTAGTTATCTAGCTCAGTATCGAAAATCCTGCCAATTAGAATGATGACACGACAGTTGTTATAATTAGTAATGAAGGCGAAGATGGTGCAATAGCGGGGTTGACGGGTATGGCGAGAGAACATGTCGCGAAGCCGATTTGCCTACCAAAAACTCCACATGGATCAACAGGTCTTAGTCTCCGGGACCCAGATATGGAAAACGTAGCACCTCCGCATCGCTACCCACGACGCATTGCCTCAAAACTTTCTCTTTAATTTTTTTTTTTTTTGTATATCAGCATTATAAACGCCCTCGTCTGTTGAAAGAAATCGTTCATAATCTGGCATTTTACGGCACAAATGATGACGTATTAATATTTACGGCACGAATCACACATTCAGCCAATCGCAATAAGGGAATCGTGGAGATGTAGAGATACACGGAACAACCAACCACCGTTTTCTCGCACAGATGTCAAATACCCGAGAGTTGTTTCGCAAAATTAAGTTAGATTCTCTTATAAATTTATAATGTTATTTAAAAAATAGCGTATACAACTCGTTTATGATGATGCTTTATTGCATTCGTACAAATTTGAAACATCGCTCCTATCATCGCTCGTTTTCAAAACATGTACTCATGCAATTAAGCTTTACATTACAATCTACTAGTTTAAACTTCTATTATGCTTTGCCCTTTCACAGTTTTTTTCAACTGGAGAGTGTGGTTTAAACATGTTATGAAAATATTGCACGTCACCAGACCAGTTAGTCGACATGAAAAATAAATGTCACTTTTGAAGAAATATATCTGATTATTGTAGAAACGTAGGTTTTTTTCTGCTTCATTTGTAAATTACGCCCGAAAATACATTCCACGTGAGACACGCGAGGTACAGAAGAGAGGGCGCCTGAAAATGCTACTTCTCGGGTCAAGGAAGAAAACCCAAAGGGTCAATTGTTGTGTTAAACATTCAATTCGTCGCGTCGAAGTCGGTGCATGCGACGCTCTTCGGAAGCGTTTGATCTCATGTTGAATTCTCCCCTCGTAATGTAGAGCTGTTTGGAGGACTTGAAAGAAGGAATGCTTCAAAAAAATAAGGCCTTTTCCATCGAGCTTAATTAAAGGAGGGCACTGGCATTGCATTCTGAACCGCCCACGTGGCCTGCCTGTAACTGCACTGTGGGAGCAGTAATTGCATGATGTATTTTTATCGTCTTATATCGCTTCTAACGACTACTCTGGACTAGATAATGCTGTCTTTGCTTTCTCCATATCTGAAACTGTTGCAAATGTTTAATGGTCGGTAATAACGTGTTTTTTCTTAACGGATGACGCCCCATAAAATGAAAGTAGTACTTTAAGATTTTGAGCAGGGTTTGTCGGAAGTGAATCACTAGAACAGAACGAAAACAACTTATCGCTGAAAAAATTTTTAAATGCAAATATTTTGACAAAGGTTTGAAATTCCTCTTCCTTGGAACACATTTTCAAGGTATTTCTGTTTGTACGTTTAAAAATTCTCACAAACATTTATTCGTCGCAAATGTTTCTAGCCAATAATACATAAATTTGGTAGATTACATTCTCTTTTCCAAAACATTACACCAATACAAAAATTTAAAATGAATTTTTATGAAGTTTATTTTCAGTGGATAACTAAAGTCTAAAATTCTAATTTAAAAGAGAATAATAATAAAACTATATATTCTATGTGACAAAATTTACATCGAATGCGTAACATAATACGTTCTCTTTGCAAATAGATCATATTTATATTTGCAATTTATCGTCTGATTTTTTATATATTTAACTTTCAATTTTACAAAGAAATTATCTGAACTTACTTGCATTCCCAACGTCTCAATTAAGCAAACATAAGTGTAAATTACAAACTTTTATATTACACATTTTCACTAATTTGAAAGATAGAAAACATAATTTTGTGACATCAGCTCTAGATAAGTATTTCATTTTCTAATTGCAATTCTTACATTCAACAAAGATACAATACTCATAAATGGAAAATGTAAACTTTCATTTTCAGGACAGAAAACGTTGAAATATTTTATTCCTTGTCTAGTGTAAATTTTTCCAACAAGAATTTATTCCAATAAGTTTACAAGGTGACATATAAGTAGGTGAACGTGGGACAAGAGTTCGCATTTTTTTATAAAAATGTGAATTTCCACTATAATTGATATATTGATTAGTTTTTGCACACAGTTATGCGTAATGTATGAAGAATAACTGTCCAAACAAGTATGACGTATCTTTAAATTTTATACCTAACAAAACATTATAGAAGAAAGTGCAGTGTTCGGACTTCTGCTCCAGTTGTGGAGTAAAAATATCAAAAAAGGGGCAAAAATCCGAATATACCAAACACCTAAACTTTCTTAGAAATAAATTAATAATGTTTAAAGGCTCATACGCATTACGCTAATGTAACATCAGCTTTATTAGTAAATGATTAAAAGTGATACGTAGATTCAGAAATATCATAATAACTATAAACTATACTCTAATAAACATATCTCATAATAAATTCACATAAGATACTGAATACATTAACTCCCTCACAAATCACATAGAAATTACCCTCTTCATGTGAAGTTTATTTTCATGTCACCACTCTTTACAGAAATCATTTTAGATTCAGCCTTCAGCTGAAATATCTTCAAATTCCATTTCGCAAGCAGGGCATAGCTCTATCGAAGTATTTTCAATGGCAATTGTTTTATTAATTTCATTTCCTCTCTAATTTGTGGAGTTACAAAACGATTTCTTTTTGTCATTTCTTGGCTGTTATTTCTCCATTTCAAGTGCAGTGTTGTAAGGTGACGATGTATGGTGGACTTCTTTCCCCGCTGCGATCGTTTTCTATTCAATCCTGTCTGTGGGATGGGCATAATGTCCAATGCCGAATAATGTTGTTTTCCCCGATTCTCTGAAGTGTCACTATTTGGAGAATCGCGTTTCCTGGAGGAGTACTGTGAACTTGCTCAGTGCAGTTGACGATAGCTCCGATGAGTGATTTATGGTTTTATCACATGACTGGTGTACTTCATCTTCTCCATTTAATGCCAACTCCTCCGTCAGTGTAGCAGGAGAAATGAGTCCCTGGTCTGTGACCTGTAAAGGAAGGACGCCTTCCTCTTCAAATTTGAATCTGTCAATGGGTACAATAACTCAGATCTCAAAAGCTTTCACAGCCTTCTCTGTCGTACAATTCTTCATGTGCGATTTACCAAACAGTTCCGCTACCTGAAATTGGGTGATGACCCTTCCTGGATACATTTCAACATGTGTTACAATTCTCTACAAGTGGGGAAGACGTCCACTCGCTGCAGTATTTGCACAGGAACTACCAAACTCTTCTCACAGAACATCAGTCATGACACTTTCCAATTTACATTGCAAGAGTGCTAATTTCACTACTCGCAAACAATAATTTCTCTAATCGGACTCTTACGCTAAGTATATTTTTGCCCTCTTCTACTGTAATTATAGCAAAACATGGAGAGGGTAATTAAGCATGTACCAGCTGCGTTAGCGGAGAGCGTAATGCTTTGATCGAGCGCATCAGCTTTCGGATGGCATCAATTCTGTCCAGCTGTCATGGATTTCATCATGTATTCTACATCAGCGAGTTTATGCCGGGATCAAATTCGTAGTTCACCTGATCTTATCGACGCTTTTCATGACAATTTCCTGGAATATATCGGAGCAGCACTTTCTACAACGGGTCGCGAATTGTGATGTATCTTCTCTTTCACGTCCTTTCCCATCATCTCACTCAAACCCTGATTGAGACACCGTGTGCGTATGAGGGAGTGGATAAGTCCCATTCCCTCCACCACATATTCAGCCTACACCGATGGGGAGTATGTTAAGTTCCTCAAGGCAGGTAAATAAACAAGTGTAAATTTTTGAATGCGATCATACATCTCACGAGTTGGCAGTTTATTCAGGCAGTAAATTCAGTGTTTAGAAACCCATAATTACTACTCGTAAGAAACTTGAAACTCAAGATATCTTCCAATCCTCTTCTTTTGTTCATTTTTTACCTCTTTTTGTAGTAATTCTTCTACTTTTTTCTTCTTCCTATTTCTTCTTCTAGTTTGTATCACATTCCGAAAGGGCGTTGACAACCAAGCACCGATAACTGGCACTTGGTTTTCCTAGTAAATAAAATTACAGACGACGATTATTAAATACCTGGTGGTTTGCACGAGCTTTCCTCACCACAACAAGAGAAAAACAAAGATGCCTTACGCGGGAATGGAACCCAGGACCCTAGCGATTGCCAACGGTATCACTTACGCTCTTCAGGTCTGCAATACCACTCTGTGTATAAACTCAACATTACGTTGGGCATAACGACTGCAGAAAGAGGGAACCGCCGTGTGATGGGGTACGCGACCCCACCAAGCGCTTCATTCTGTTCGTAGAGCGTTCTCCGCGGCGTCTAGCGTTTATGATTGTGACAAAAACTCTTGGAATTCCATCTCGGCTTCATCGTCGGAACAAACGAGTGGAAGGGCCCCCCTCCCCCGCTCCATCTACGCCCACGAGCCGTCGCCGCAGCCGTCAGAGCTATTTTGATTCTCATTTTTCGCTCCATCGGCCCCTTTGTCGCGGCGCGCGCTCCCGTGACAGCGCGCGACCCAGCCTTCAGCAGTTTCTCATGTTTAGTTGAAATAATGTAATATTAATAATAAATAATAATAATATTAATAATATAATATATATGATGATAGATGATGATGTGAGATATTGATAGACACAAAACAAGAAGCAAGCCAATTTTGCGCACAAGTATTGTAGAAGCTGACGGTCACTAGATCTACCCGTTAGGTTGTTGCAAACTGGAGTAGATTTTTAATCTTTTAACAACTCATAACATCTTAGTCGGGCTGGTAGAAAAAAATAATATATAATATAATGAATAATAACATAATAATATAATAATAATAAATAATAATAATAAATATAATAATCACAGGAGCGGATTATAGAGCGATGAAACTGCTGAGCTGGGTCGCTGGCGCTTGTCACGAGGAGCGCGCGCCCGCGGACAAAGGGGCCGATGGGCGAAAAATGAGAATCAAAATAGCTCTGACGGCTGCGGCGGACGGCTCGTGGGCGTAGATGGAGCGGGGAGGGGGCCCCTTCACTCGTGTTGTTCCGACGATGATCCGAGATGGAATTCCAAGAGTTTTGTCACAATCATAAACGCTAACGCCGCGGAGAACGCTCTACGAACAGAATGAAGCGCTTCGTGGGGTCGCATACGCCATCACACGGCGGTTCCCTCTTTTCTTTGCAGTCGTGAGCCAACGTTATGTTGAGTTTAACACAGATGGTATTGCAAGACCTGAAGAGCGACGATGGTTTCGTAACCGCGTTAGCGGACTTTGACCAATTCGCGGGTTCAAAACCCGATCGAAGCACGTAGGATTTTTAAGGGGAAAAATCCTTCGTACGCCTTCCCTCGCCAGGAAGTAAAGCCCGCTGTCCCATGTAGTAGATTTACTTGCATGTAAAGATCCTCAAGCCTAAATGACGCCTCTGAGGGTAAATTAAAATCGCCTGTTTCTACGCCCAGAAAATACCTCCTTTCTCTGCTTAGTTTGATGAAAGGAGCGTAGAAATTTGCGTGGTCAGACGGAAGAGCGGCCTATGGCCGGAGTCTCGCCACGTAAAATAATGGCAAAATTACAATTCAATCAAGAGCGTAAAGTGATACCGTTGGCATCGCTTGGTCCTGGGTTCCATTTCCCGCGTAAGGCATCTTTTGTTTTCCCTGTAGTGATCAAGGGAGGCTCATGCAAAACCACCAGGGGGTTTAATAATCGTCGTCTTCATTATATTTCCTACGGCAAGCAAGTGCCAGTTATCGGTGCTTGGTTGTCAAAGTTCTTTCGGAAAGTGATACAAGAAAATAGAAGAAGGAACAGAGGAAGAAGAAAACAAAAGGAGAAGGAAAAACAACAAAAAAAGTATGTAAAAATGACAAAAAAAGAGGATTGACGATATAGTGAGTTTTCAAGTTTTCTTACGAGCAGTAATTCTAGGTGGTCTAAACACTGAATTACTGCCCTGAATAAACTGCCAACTCCGTGAATAGTATGAATCGCATTCCAAAATTACACTTGTTTATTTACCTTCCTAATTCAATCCCTTATAGGATCCTTAACATATCACCCACTCGGTGTAGGCTGAATGTGTGGTGGATGGAATGGGACGTACCCACTCCCTCATACGACACAGTGTCTCAATCAGCGTATTTGAGTTTTGAGATGATGGGAAAGACTCGTTGAAAAAGAGAAGATACATCACAATTCGGCGACCCGTTGTAGAAAGTTCTGCTCTTGATTTATTCTCAGCGAATTTCTCATAAAAAGCTCGATAACATCAGGCGAACTACGAATTCGAATCCGCATGCGGCATAACTCCGCTGACGACAACAAGTGATAATCCATGACAGCTGGACAGAATGATGCCATCCAGAGATGCATGCGCTCGATCAAAGCATACGCTCTGGCGCTAACGCAGCTGTATCAGCTTAATTACCTCTCCATGTTTTGGTATATTACAGTAGAAGAGCAGGTAAAAAATGCTTAGCGTAGAGTCCGATTAGACCGTAATTACACTTTTCGAGTAGTGAAATTAGTTCTCTTGCAACTGTAAATTGGAAAGTTCAGCACTGATGCTCTGTGAGAAGGGTTGGTAGTTCCTGTGCAAAACGGCAGCGAGGGACTTCTTCCCCACTGTAGAGAATTGCCAACGGCATGTGAAATGTATCCAGGAAGGGTCATCACCCAATATATGTAGCGGAACTGTTTGTAAAAATCCGTTACGTGAGATTGCTAGACAGAGAAGGCTCGTGAGTTAGTTTGAGATCTGAATTATTGACCATTGACAGATTCAAATTTGAAGGGCGAGACGTCCTTCCTTTACAGGTCACCAGACCAGGGACCCATTTTCTCCTGCTCACCACTTGACGAAGGAGTTGGGCAATTCTTAAATCGAAAAGATCCTGAAGTACACCCAGTCATGTGATCAAGCCATACAAATGCCTATCGGCACTATCGTCAACCTTTGCACGTGAGCAAGTTGCACCAGTACTCCTCCAGGAACGCGATTTCCAAATATGAACCTTAGATAATCGGGGAAAACAACATTACTCGGCCGATCCCGGTGGCCGAGACGCTAAGCAGTAGTGCCGTAGCGACTCGGACGAAGGATCGCGGGTTCGCATCCGCCTCGGGCCATGGTTTGTATTGTGTTTCGTTCCTTTCACCCCTTATCTCATCATTATCGTGTCAACCACAGTACCATACCGTTACAGCTAATGGCGCTAATGACCAGTAGTTCATGCGCCTTAAATTAAAAAAAAAAAAAAAAAACATTACTCGCACTTGGACATTATGCCCTCCAAAGACAGATTGAAATAGAAAACGAATCGCAGCGGGGAAAAGAAGTTCACCATACATCGTCACTTACAACACTGGCACTTGAAAATGGAGAGAATAACAGCCAAGAACATGACAAAAAAGAAATCGTTTTGTAACTCCACAATTAGAGAGGAAATGAAATTAATAAAACATTGCCATTGAAAATTTACTTCGAATAGACTATGCCCTGCTTGCGAAATTGAATTTGAAAGATATTTCAGCTGAAGGTCTGAATCTAAAATGATTCTTGTAAAGAGTGGTGACATTAAATAAACTTCACATGAAGAGGGTAATTTCTATGTGATTTGTGAGGGAAGTTAATGTATTCAGTATCTTATGTGAATTTATTATGAGATATGTTTATTAGAGTATAGTTATAGTTATTATGATATTTCTGAATCTACGTATCACTTTTAGATCAGTTACCATAAAGCTGATGTTACATTAGTTATAATGCGTATGAGCCCTTTAACATTATTAAATTTATTTTCCTTTTTTAAAAGGGAAAGTTAATATGTTTTGTATATTCGGATTTGCCCCTTTTCTTTGAGATTTTATTCCCATAATGGAGCAGAAGCCGAACACTTGCACTTCCTCTCGTAGTTAATGTTTTTTGATGAATGAAATTTAAAGATACGTCATTCTTTTTGGCAATTATTCTTCATACATTACGTAGAACTGGGTAATTAAAAACTATCATCGTATTCAATTATAATGGACAAAATTCAATTTTTACTAAAAATGCTGAACTATTGTCCCCACGCTACGGCATGTCACCTTGTAAACTTATTTGGAATAGAATCTCTTGTGGGAAAAATTTACACTAGACAAGATAAAATATTTCAATCGTTCTCTGTCCTGTGAAAATGAAAGTTTATATTTTCTATTTATCAAATGATATCTTGTGACTGTAGAATTTCAATTAGAAAAAGAAAATACTTACTCAGAGCTGTTTGTCACAATATTATGTTTTCTATTTTTAAAATTAGTAAAAATGTTATGTAAATTCAAACTACACTTAAGTTCGCTTAATTGAAGACGTTGGCAATACAAGTAGTACAGTATCTATTGAGACTTTGGGAATACGGGAAATACAATAAAATCTCTTTGTAAAAATGTAAGTTAAAAGATATCAAAAAATCAGCACTATAATTTACCAAATCTAATATGATCTATTTTGCAAAGAAAACGTATTTGTACGCATTCCGAGTAAATTTCACCACATAGAATAAACAGTTATATTATTTATAATAATTTTTAAATAAAAAAAATTGACGTTGATAGTTCCCTGAAATAAAACCTTCATAAAATGGCATCTTAAATTTTTGTTTTGTGTATGTTTTGGAAAAAGAGTCTGTAACTTCAAATGTTATGTATTATTGACTGAAACATGCGCAGCCCCGAAGAAATGTTTTGTGTTGAGTTTTTAACGTCATTGACCAGAAGTAGAGTCCAAAATGACTCCCACGACAAGAGGAATTTCAAGTCTCTGCCAAATTATTTTGAAATTAAAATTATTTTTTGCAGTGAGAGTTTTTTTCGTTTCTCTTTTAGTGCTTCACTTCGGACAACCCTGCTCAAAACCGTAAAGGAATTACTTTCGCTTTATGAGCGTCATCCGTTTTAGAAAATACACGTATTTACCGACCATTACACATTTGCAACCAGTTTCAAGATATGGAGAAAGCCAAAGTTAACATTATCTAAATCCAGAGTAGTTGTAGGAACGCAATACAAGACGATAATATTACATCATGCAATTATGCTTCCCACAGTGCGTTTACAGGCAGACCACGGTGGGCGGTTCAGAATGCAAATGCCAGTCGCCCTCCTTTATTAAGCTCGATGGAAAAGGCCTTATTTTTTGAAGCCATCTCCTTCTTTCAAGTCCTCCAAAACAGCTCTACATTACGAGGGGAATTCAACACGAGATCAAACGCTCCGCAAGAGCTCGCATGCACGACTTCGACACGACAATTGAATGTTTAACACAACAATTGACCTTTGGGTTTTTCCTTGACCAGAGGAAGTTGCATTTTCAGGCCGCCCTCTCTTCTGTACCTCGCGTGTTCTCAGATAGAATGTATTTTTCGGCGTAATTTACAAATGAAGCAGAAAATAATGACCTACGTTTCCACGAATAATTCAGATATATTTTCTTTAAAAGTGGCATTTATTTTTCGTTGTCGACTAAATGGCCTGGTGACTAATATTTTTAGAACGATGTTCAAACCGTCCTCTCCAGATGGTAAACTGTGAAGGGCAATCATATAGAAGTTTAGTAATAGTTTAAGATTTGTTTGCATGAGTATATGTTTGAAAACGAGCGATGTCTAGAGTGATGTTTTCAAATTTGTACGAATGGCAGATAAGGATACATTATAAACGGAGTTGCATAGCGGCTATTTTTTTTGTAAAACAGGTAATGATAAGATGGATATTTATTCGGATTATTTGACATCTGTGCGAGAAAACGGTGGGCGCTGTTTCGCTTACCTCTACCTCCCCCCGATTTCCTAGCTGCGTTTGTTCTGAACGTGTGATGACGCAATCATTCAGTTACGTAAAATCTAATACGTCTCATCAATTTGTGCGTAAAATGCCAGATTATGAACGCTTTTCTTGCAACAGAAGAGGTAGTTTATAAATGCTGTATACAAAAAATAATTTAAGGAGAAGGTTTGGAGGCAATTGTTTCGTAGTAGCGTATGCGCCAGGTGCTAAGTTTTCCATCTCTGGGTCCCGGAAGACCAAGTCCTGTTGATCCATTGGGTATTGTGGTGGGCACTCTGTCCCTCCCGTCATAGCCTGTCAATCCCGCTATTCAACCATCTCCGCCTTTCTAGTACTAATTACAAACAACTGTCGTTCTGTCATCATTCTAATTGGAGGATTTTCGGATACTGCTAGACCGAACATAACAACGAATCCACCGATGTCTGCGGAGATTCTAGCGACTGGTTCTGGACCTGTAGTTTCGTTAAGTTTCTACGATTAAACGAGGCGAATGCCGAGTAGTTTCCTAACAAACGGCCACGTATCGCGCCCCGAACTTTCCTTCCTTTTCATTGCAATTCTTCATTAACCCCTTACTTTACTCACACTTCCGTCTTTAATGACCACACTCTACACATGTCGGGAGCTTAGAGCCTTGTCCCGGCCTGGAAGGTACCGCCGCTTGTGGAGATACCTGGTTAGGGGAACATTCTCTAGCTATCTATTGAGGTCGGCGCCGGATCTGGCACCAACGAGAGGGGATTTACCACCAACCTCCCGAGAGAAAACAAACACTACACTCCTTACAGGATTAAAACCTTGGCAGTGGTTACGCGCTAGAAAACACCAATAATCAGTCAAAAACTGTGATATATAAAATATATAAGGATAATATATAATATAATATAATATAAATAATATAATATAATAGCTGATCCCGGTTGCCGAGCTCGCTAGGCAGAAGTGCCGTAGCGAACTCGGACCGAATGATCGCGGTACTTCGTCCCGCCTCGGGCATGGTGTATTGTGTTTCGTCCTTTCACCCCCTTATCATCATTCATATCGTGTTCAACCCACAGTTACCATACCGTACAAGCAATAGTGGTCGCTATGACTAGTAGTTCGATTGCACCTTAATAAAAAGAAATAATATAATAATTAATAAATAATAATAATAATAATAATAATAATATATACATAATAATATAATAATAATGAGAATTATATATAATAAACAACAACTTAATCATAAAACTTTTGTTTTCATCGCACGTGACAGTGGGGCGTTACAGCTTGGTGCCTTGTGTCTCCCGGCAATCAGACTACGAGTTTAAAAGATTAACGATTCTAAGTGCAGATAGCAACCTAATGACTCGTAGAATTTAAATTGGGCGTTGTGCTTTGTGATCATCAAGCTTTTCAACTGTGTTAATACGATTCAGTTATTCAGTTACGGCTCGTGAGCCACTGTATGTTATACAGGAGCTAAGCGGCCAGGGCGCCGAAGATGCGTCCACCGTTATGGCGGTCGGATCCCGATCTGCGACTTCAGGAAAAAGTGCGCACAAAACGGCGCTCCGCTTCTGCGAGGCAGAGCCGTCTTCGCCCCCGCCCTCACGCCCCCCCCGCTCTCGCCCCCCCTCCACCCATCGGTCCTGCCGCAGTTCGCCCCGTTTCCACGACCCGCTGCCCCCCCTAGCGCAAATTCCACCGCCTGCCACCACCCGACACGCCAAGTGACGGCGTGCTTCGCCAATCGCACCCCACCCAAGTTCTTCTCCTCGCCTGATGGTTCTTCAGCAGTCCCTGCCACCTTGTGCTTCGCACCGATGTCGGCTGCCGAGCTCAGGCCGCCGGCTGCGCGCGCTAACCATCGGCTTCGCATTGCATCCGCGCACGCCCCTCCAATCTGCTCCCTGGTATCTCGCCCACCCGACGTAATCCCGCTCCTTCTATCCTCCGTTATCCCCATCCCTTTT
>BOPP01000006.1:19670040-19695702 GCA_017312745.1 Gryllus bimaculatus | reverse complement strand
CTAAGACAGGCCTCAAAACAGCGCCCTAGGACCAAAGCTAGTCGCAGACGCGGCCATTCAGGTTACCGTCGAGATCAAGAGCAATACTTTTGTTTCTTAATTTTTGTATTGCTTTATCGTTACGAAAACTGTAAAAACCGGTATATGAACAAAGGGGAAAACGTATGAAAGTAAATCTGAACTCAGCACTCAGTGTTTATAATTGATTATAATAACAGTACAAAATTTACAATTAGACCATTTCTCACTCTAGACACCATTTCAATGTCTTTGATCCATCACCGTGCTAATTTTACAGCGTCCTCAGAAATAAGGATTTCGATTGAACAGTATGCAATGTAGGCACTGGTTTCTCACCTACATGACGGAGGCAAACCTTCTGCCTCTTTAAGAAGACAAGCAGATGGTAATTACACGTGACCAGATCGGGACTGTATCCAGGATGCTCTACCACCAAAATATACAGATTTTGAAGAGCTTGAGTTAAAGGTTCGTGGATGCCCGTTGCTTTTTATTAAAATAATGTCTCGACAATTAATTTCGGCGTTCTCATATTCAGAAACTGACTAACGTGCATATGGTTTGCCACATCATCAATAGTCATTCATCGGTTTTTCAGAATCAGGGCATGAACTTTTTATTGATTCGTAATTTGTGATTATTCATGAGTTTTTTTAATCCCATCAAGACTTTTGGAACTAGTCCAAAAGTAGAGGTAATAATAAAGGGCTCTTCTCACTTGCTACGTGTGCCAATGACCTTTAACTAGCCCAAGGAGTTCAGAATTTTTATTTCTTTTAATATATTTCATATGCAAATTAGTGCACTTATTTATAGATTCAGATATTAACGGCCATTTATAAAATTCTTATCAGTGAGTATTTTGTCAGACGTGTTGAGAATCAAGTGTGGAAAGAGTGAAATGAAATGCTTGATACGCAAACCTGAAGACTAAAGACAGGAGGATACTCTGCAGATATACAAAAGGTCTCATGTATTCATTGACCCTTTTCTTTGCACGCAGAATAAATTTAAAAGTGTAATTAAGTCCACTTTCTTCATATACTCGCCTGTCGAACTTCCAGGGTTGTAGCAATCGCGGTAATTAATTTAATGAAAGACATACATTCGGCAAACATTACATTATTTTTCGCTCTAACCAATGCAATTGGTAAAGTAAGTATAAGGAAGATTGTGTTTGCGCGCCGCTGTTTATGTAATTTGTGAACCGTGACGATGGGAACAGTAATTTGTGGCAATTAAATTTGGTTAAAATCCAATTTCTTTATTCCAAAATAAAATAACGATTAATAGTATTGGTGTTAGTTGGGTAATTTTTCAATGAGACTTTTGGGTATTTATCACTGTAATTGAACTACAGATGAGATGTTGTTGGCATCGAAACACTTTGTAAGTTGGTAGAGTCTTTACAAACTTTTTTTTTAATTTTAATTTGATTAATTTTTAATGATGATCAGATAGTGACCACTTAGACAGTTTTCAGACGGATGGATTGAGATGACATAATTCGTTCTGCCATTTTTTTCACTATACCAAATGATAAAGAGGAAGTTAAGTAATAGATCGCATTATTACTACTTGTTAATTTGACTTGATTATTATTACTTGTTCATTTGTTTACAATTAATTTGGTACAGTAAGTAGACATTCAACACAATGTCATATTTTCCATACCAATAATATATTTTAAAGAATATTTTTGGGGATGTGGACATTCTTAGAAATAATTCACCTGTGGGAATGATCATTTTTTTACTATATTACGACATTGTGAATTGTAAATACTCAAGCGAATAGTCTCGGCATATCTACACTTTCTAGCACTTGAATCGATCGTTTAAGTAAAACTATTTAGCCCCGTATATGCGATCATTTTAAAAAATTAAAGGGTTTTCTTTTGTTGTATTTTTCATGACTAAAATAATGACGTTTCTTAAACAAATTAATAATTGTCTCGTAGCCAAGAAAAAATTCAAGTATTCAGGTTTTCATGTCACGTTTTGGTACTAAATGAGACGTGAAGGATTCGATTGACTGCGTGAAATGCAAAACAATAGAATGGAGGATCCTATTTTATGCAGCAGCTGCAGGGACCACGCCTTCTCCCTGTGGGCTATTTTACATTCTCTGAGGCAACTTGGGGCAGAGCCTTTGAACTTCACTGGTTTATTATTATTCACTTACGAAATTTCACCTGCAATGTTTTGCAGTTCAATGGTATGAGAAAATCAAAGCAGCTGACAACAGCGCCATGGCGGGAATGTTTCCAAATGGTGATCTCCAACTTCAGTTATCCCGTAATTAAGACTTCAAGAACAATAAAAACAACTTAAAACGTCAATTTATTAATAAAGTTGATGTACACTTCGAAGACTCACGTGCAGTGAGTAGGAGCATTAACAGAAATTTACTTTAACAGAACTTTAACAGAAATTTGCATAGTCAGGCGTTTAAAGAGCCTGTAAGAAGGTTCTGAGCTTACGTTTGTCTCCCTGTGCCGGCGTCTCAGAAATGAGTGCATAGGATTTCCTTACGGAAAACGTAGCAAAGGAAAACAGATCCCGCTCTCTCTTCCCTGAGATCCATTTTCTTGCGATTCTCCTTTCAATGTCAGGAGGTCATGTTTCAGTGCAACGACCTCTGTCTGCCACGCTCACACACATTCTCAGAATTATGTTGCCCTTCACGACCATGTGTTAGTAACTGGTATGTTGTTCATGGGACGGTCAGATCAATAAAAAATATTCTTATTACCAACATTTCGAGTTTCATGTTTTACATCTTCTGGACTAATCATAAAGAAGAATACAAAGTTTAATTAATAATTATTATACATGAACCAAAGCTTTGTTGATGTTTCTCGGGGAGTCAACAGCTGCCATTAGTCCCGTAAGTGTAGTGTGTTTTTTATCGCTTGCCGCGGCTGTGATCTTTCTCCCGTTGGATATCCGACCTAAGATGGCTTACGGTGATTTTCTCCACCAAGGTCTCTCCCTCTAGCGGGGCACCTCCCCAGCCGGGACAAGCCCTAAGTTTCCGACTGGTCTCCCGACAAGTCTGATATTATAGTGTAAGTGTCAGTAGGTAAGGCCGGCAACAGACTACACCGAGAGATGTGTTGCGAGAGATGTGCGACGTGAAGTGAGAAAAGAGACTGCGTTCGCACACTAGAAATGATTCAAAATGCTTCTATGTTAATTAGGTGAGGTAGATACCTTTTTATTATGATATATAAATAAAGAGGTTGTTTGGTATCAATACTTTTTATTCAGCTTATGATCGTTTCGATCGCATAGCGTTCGCATAGCGTTTCGCATTTCGTTCTCTGTTCAAACTTAGTTTTCTGCTCGGAAGCTGCAAGCTCTGAGGATGATCGCTATGCGGTCGAAACGATCATAAGCTGAATAAAAAGTATTGATACCAGACAACATCTTTATTTATATATCATGCTTCTATATGCCACAAACCGAGAGTGGAGTCAGCAGTTAGCTATGAGATCAGCTGCGAGTCTAATTTCTTGTTTTAATAAATGATCTAGTGTAATTTTGTACCCGTGAAATCCTTGTTTTATTATCATAATCGTAAATCATCCATTTGAGTTCGAGTTGCCTAAAGATAAATACATTACTTCAATGCTTATAAATCATTATTTAATGTAGAAAAGGAACTGTATGTGACGTATAGGGAAGATGTACAATATATGTATGCAAATTTTCTTGATCTCCGATATTTCTACCCCGTCTGTTTTATTGTATTTGTTGGTTGAATAATGTATAAATGGTGAATGATCAAATAATTCATAATTAACAAATTAATTTATAAATAAATGCGAATTAAGAAAAAATTAAATATTAATTCATTTCTTTCAAAATACCCTTTCATGTTTCTTGCTTCAAACCTTTATTTTTATATTGCTCATTATGTACTGCCTTCTTACAAGATATAATATTTTCCACGTATGTTTTCCTAGTTCATTTCCGTTTAAAGAAAAAAATGATAAATTTAGTGATAAATTTTAAAAAAATGTTGTTTATCAAATCTTTCACTGATAAATATTACAATCTCAATCGGTTCTTCTCACTGTTCAGAGTTTTCTGCGGCAGCGAATGCTTAAAAGTCATATAACAAATGAAGGAGTATAAATGTGTTCAAGAAAACTCGCTCGCTGACAGACTCAAGCGAGGAACTCTTTGGCCTCTGCACAGGCGAACGAGAAAACTCATTTAAGTGTGTGGGGGTCGATACGTGTTCTTTTTTTCGATTTTCCACATTTCTCGTCGCACATTTCTGGAAACACATTCCTCGATGTGTCTGTTGCGGGCTAAGAGGTTAGAATAGTGACCAAGGAGAGGAAGGAAGATCGCATGCGGTGCGTGTTTTTTTTTTTTTTTTTTTTTTTTGCCTACTGCTCCGACCTTCGCCTAATGTTGATCAGAGAAACCACGATCAGAGCAGCCGGCACAAAGAAGACTGAAGTGCCGACGTTTCAACCAACATATTACGGTCTTCTTCAGGCCTGTAGAGCCAAAAAGACCGCGATATGTTGATCGAAACGTCGGCACCTTAGCCTTCGTTGCGGCGTCACCCGGACAGCTCGGATCAAATTATTTTTTTCTTATTTTAATCGTGAAAATTTGCTGATTATTCTAATGATTATTCTTATGTATTTCTTCTTCTATTATCATGACCCGAGTATCGCCACGTAAATTAAGGCATCATTTCAAATCAATTCTTATTTCCTCTTATTGTGGTGTTATTATAATACATGATATATTTCATTGTAATACCTAATAATAATTGTACAATCACTGTCATTGTATAAAAAGAATGTAATGTGTTTATGAGTTGTAATATTGGATTATAATACCCGATCTAATATTAAATATGCGAGTGACGGAATATTACTATTTACAAATGCAAGTGGAAGTTCTCGGGTAAAGATAGGTCCGAATATATTCCCAGTCCGTCCAACTATATTCCATTTTCTTCTTACATATTTTTTAAGTAGACTAAGTAGTTAGAAATAACTAGTATTACAGAATATGAAGTAATAATTATTTTTAATAACAGAAAAGTTACCAACACACGTACTTAACTCCAATTAACATTGAACACTAACATTATCTGATAATAAAATACTATTTTCGATTTACATTATATTTTTAAAAGATGATTTGACACAATCATAAGCATCATGGTGAACAGATTTTTACTTGCATTTGTCAGATAGTTGCTTTGTCGTCAGTCTTGCAGAGGTGGCGAGAATCCGGAGACAACAGTCTATCTCGTTTTAAAGTTTCAATTCTAACAAATGGTTTCTCTCTGAAAGGGTGCATTCCAGATCACTTCCAACAGTTCCATTATGAAAGTCCAAGAAATATCTAACTATTAAATGTTTTTTCTAACTTTCTAAATTGTTTATTTTTGTAAAGTGGGATATCCAGAGAAAAATTAGATCGGTTGTTAACATGGGAAAGTCCTTTCTAAAATCATCATATGGACACTCGACAGTAGACTAAATACATAACTCTTAATCCCAAAATCCTCGTACTATGAATGTTTATTTCAGACGATATTCAATTGTAGTAAAATTCTTTTTGAATAGAACAAGTTGGATTTGTGAGAGTGCCAAGCGCTTAGACTTAAAAACCGTATCTGTATTGGTTTATTACTATTCAAGAATCCGATTGATCACGCTCCAAATCCGGACGTTTATAGCTCTATAAAAGTTGTTATAAACACCACCCTCAGATTTAGAGCATGATGGTTAAGAAGCTGTAGCATATATATTTCCATAATGACGTAAACATTTTTGATCCATTTCACCATAAATGTAAAATACCATTTTAGTTTTACAAAATTTGAGTTAGTTTTTTATTAATGCAGTATATCGCTTTTCAGTTTATTTTTTTATATTCATTTATATTTTGGGAGTACCGATGAATTTTTTATCGACACATCGCATGATACATATTTCTAATTTACAATGCGCGAAAAAATTGCAAGGAAACTACGTGGCCTCCGGACATGTGAGATATATTGGCAAAAAATGTTTAGTTAAAATATGTAATCTGTTGCAGTTTTATACAAAAGTATTTTATTTGTTTTTATCAGGATGCGTAATACGCCTAGGAAAATCATTTTGTGCAGTTTCCTTCAGCAGCATATGTGCTGCTGCAGAGCTTTAGTTTTAACACATTTCAATGTGAATACATGTAGCGGAAAATAACAGAAAATTTTGATGAAAATTAACAGCCGTCGTTAAACTAGTTTTTTTTGTGAATTCAAATGTCGAATAACTCCCATTTAAAAAAGTCTATTTCTGGTAATTTTGAATAATTAAAACTTTTAGAGATCTCATTGAAATAATAGTTTAAAAAAATGATGTTTATTTGTCTATATAAAATCTTTGGACAGATATTTGGACGTGCTCTGCACATGGACGCAAAGGTCATGGGAAGTGCAGCTGAAAACTGCACGGGTACAAGTGATGCAGTGTGATTGTAGGGAATAAAAATAATCCCTCTAAAAAATTCGTCTCTGTGTCTCTCAGCCACCTTTCCTAGTAATGCAATGGTTAAACCTAGTTTTTCTATGACCATCATCGGTGTTGTCGTTTAAAACAATTTCTCTAAGAAAGTCACTGAGTTCCTCGTTGCCAAAACACGCGTTGCACAGGCTCACACATGAAACTGTGTTTTGATCACTGTGCAGCACAGTCTCAAGACAGGACTGTTCTGCTTTACGTTGGACTGCCTCGAATCGCACAGGAGCTTGATATCTTCGCGAGATGGAAACTTATGTTGCGTCGCCTGAGTCACCCCCCCCCCATGTGCGTCTGATCTGTGTTTATGGAAGGCCAAAAATAATGGGTTTTAGACTTTCCGGTTTTTCACTGTCTGCGTAACCTGACGGTTCACGCGGAAAAAATAACCGTTTATTGAAAAAGCATTTTTTTCGTTTTATTAAATGTTTGTTCATAAACATTATTTATTGTGTTGTAAATACAATATAATTTATGAATTGCAGAATCCAGTTTGAAAATAGTCCAATGATAAAAAAATCTTAAAATAATATCGTTAACAAACGAATGGGTATGAAATATTATGAACTTTAGGTGTACTACGTGTAGTTCCTTTATTATCGCACAATCATGGGAAGCATTTATAATTAATTTTGAGTGTCTATGCCAAAACAGTATAATAGGAACTTTCCTTCAAATGTACAGAACCACCCGTAGACTATTTCCGTCCATAGGCCGCCACTAGTCACGGCTGCAGGTTGCGGGTGCCGTTTTCAATGCGTATTAAATCAGAGTCCGGCACACTCGGTCTCTGCTCTTGCCACCCGCGAGCACAAGCTGTGGGAGGGGCAGCGCTTGCTACTTGACGCCGCAACCAGGGGCTCCGCCCACAGGCACACTGAGCGATAGACGCCGGTTTCTCAGTCTCGCAGCGCAGCCGCACCTACTCAGTGGGTACGAGAGTCATGGAGATATTCGATACTCCCAAACGCCATGATCCCCCATATATTTTAAGCGGAGCTAAAAGGTCTTACATTTCTTTCTTTAAATATATTCAATCTTCGATTTTCACTTTTTTAATCTAATAATTTGGGAAACTGTTAAATGACATTTGGGGAAGAAGCTCTCTAAGCCGTTTGGGAACCGTTGAAACGATTTAACATAAAAACTGTATTTATTAATCGAATCATTAGAGGTATAATTTCATTATCATTGTATTTTTTCTTCATTTACAAATCAAGCATTTCTTGAAACTAAAAAACGTTAAATAGAAAAGGGGGCTCAGAAATGTTGTTGTCTCTCTTCATTTAGCCCGCGCACGCTTGTGGATATGTTTTTGTTGTTGTTTTTTATCGCAGATACCTTTAACAACGATTGATTTGTTGCAATTATAGCTTTCAATGTCTTCATACAAATATCGCCAGAGCAAATGCAATTAGAATCTTCATATATCAGTTCAAATTCCCTACACGCAGAGAGAAAGAAATGGGCAGGGAGGCCACTAATTCCCTGAAACAAATATCTCTTACTTTTCCCAGTTTCCTAGAGCATTCAAAAATGTTTTCACTGATAAGACTTTTAAAATAATTCGCACTGTATAAAGAAAAGATTAATGCAAGCCTGAAATTAATTTGTCAGCTGTTTGATTTCGCCGTGAAAGATCAAATTGGAAACGAAAACTCAAATCAACGAAGAAAAGAAGTGAGCAAAAAGAAAAAAACGAATGCGGTACTATTTTTTTAGGAATAATATCTAGTTACATAACCATCACAAAATTTTACCTGACTTCTAACAATTATTGAGCCACATTAGCCGCTATGAGTAGTCACGTCTTTTTCGCTGAAACGGGTGACAAGTAGTCTTAGGGCCCGGCCTCAGGGCCCGGCCTCAGGGCCCGGCCTCAGGGCCCGGCCTCAGGGCCCGGCCTCAGGGTCCGGCTTCAGGGTCCGGCCTCAGGGTCCGGCTTCAGGGTCCGGCCTCAGGGCCCGGCCTCAGGGTCCGGCCTCAGGGCCCGGCCTCAGGGCCCGGTCTCAGGGCCCGGTCTCAGGGCCCGGCCTCAGGGTCCGGCCTCAGGGCCCGGCCTCAGGGCCCGGCCTCAGGGTCCGGCTCATGGTCCGTCTTTAGAGCCCGGCCTTCGGGGTCGCCTGCAAAATGCAGGCCATAGCGCAGCGGTGGTATCGCCGTCGGGGAGGGGGGGCAGAGGCGGTTTCGCACGCGGGCACGAACATCCGCCGCGCGTGCGCCTGGCGCGTGCACGTGCGTCGCTTTACGGCGCCTTCGCGAATCGCAGCCGCTCCGCCTCCCTCCCCCGCCCGCACGCCCCCGCGGCGGACGCGACCGCTCGCTCGCGCATTCCGATGTGGCCACGCCGCAAATAAATGTTTTTTTTAAACAAAAAAAAACATTTATTTATAAATATCAATACTGGAAGACTGAAGTTCAGCTGCAATAGCTCAGATGCAACATCGATGTAGCTTCGTTTACTGAGCTGATTTTTGTATTGATTACTAGTGATTCCGCGCGCATCAACTGCTAAGGTCATTACTCCCGTAAATGCAGCGCATGTTTTTTAAACGAAAGGTGGTGGCGATCTTGTCCAACTGGATGGCGAGATCTGGGGCCGACCCCTATGTCGGATAGTGGGGTCTTCCCCAACCAGGTATCTCCCACCATCCCGGCATATATGGTAGTGTAGTGCATGAAGTGCAGTGCGTGTGTAAGGGTTAGGATAGGACAAAGAGGGAAAGGAAAATTCGTGCGCGGGCCGAGCCCCGTTTCATAGGGGACTGATACGGCATTTGCCTGGTATTGATTAGAGAATCCACGGAAAACTACCGATCAGAACAGCCGGCCGCTGGAATTCTCCTCCAGACAGCCAGAGAACTTGATCTAGCACCGTCAGGACTCGAATCCCAGGATCTTCCGGTCAAACGCACTGTAGTGACATTAGTTGATGCCCTGAGCCACCTCTCCTGGTCCGTTGACTGGCACGAGCTGAGGTTCGAGTACCGATGGTGGCGGATTTTCGACGCTAGGGGGGTCGAATTCAACCACGACATGGGGGAGAATGCTAGCGGCCGGCTGCACTGATCGGTTGTTTTTCGTCGTTTCTCCGATCGGTACCAGACGAATATTGGATCTGTATCCTTACAAACGGGCCACAGACGGCGCGAGATTATTTCTTCCTTGTTTTTGTTTTCTCTTGATCCCTTACACACGTATTTACACTATGTGTACTACGTTACACGTATGTACTACACTACCCCACATGTCGGGAGCGTAGAACTTGACCCGGCTGGGGAGCTGACCCGGCTGAGTTTGTGGAGATACCTAAAGGAGTAAATCTAGCAAGCTGGCATGTAGGCCAGCGCCAGATATCACGTCCCGATGGCAGAGAAACAGTAACACTTTCCTACTAAGGCATGAAACATGCAGTACACTTAACTAAAACTAGCCACGATCATTTTGTAAATGGCTGATATAAAACAACCTTTAATCCTGACAGCAGAAAAAGAAGTATTTTACACCATGATACAAATACAGGTTATCTATACTCATTTCCGTTGCGTTATACTTCAAATTTATTTCTACTTAATTAAAAGCGTTCAGTCCACGTGTGCGCCATTTAGCTATGCGCTTTAGTTGTTACTCATTAACACACGTTGGTTGTTCGGCCAGCGGACACACGAATGCGTCAGCTCTCAATGCTCGCGCATCCTTGGGTTCGAACCCCGCGCCGCGCTCTGCAAGCACTCACTCCTCAGTACGACACGTCGGCGAGAAACTTCATTACGCGATGCGGGGAGGAAACGACGCAGGACTCAGCGAGCGGGCCGAACACATGGGTCCGTTACCAATACACACAAGCACGATTTGCCTTACACCTAATCACAACGTGAGATCTCCACTAGTTGTAAAGGAAGTTCAGGATATATGAAATAATTAGAGGCGTTGTCTTTGCCAAAAGACTACGCGGTCGTTTTGTGGCTTCCAAACAGCAGGGAACTGATGATGATGATGATGATGATGATGATGACGATGATGATGATGGCTAAGCAATCGAAAGCTATTTCAAGCAGGTTTCTGCCCAATTTCCCTGATCCATTGAGCAAATGCTGAGATGACCCCTTGTTTTGCTTCTGGTTGTAAATGTACCTTCACTATGTGCACGTTTTGTTGAACTCTCCTTTTGCTTGTAATGGTAGGTGTAGAGGTAAGGGCGAGTTACTATTTTGTTAGCAATGCAGAAAAATCATACTTGCAATTCGTTTACCGATGCAAATATGTTTTCTATAACTCGGGAACAAAAATGTCTATTTTTTCAAATATTGCTCATCTTGCTATTTTGAAATTTATTTTTATTTATTTATTTATTTTCAACTTTCACTCATCTTTTAAATATTTATAGTTAAAATGACGGGAAGGAATTCTGGAACTCAAGAAAACGTGCACAGATAATATTCTTTCCCATACGTCACATACAGTCTTTACTGTTTTTTGACCAAATAAATCTAAATCTAAATAAACAATATTGTTGGCCAAGACAACGCAACTAATTATTTCATTTGGAATTCCAACGACAATTAACTGCTAAATCAAAATGTGTGGTTTGTGCCATGTGAATAAATGTAATTTGTTTATTGGTTATATAATTTCTGGGACGTAATGCTCAGGTAACCTGTGTGGCAAGAAAAATACATTTTACTTTGCTACTGGTGTCGTATACTTGCTACAACCTACTAGAATATTTAATATTTGCGTTGCGTTGCGTTGCGTTGCGTTGCGTTGCGTTGCGAGGAAATGATTCTCACGTTCAGCACAGATTTCATTGTGAATAAGTTTCATATAGAGCTTATCACATCATCATCATTATCTTCTCTCTCTCTCTCTCCCTCTCCCTCTCCCTCTTACCCCCCTGTGTGTGTGTGTGTGTGCGTGTGTGTGTGTGTGTGTGTGTTATAGTCTGGTCTCGACGATGGGAATAAGGAAAAAATAAAAGGAGAAATGACGCGCAGACCTTGGACGGTTTCTGAAGGGGGTGCTCTGGAATTCGCCTGATTTAATCCGAGGAAACTGCGCAAACGACCGTACAAAACACCTGGTCTCTAGAGTTTTCGACCAAGCGGTGGCTTCTGGCAACCCATCGACTTCGAGAGTCCAGTCAAACATTCGATAATAAAATGTGCATGCAGCGCTCGTTCGAGCATTCCCACGCTTGGACACAGCGTCGGCTGCACGGCTGTCACATCCTTGGAATTGCAAGCCTCGGTCGGTGACACTTCACAGCGCGCAGGCAGTGTATATGCAGCCGGGCCAGCCTTGGTAGACTAAGAACGTATCGCGAAAGAGAGATAAAACGTGACTGGCATGCCCGCGTCGTATGTGGTGAACGTCTCACTCTCCGCGTCCAAATGAAGGAAAAAATAAGAGAAACGTTTGTTTTTTTATGTATAGAATTCAAGATATTGCACGTCTTACCCACACCACGCAGTTGGGATTCCCACAAATGCCAAACTCTTCAAAACGCAATACAAGATTCCAAAATGTAACTTTTTAAAGTTTACGGTACGGTGAATATAATTATAGGCCCTTCGGCTTAGAAATTCAAGGTTCCAAAACGCACAGTGTTTGAGCTTTACACGTTCAGTGACAAGAAACAGATCGTTAAGCGTATGTCGCGCGTCGCAGTATCAGATCGTATCAGTCGCGCATCAGATCGTATGTCGCGAGATTGCATTTACTCAGCCTAATTTAGACGCGTCGCTTCTACTGAATCTTTTTTTTAGATCTCATTTATGAAGCTCGGGTGGGTTTAAGCGTAAAATTAAAGAAATAATACAGGTGATTGAGCGTCATTTATAAAATACCTCTCCACATGTGCCTCTCACTGATTTCCTTTGTCAATTCTTATCATTCTTCGGTTTCCCTTCTTTCCCTCTTCTCTGTTCATCTTTTCTTCTCCTCTCTGATGGCGTTTGTGATTGTGGCTTAGTTCCGATATTCGGATACTTCCAATATTAAGGTTATGTGTTGCATGATTCTTTAACGTACTTCATTTAGTATCCTCAGAATTTATGGAAGTAAATCACAGAAATGAAAGATTAGAGTGGCGATCAAAGACCACTCAAAGAATGCTCGATCAAAGACCAGAAATGCTTATTCGGGTACTAATTGTTTATCTCATCCGGCTACTTACTTGTAGGTGCACACGCAGGTTGTATAGTTTGTCACAACATAGCACAAAGACATGAGCCCAGGATCAGATACGTGAGCGACATTTTCAAGAACCAGTAGATGACAAAAGTACTGGAAATACAAAGACACTATTGGAAATCGAATTTGATTTTCTCTAGGAACAAGATGAAACAGAACACAGGGAGTACACCCAAAGTAAGAGCCACGTAATCGATGACTAGAAAGAGCGGAGGAATCCTCACAGAATAACGAGCTTCAGTGGCGTAAATATCAACTACCTCGACGCTGCCGCAAATATGCCCCCTACAATCTTCATTGAGGAAGTAGTGCAAAGTGTGTAGACTCCATGAAGCTGTTTCAATGCAGTTTTCCATTTCAAATAAACAGCTCTACACTTCACTGAAAATGAACGGTGTGCCACTGACTGATATTAAGGTAACAACATTTTTAGGTCTTTCAATTCAGACAAACCTTAAATGGAACGTCCATTTAAATGCATTGAACACTAAATTAAGTTCTTTATGCTACGCTTTCAGAATTCTTTCAAATTCAGTCAGCCTACACACTGCTCGTTGTGTATATTTCGAGTACGTTCATTCCCACCTGAGATATGGCATAATATTCTGAGGAAATACATCCCCAGACTGTTAGATTACAAAAACAAATCTGAGGAATAAGTAAATCCCACCCACGTGGTTCTTGTAAGCCTCTCTTTATTCATCTACGTATTTTACCATTACCTTGTCTCTTCGTATATGAAGCAGTGGTTTGTGTCAAAAATGACTCACTTAAGGGCGGGAATATAATTTCAGCAAACGCCGTTGTCTGTAACTACAACACTCGACGTAGTAATCATATTCATCAGGTGACAGTATCAAAAGCTCACTACAAAAAATTCACATATAATACATGAACATTATTTTACTACACCTTGCCAGATGACATTAAATGATTAAATTCGATACAAAAGTTTAAGTCCCAAGTAAATTTTTTCTGCTACACAACTGTTTCTATACAATTAGAGACTATACCGAGCAAACACAAAGGAAAGTAATATTAATTTTAACAATGACATTTAATGTATTTTATACCATTTGGATTGTATAATTATAAAGAAACTATAACTAGTATTGTACTTCAGCTTCTGCGTTAATGACTCCCATCTCGAATAGGTTTTCGTCCAGTTTCCCTGATTCTCGAGCAAATGCTGAGATGGCCCCTTATTTTGCTTCTGGACATCAATTAACTTCTCTCCGTAGCACGTCACGCACAGTTTTTAAATGTTTTTGAAGTAAATAAATAAATAAATAAATAATATAAGTGTAACCTACATAGGGCAGGTTATGAGTATCAAAGGAACCGATTTTAACTTCGAAACTCAGTTCTAAGACATGGAACCGGGGCGCAAGTTGAAATGAACCCCTTGAGAGGTGGCGCACGCGTACTTTGGGACCGACGCCAATACAAAGGTGTATTATAATTCGGGAATACCAAGGACCTGAGCGCCTCAGTAGCATCCTATGTCAGCGTTATCTCCACGTTGAAATTTGGGTTTTAGTTTTAACAAAAGCGGTGACGCAAATGCCAGAGGTCATTTCCTGCCCTGATCCTTTTCAACCTTCGCGCCAACTGTGGCATGACATGCAGCGCTGGCGCCTCGTCTCGTCTGCACGCTGACTGCGCGGCCACAGTACGTTCACTGAGTTGTCAAAATGTAGTACACTGGAAGAGAATGATGTGCGATCGTTAACTGAAGGAGTATTTTAATAAAAAAAACGGAAAACGGAAGAAGTCTTGGGTGATAATGGCAGTGAAGAATGAAAGAAAATACGGAACTGAGACGGATACCGAAAGAATAATTTGTTTTGTTATTGTCAACAATAAATATACTGTGATGAGCGATACGCAGGGAGATAAGGTTGCTTGGTTGTTAATGATTCCGGGCGCCTCAATTACAAGGTCATTAGCGCAGTAAGTGCTGTACATGTTTTCCTCTTTCCCCGCGGGATGTGAGATCCGACGCCGACCTGCCATCAGCCAGCAGGTTTCTCCAGGTATCTCCCACCAGCGGGGCACCGCCCAAGACGGGACAGGGTCTAAGTTCCTGACTGATCTCCCGACATGTGTGGTAGTGTAATGCATGTTAGTGTGTGTGTGTGTATGTGTGTGTCAGGGATGAGGATATGACAAGGAAGAGGAAGGAAAGATCGCGCGAGGTCCGTGGCCCGTTTATTAGCGTGCTGCTCCAGCATTCACCTAGTATAAACATGGCGAACAGAGCAACCGGTTGCTAGAATTCTCCTCCAGAGAACGGCTGAATTCGACCTAGCTTCATAGGTAGAATCGAAAATTCTCCTAACGTTTGTACTCGAAGCCTAGGACCTTCTGGTCAGAGGCACAACAGAAACATCAGTTGATGTCTTGACGGGACGAGGCCACCTCAGCTGTTTTCATACACTAGAGATGCATTAGCTCCAATCCATGTACTTCCGTAAAAATAATTTAACTAATTGATTTCTAGTTTGATATTTACTTTATATTCCTTTACTGAACACTTTGCACTTCGCTCACGGCGTGTTACAAATAGAATACGCAACACATTCGCGAGATAATTTGCGCATTCATCTTTTGTCGTCCTTGCTACGCTCGGATAACAAACTCAACTCGTGCGCAAATCAAGATTCGCGGAATTTTTACTTAATATACTATAACGGATTCTAACCACTTAGCCTGCTTCTTCGCAAGATGCAGAGAAGTCGAGACAGCGAACACCAGTCGATGGTGCGCGCGCTCGCAACGCTCGTTTGCATTGCGATGGCCCCCTCGTCGTCGCTCCGCCGCGCCGCAGAGGCCACAGGGCAGGCGGGCTGTGCTCGCTCGTTGGAATCCCAAGGCACGCGCCGCAAGTACCAGGGTGGGTCTGATTCGAAGAGCAGCTTGTTCGAACAATGCAGCCACGAAGCAGTCTCGTCCCGCGAGACGCATCGTGGGTTGTGAGTGGGAGATTTTGAAAGTAGTTCTATCGTATTATAAATCAAAGGTTACATTACCTACCAAAGATTGTAAACATCGCTGAATGTACTTTACTGGGTGATAGGTTATGATGTGTAGAAATAATGTAAAGAGTTGGTTTGTTTGTACGCGGTGTTCTAATTGCTTGTGTTATTTAAGTATTGCTTCTCCTTGAAATGTTTAATTTGCTCTTGTAAGAGGAAGCTTGCGGTAAAGTGAAATGAAAGCTTTGGGAAAAATAAATTATATTAGTGGTTTGTGTCAACAGCGTTATGAACGTCTTCCCGTGAGTCCTCCAGTCAAGTAGCTGTAAATAATTCGATTTCACCATTAACAAATAATCTACACAAGTATGTAATACTTAAAGAGGCATTGCTCACATTACTGGTTAGTGTACGAATTCCAGCATCGTGTTCACTTAACCACCCCATAAGGTGGATGGGGCAAGACTGGGAAAGGCAGAGGAGGCTGTGAGGAAGTACTTTCACTGTATAACTTCTTCAATAACTTAAACCCTTATGCCTACGAAAGTTTTCCCACAAGAGCCTGTACTAAAATAAACTTCTTTTATTAAGAAAAATAGGCCGGTAAGGGTCATTTTTACCATCTCGAAGAATGAATATTTTACTATAATTTAAAGTATTTTTTGGGAGTACTCACAAATATACTACCTTGACTTCACTTGGCACGCTCACCATTTCCTGCCACTCAAGTATTTCTAAGTAATAAAATGCTCACAGTTCACAACTGTTCCATTTACCCGTACTATTTAGCTATTTCACTCGTAAAAAATTCACGACAAACGCGCGGCCCGGGCAAAACTCCCATCTCCCTATTGGATACCTTATCTCTGTATCTTGGACACGGCCTCTCGGCTCACGCATCCTTGAAATCGCCAAGCACGTTCGGCAAACACTGGAGCGGCTCGTGTTCATCTTGGGAAGCCTTGGGGGACTCCTTGAACATACGAGCGGAGAAGAAAGAGAAACTCTTGGCGGAGGAGAGGGTGGGGAGAAAGGGTGGATGTACAAGTTGAAGATGCGCTGCACCGGTGGGAAGATGCTCGGGTCTTTGTCTTTTACCGACGCGGGAGGTCATTGCAAAAGATGCATTCCAATGAGGGAGTGCGATAGAATATTGCTTATCTCTAATATAAAGTGAAAAGGAAGACATTCGACCATCAGTTAGATATATCGATATTCGAACAATCAAGAAGAAAGAATCCGCACCCTAATGGCACGATTCTTACTTTAGTCAGGATGCAAGGTCCTAGATCAAGCGGTGACCAATTTTAGAAGCAATTTATAAAATCCAGGTTGAACAAATTCGCGACAATGTGGATGCTTCTTCGACACAGTCGCTCTAATCTCGTGTTTCCGTAGTTGCCATGCATTCATTCAGTCATTAATTTTGTTGATCATAATCCGTATCTGTTACTATGAACCCCTGCAAAGAATTCGCACTTGGTACGATCAGATCCCGAACTATGCATTACATGTGGAACATGAAAGTAGGGAGCAAGATAGGCCATAACCAGTGTTAAGAAATTGGGTAGAAAAGTAATATTTTCGGTGAAGATTTTTTAGGCTTGTCTTTTCAAAGACGATTACAATTTGTTAAATCATTTTTTTACATTTTAGGAGCAAGTATTTTTAAACTATACTTTACCTTCATTTTATTAAGATTTTAAAAATATTAAAGATATTTAATTAAGTTAGGTTTATGGAATTTTAATTAGAATATTCGCAATGCTATAAAGTATTTACTATTTAATTTAAACTAAGAGTGAAAACCTACAATCGCAGAGGTTTCAGTTAATCTTTGGGAAAGAGAGAAGGTATTCGGTGGGAAGTTTATAGTGGAAGGCTAAGATTGAATTTGTAGCAGTAAGTTGATTTTGGCAAAAAGCTAATCAAAGCCTTCCATCTTTATCATAAAAAGTTGACAAAACATGGACTATTTTCTTTATAAGCATGATTCATTGTTATGAAGCCATATTTACGAAACAAGAAGATAAATTGCCTCTTTTCAAGCCAGCGGCAAATTTTCAAATCTCAAATATGTACAGTATTTAAAATGTCTGTTAGAATGTAGAAATTTAAAATGTTCTGCTATGGTTGTAGTAGGCTTATTTAAGTTTTAGAAGACTTTATTTTAAATAGGATCATACCCTCACATCATAAGCCACGCACTCATATCACAAACTACAAGCTCTTAAACACCTCACCCTGATTTTCTTTCCATTGAGGAGCCCAGAGGGGTCACCCTCCTTATTTTTTATTGTGCAGTATTATGTGCATATATATTGGGTAGCACAAGTATATTCCATATTGGTATACCAAACAATTCTTTAAAGTGGCAATGTACGTAGTATCAGAAAAGAATATAATGAAAAAATAGGATCATAACCTGAGCCTTTCGTGCTTTTAAATGTTTAATAATAAGAGAAGTTGTCGTAGGAAAAATACACATGGTATCTAAGGGACATGCGGAGCGAACCAACCACACCCAAGGAGAGGCATGAGCCTGCGACCGTAAGGGCTGACCTTACGGACTTGGACATTAAGGATTTTGGTTAACTGCCGTCATTTGCTATGTGGTTTTGGCTCTCAGTTTTATTTAAACTAATGACTAGGGAACACTTAAAAACATTTTTGCCATTTTTACACCGAGAGGGTAGACGTACTTTGGGCAACTTTATTACCTTGCACCTCGGGTCCCCTATAAAGTTAAAAAATTAAGAATAATGAAAAAGATTTAGGATTATAACCTAAGTTCATTTTGTTTCTTAATTTCCATTCTTGCAGATAATGAATGTTTGGACAGTATTTGCAAAGGTGAATGAACTATTTGAATTGATTTCTAGTGAATACATTCAGATGAATAATGTGCAAATACATCGCCACAATCGATGGAGGAAAGTTATCAAAAGTTGAATAACGAAAAGAGCAGAAAGATGGCCAGAAACCCGCATAATTAAGGGAATTCTCAAACATGCTGGAGAAGAACATTGAAGCTCGATTATCCGTTATCTACATATCTAAGATTAAACCAATAGCGCGCGCTAAACTCAAAAAATGCACCTATTAAAGGATATAAAAAGACGTGAATAGGACGTTTTTCGAAACTGACTTAGGTACATATTCTGTTCCATACTAAATGTGTGTGTGTGTGTATATATATATATATATATATATATATATATATATATATATATATATATTCCTATGTTTACTATTCATGAATACCCTCTGTTTTCCTAATTCCTTGTCGATGTTTAGGAGGTGGGAAATGTTAGGGGATCCAAGGTACAATGGGTCTTGGATCAGTTTACCATCTTTTATTCAAATCGACCTTTAAATTCAAATGTGAAATGAAAAATTATGAAACAATTACCGTTATAAAAATATAGTTGGAGTTTTCGTTAGAGCACAAGAAGTGCACATTTTACTGTGGCAAAGTAATAAAATATTCAATAAAAAAGAGGATCATTGTACGAGGGTGTCTCCTACCATTAAAATAATAATAATAATAACTATTATTATTAAATAAACTTCATACCATACATCAACCCCCAGATAATATGAAATTATTAAACATAGCTATATCTATCATATACAATTAATGGAATATATATTTACTGTCGATTCATCTATTGTTCCTATATTAATATGAAATATGAACGTTTTTCGCCATCTTATCAATCAGACATAAATACGTACATCATCGTAAATCATAATTTACAAGTAATTACACTCGCTCCTCAGGCCCCAGGTAGAAGGAGTCGTAACAGCCGTCTCGCCATCCCTTGCGGCGCTGGCATGTGTATCGAGACCTTATCGCCTTCGACCCTGCCTCCGCCGCCGCCGCCGCCGCCACCGCCGAGTGGCTATTTGCGCGCGCCACTATTCTCGGCCCCCGCCGCCGCCGCCGCCGCTGCCGCGGCGCGGCGTGGCGCGGGGCGTGGCGCGGGGCGAGGTAATTGGGGGCAGCCGGAGACAAGGTCGCCCGCGAGCGGTCAGGGAGCAGCTGGGAAGCGATCGGCACACACGGCCCGCCAAGGGCGGATCCCCGCTCCCCACTCCCCACCCCTGGACAGGGAAGGGGGGGGCGCTACCGGCTCCGTTTCTTCCGTAGAAGTAACGATTGAAGATCGGAGTGCAATAAAGAAAAAATAACGATAATTGAATTGAATTTATGCCTTCTTTTACGTGGCGAGACTTAGGTCATAAGGCCTGCTCTTCCGTCTCATCATGCAAATTTTGCTACACTTCTTACACAAACTAGCGGAGAAAGGAGGTATTTCTTGGGCGACGAAATAGGTGTTTTGAATTTAGCTTCGACCAGCAACCCTTTTGTACCAGCACACCTCCGAACAAGATGCGAATTCACGTGTGTGCCCCTTCCAGAGAATTTGATGTGCCTTGCTTGAAAAGGTATAATTCCTTCTTGCCAAGGATGCAGTTAATCTACAATTGTTGGTTCTGTTTTTCTGCTCAAATCATGCAAATTAGTCATTCAACATTCCCAATAGTATTGTAACGACATCACGTGACCGCCAAAAAGAAGTGAGCAGAGATGTCACGATGCAGAAGAAAGAACCCAAGTTTCGAGAAAAATATTAATTTCTTAAATATATTTTAAATAGAATGTCTGGCTAATTTCACTTTATTATGAACGTAAAGGTTGTTCTTGTCCCTGAGTGTTGTGGTTCGTAGCTCATCCAAAACTAGAGACGTGCTTATTTATTTACTTATTTATTTAATGTCAAAGATACCAAACAACTGTGTGACGTATGGGGGAAGATCTAGTGTGGAAGTTTGCGCTGTCCATATCTTACTCGCAGGTGGCTTACGAAGTGCGGCAAGAAAGGTAATAAAAGTGCGGTCACGTGATTTGGCCTCGTGAGACAAGGGCCCGGGAAAGATGAGCGTGGATACCAAGGCTCTGGGTTTGAAACCCACGTAAGTCATGAGTTTTCAGTTGTGTTTGACGGCTTTCCAAACCTTTTCCCAGAACAATGGTACAGTAAAATCTGTTGAAGACGAATCGACCAGGACAAAAAAAAATTCCGGTTTAGGGAGTTTTCCATTTTATGCAGGGTTGTCCATTTAACGACACTTGTGATATTGTATTATCTAGGCTATCTAGAACGAGCCGTTCACTGACACGATGACTAACGTTTCGGCCAGCGTATTGTGGCCTTTCTCACAGCGAACTGCTCTGAGGAAGGCTACAATACGCTGGCCGAAACATTAGCCACCATGTCAGTGATGCGGCTCGTCCCGGATAGCACGTATAAACTCCGGTCGCGGAAGCCTACGTAACCACTTGTGATATTGATAACTTCGTTATGAAAGTAATAAAATTAATGCAAGTCACGAAGTAAATTAAAAATGACATAATTTTATTATTGTTATTAAAATAGATTCACATATAACGTATTTATGGAAGAAATCGCCAATAAATAAATATTAAACATTCTTCATTGACAGCTTAGTAATTTCCCTTCTTTCCATAACATTTGTTATGGTTTTCGAATTGTTAAACTGGTTGTGAAACTCATTAAGACACACACCAATGTCTGAAATGTCACTGCTTGCTGACTCAACGCACTATGCGTCAGAACCCTGAGTACTAAGATATTCTGATACCCTCGCATGACCTTGAGCAAAGCGACTCTGACCGAGGGGTTACGATTTTGAACGTGGGGCAAGGATAGGCGCGAATAGCAGCCATGTCCGTACTCCTTCCCACACTCAGAGAGTTATGAGGAGGGAATTCCCCTATGGCTTACAACTTGAGACACAAGTAGCCCAAAGGTCGAATTCTGCGCTGTCAGCTGAAACTTCTCTCCTTCACAGGGCGATTGCAACGACTAAATCGCGCTGAATAGTGAATTTAACGTGTTAAATTAAAAATATCTCGATCGCAAATCGCATTAAGTTTGCAGGAATTTCGCTATATAAATTTTTTCCCCTATAGAACATGAAAAAGCGTTCCGTTTCCACATTGGACAGATTCCGTTTTATGCTGTGTAAAATTCCATATAACGTCATTGGTCAGAGAAATTTTCCGGTTAAGCAGGTTTCCGGCTTATGTAGGTTCCGGTTGAGACAGATTTTAGTGTACAAGCATCGAGGTGGGGCCAAGAAATTTCATAGGCAAATATGTAAAGATTGAGAATCGAGATAGATCTATGCAATGTTCGCGATGGGTTAAGTAGCACTTCACTACCTCCAACAGGGGTGGTAGTTACCGCCAGAGACTCCAGTAGCCTTTCAGACGTCGAAGAGAATACGAAACTAACTAGCACGAGGAAGTATGTACCATTCTGTAGTACCAAACGTTTTCATCTGTTACATTTATTGATTTGAATAAATATTTTTTTGAATGAATTTGATTTGAATACAAATTATTTTAGGAATCGGTATTCTCGTGAATTCATGATAAAATATAATACATTATCCGATTCGGAATCTCATTCTAGGAACCGTCTGGGTTTAGTTCAGAGCCTGCATTGCCACTGTCTCTGCAGCAATTCTCACCGGGAGGATGAAGGGTTCGAGTCCTGCTGGTATCGAATCTACACCCGCAAGGCCGAACTCTGGCCGCTGTCTGGGGGGAAATGCTAGCGGCCGGTAATTTTGATCGGTAGTTTTCCGTGGTTTCTTCGATCAAACCCAGGTTAATGAAGGTGCAGTATCCTAATAAGCAGGTCATGGACCTCGGGCGATCTGTTGTTCCTCTTTCTTGCCCTATCCTCACCCATTACTTACACACTTACACTTACGTGTAGTACACTACCACTCATGTCGGGAGTCAAGAGCTTGTCCGCCTGGGGCTGTGCCACGCTGGACGGATATACCTCGAGGAGATACCCCCTGCTAGCCATTAAATGGGGAAGGAACTACCGCTACCTCCCGGGATAAAACACTCACTACACTGCGCACTACCAGAATAATGACCATGAGGGTTGATATGCCCGGAAACATAAATAAATTAGTCTTTCGTAGTGATCACACTACAGTTTCAAATACTAACTCGTATGATTCGGAGGAATCTATTAGTGTACCAGAGTGATGCATCATATAATTGTACTTCGACCAGTTGAGCCCCATTGAAAGTAGTAAATTAGACGAACCGAACATTGATAAGTGTTTGATCTACATAAAATTAAGCAAATTAAGCACTATTTACACTGTATTGCCGGAAATAATCATTGTATTTTCCGGCAGAACGCACGGGTATTTAAAAGTTATGCAAGGAACACACCAGCGTGTTACTCATAATATTATAAATAAGTAATTACTATTTTGACCTTAGAAGCTTCGATTACCAGTTGAAAGAACTTTTATAATTTTTCAAATTCGTTACAGCCATTATGTCACCGTATCTTTGGAGTGCATTTTCAAGATTGGACGTGGTGTAGTAGATTCCGGAGGTTATTTGCCTCATTTGCGAAAAGTGAGTATGCCGTCAATTTTTTTTTTTGAAAAGTTGCTCATTTGCGAATTTTGACGGCATCCTGATGATGTCAACCGCGATCCCAGGCGATTCGTTCCTTTCTATTCCGTCAATTAAAAATCTTATATTTTCGTAGTTTGAATCCGAAATAAGTAGATTTTTTCTTCGGTAATAATTACGAAGATTCTTAGCGCTTCTACTCAACGTAAATTTCATTACCTGGGTGGTATAGATAAAGAAAACTCGACAAGAAACTACCATGCAGTAATCAGTAATTTCACATATTGTATACAAAAAGTATTTCACTTTTTTTTTCAAGTAAAAAAAAGAATTAATCATTCACTATAATTAGTTACAGAAAAGGCAAACAAAGTGTTATGGCAAATTAATTGTCCTGAGTGTTCTGTTTGCAATGAATATTTTATCCTCCAACGTCCTCATCTAGAGTGCCGATTAAGAGTATTTCTGAATGAGAAGCTGGCAGTTAAAGGATGTAGAGTTAAACCGGACGTGAGTGGGCGCGCCCACACAGCCCTTCCAAAAATCATTTGGCTCCTGGCATGGTTGTAAGAATTTGCAAACGTCTTATCTTGGGGTGGGTCATGAGAGACTTACCGCGTAATAATTAATGCTTTAAACTAATAACGCCTCTCAGTGGCTCGGAATCAGAAACATAATGTTAAACGGGTTTTCTGTTAATTTTACGTTGTTCCTTTTTCCCTCCTTATTGGACAACATGCCTCAACATATATAGTATCCGTGATCGACCAAACAAAAGGGTTACACTGTAACTGATTTAATCGAGCAATAGTAGTCATACAGCATTATCGGCAAATTATTTCTTGAAGATATGTAACGGAAACAAAAATATTAAACTGCTCGCTGAGAGATATTCGTATGTTTTATTTGAGAAGTATGTTAAATGATATTGAATGAGACACTTAATATATTATGGGAGATATGACTTAAAATAAACTTTATACCTTTACCTATTGCATATATATAGGGTTCATGTATGATAGAAACACTAACTCTGTATCACTACTACACTATTTGAATAAATGAAATCCATTTAAAAGACATAAAATCAATTTTATGTTCAATTAACTCTTAATAAAAATTATGTTTATTGCAAGTTTTACTTATTACTTTTAACATTTTTTGTTATACTTTCCTCCTGATGTGCCCGTTGTAGCATCTTGAATCTGAAATCCATCACAGGGCTTCTTGTTCGTGAACTAACGCCTACTTCCTACTTGCCTACTTCCGTGAGTCATGTCTCAATCAGGATAAATAGTTCAAATTCATCTGATACTGCACCGTCTACTTGGAACTTTGGTCATGTTCGTCAGAAATCCTGGGGCGCAGTGCTGTGGTAATCGGCATATTCACCTGAACGCGAATTCAGCCACACACCGATCCCTTCTCACCGCTTGGCTGTCTGGTGAACTGCGGTTGATATCAATCAATAATCATCAATCGTAGTGATTCCGCGGGCATCAACTGCTAAAGTCATTAGTTCCGTAAGTGCAGTGCATTTTCCATCGCGAGACATGGCCTCTCCTCTCTTATCTCCTCACGTGTAGCGTGAGTGGGATTAACGGGAGGGCATGAGCAACGGCCAGGTGCCGATGGCGTGGCGAACGCGCAGGTAGCGGCGTGATGTGGAGCCCAACAAAGGGGTTGGGGGAGGGGGGGTGCTTGCGCAATGCCGCGTATTTTGAGCGCGCGCCGTGCGCGTTTTGCTCTCGCGGGAGGGGAGGTGTGGACGGGGGGTGAGGGAGGGGACTTGCGCCACTCGCCGCCCGCGCGTCACGCGCTGTCTCAGTCGCCACCGCCGCCGCCGCCGCCGCCGTCGCGCCCCGCCAACACTCTTGGCGCTACGTCCACCGGCTCCCGCCTCTACAAGCGACGGAGTCTTAGATCAGTAGCTGCGGTGCACACTTTGTGCCCGACCAGAAGCCGTCCAAGATATACTGTAGGACGGGTTCCTTGGGCCCTGTGGTATAACGTCCTCGAAAATAATAATAATAATAATAATAATAATAATAATAATAACTGGATTACGGGTGAAGCTGGCTGCTTCATATTCGCATTCCAAATAACGATTCCTTTGGTCTTACTCATCTATGTGTGTTCGTTGTGAGATTAAAGACGACAGGGCCGAAGAAACTATTCTTTACGGCACCTAACATTTTCTTCTTTAATAGCCATATTTTTAAACAAATAAATTAATGATCAGGGTCTACAATGCAAAAATAATTTAAATATACCAAATATGCACAGCAAAAATAAAAAAGTGTGATTTTGAAATAGATGGGAAAGTTGTTATATAATTAAGAAGTTAACTAACGACTTTTATAAATTGCATAAATTCCTCGTAGTTTTCATATAAAGTTTGAATCCATGAAAAATCAGTTATCTAAATATTAATAAAAACTAAT
>BOPP01000006.1:19652434-19670015 GCA_017312745.1 Gryllus bimaculatus | reverse complement strand
TCATTTTGTCAAACTTAAAAGAGTAATGTAATGTAATATAATTACTCATTAATAAATATTGTTTTCAAACTGTACATTTGTTACTGTATATAATATAGTATTATATATAATATATATTATATTATATATCTATAGTATATATATACGTCGCTGCACTTCAGTCGTAGAGAATAGGCAAGTCATAAAACAATAATAATTTCAACTGTGTCCTCTAATTTTATCAATTGCAAGAGACCTAAATTACTTTATTGACGCAGTACATAGTAGGCCATGTGCTTCAAGATTCGTGGACTTTAAGACTTCCTAAAAATCTAAGATACCAGTTCAAAACGATTGACAAGAAATGAAATATACTGCTCCACTGACATACTAAGAACAATTTTGAAGTTAGTGCAATTCAATATCCTTTGCGACGGTTCAATCATTATTAAATTCGTTCATGTTTCCTACAGTGCACGGAAAGAACTGATACATTATTCTCGAATGTCACCTTGCAGCAAGTAACTGATGAAAAAAATCTTTTAAACGGCTCTGTTTGAATGATGAACTAAGACTTATGAAACAATTATATGCTTTATTGTAGTGCCAGAGCTATTTCTGTTTTAGACTGTTCAGCCACAGAAGTCTGTGGTCAACTTAAAATACGAAGAACCGAAACATTTCATAAGAGACCCACCAGTGACTGAAGCATGAGACAAATAATGTTGAACTAGCGACACAAAACCTCAAAGGACAAAGTAAACGCCTACCATGTTGCATCTTACGCTCTTTTTATAACTGTCAATCAGCTGCCTTGAAGGATTTTGTCGTCTAAATTATTAAAGACGATGATTCTTTCTCAAAGGGTTAATAAAATAGTTCAGATATTATCAGATGTTCCTGAGCGATGCTGTTGGAACTCCGAATCAGAATTCCCTCAATCTGCGCTTCTCGGTAATTTCCCACGTGTAAAAGTTTGGCGAAATTAAATAGCGTATATTTAAAATAACATTTTGAAAATATTCAAGATGCTGTTGCGCAATGGGTCCATATTTCCCCGAGATTTATTCCCCGTGGACTAGCACCAGACGACATTTCTCCTTTGATATAGTGAATAAATCATTCAAGTCAGTATGAGAGCTGTATAATCTTGTATGACTTCTCTGTTGTTTCAACTCTATTTAATTGTTTATTGGGTAAAACACGAAAATATGGCAATTGTTTGGAGTCACTTTGGTATTCTTCTCCCCTACGTTTTCCTCATCTTCATATAATTACAAGTACGATTCTTTTTTTTCAATTGAATTTATTTATTTTATGACAGAAACAGTTATCACGTGTGTGAAGGGAGTTTATAATTACGTCCAGAAGCAAAACCTGTGGCCATCTCAGTATTTGCTCAGATCAGGAAAACTGACGAAAACCTGATCCGCGTAGGAGTCATTATCAATTTGTTTCGATGTTTGTGTCTTTCTTTCCTTTCCTGGTGTTTATTGTTTGAAAATAGGTTTACGTTGTCAGTGAACCATGCTTTACGCTAAAATGTTCCTGAAACCACCCAGACCTGGCTCGCGCATGTTATTGTCCGTTTTCAGTTCATTATTTCAATATACATTTACTCTCGTTGTTTGTACCTCTACCTTTCAAATAAATACACCGCTATTTATCCGACATTTTAAAAATTCATAATTTAGTCGTTTATAGAGTTCGTCATATAAATTTCCATTTTGCTTAAAACAAAGATCCAAGTCTAAGTGAAAGATTAAAATGAAGAAATTATACACATTTTTCATCCCCCCGCATTCCAATGGCTGAGCAAAATCCTGGGCAAGGATTCCAAAAGCAACTGGCGGTCCTGTGAAGGAATTATAAAGCTGTCTCACGGCGCATCTTCAGCGTCCATTCTACCGCCGCGAAATCCTGGTCACGCGTTTCAGCAGGGATCTGAATGGGTCGTTCACCAGTTACACGACATTTCGGTCGGGGCAAGATCCGCGATTTCAATCTGCAATTTCCGGAATGCTTGACTCTCCACGCCCACGCGGGAGGTACTGATTTTGACCAACGTGTAAGTAGCCAATTCAAACACAAGTAGTTCGTTTTGAAGCATGGATAACGCTGATTAAAAATTATGAACATCCCCGAAACGCCTGTACTGACAATTCTTTGGTATCGTAATATTAGTTGTCATAATTGGCCTTCACCACGTGTACATTCTTAAAAATGTTAGTTCATTACTTAAGAAAGCCGAAGACCAGAACACTACTATTACTTGTCATTAATTCCATATTTTTTTCATAAAAATGTACGTTTGTGGATAATTTTAATAAAATAAATTTCCATAAAGATCGTTAATAATACGTTACATACTTCTAAGTTTTGCATGGGGCCGATGCATTGGTGGCAATGACCAGAAATTTCTATTTCGTCGCAAGTGGGCCTGCAAGCACTAGTGCATGAAGGGTTGCCTACCATCCTGGACAACTCTCGCAAGGATACATTTTGGATTGATTGATTGCTTGATTGATTAATGATTCCGGACGTGGTCAATTGCTAAGTCATTGCTCCCTTAGTGTAGCGCATGTTTTTTTGATAAATTTATATTGAATTGAATAAATAGGAAAAACAATTTAACTTCGCAGGTTTCAGCTCACCTGGTTCATGTTTTTTGTGAGGTACCCCACTAGAGAGTGGGAGGCTTTTTGCCCTGATAAGGGATGTTATAATAATAATAATAATAATCATAATAAGTAATAATATAATAATGAATACATAATAATAATAATAATAAAATAATAACTAGTAGCTAGAAATATCGTTTTGATTATTTGTAGCCAAAATCCATTCATAGGTTTAAAAAGTTTTGAGCGGGATGAAACTACAGCTACGATCAAAAGTATAAGTCTCCTTCCTTCGTCGCACGAGTACATGGCGCTTGACTTCCATCTGAAACAACATCAATACTTCGCCGTGGAAAAATATGTCTTCGCCATTTCTCTCTCAGTTTCAGACAATATTCCGTAATTATGGCCAAAACAAATAGGAATTTCTTGTTCAAGCCGGCCACGAGGAAAGAATAACTGAGAAAGTATGCGAACGCGTTGCGTGGAGATACGTGGGCAAGCATGCGGCTCAGCATCGCCATCCGCTCTCAGGGCATCAAACTTATGTCAACCTCTGACCGGGGTCCGAGGTTCGAACCCCGAGTGTGGCAAGAGTTTCGACACTAACTTGTCAGATAGGCTCGTATGCAGACGCTATCTGGAGGAGAATTCCTAGACACCCGCTCATCCTAATCGGTAGTTTCCGTTTCCCGATCACAGGCGAATGTCAGCAGTACCTTAACAAACGGCCATGGACCGATGCGATCTTTTTACCCTTTTCTTGTCCTATCCTCAAACTTACTCCACACACACACAACACTAAATGCACTACACTACATACTATGCGGGAGACGCTGGAGCTTAAGCTTGTCCGACTGGGCGCGTGCCCCGCTGGTGGGGAGATACCTAGAAGAAATCCTTGCAGCGAGGGTAGGTCGGCGTAGGTCGGCGGTGGATTCCATCCAGCGTGCAGATCACGAGCCACCTTCGGAGTAATCCATGCACATACATTATGGGACAATGACCTCGGTTGTTAACATTCGCCCGGAATCACTAATAACACGCAACCATCGCAACCGCTGCGTGCCGAGGTAGCTCAATGGCGGTCACAAGGCCTTTAAAACATCGAGCGTGTTGGCGCCAGGGGGGGAGGGGTTTGTGGGGGGGAGGGGGGGGGGCGTGGCAATCAACGTGGTCAACAGATCGTTATAGTTCATAAAACACAGTTCAGGACAACACAGGCTGCCATTACTGTAACTCAGACTGGAGTCCTAGAATTCGAGTTTCGACGAAAGGTGGGAAGGTCGACTAGAAGTAGAAGTAGCTATATAGATGAGTCTAGTTTAGCCCCCGTCTGGTAAAATTCTAGCGGACGATTGGCTGCGGACGCAGCTGCGGATCGGATACGATATTAATAACTAATACAACCGATTTGCATAATATAACAGACATATGTAATAATAACGAACATAGTATACGCAAACATAAGTATTTGTATGTGTCTTATAGGGTGATTGCTAATAGAAGAAAATAAACCACTGCTTGTTTTAGATTTAGATACCTAGTTTCTTCTTTCAATTCTAAACATCAAGCACATTCATGTAACCGCAGCACGGTTTCTGATTGATGTTAGTTGCTCAGTGGCTTGGTTCAAATCTATTGAGAACGCATTTGACAAATGAAGCAAAAGGAAAATCTACAAGTTTTTTTTTGTTTTTGTTTGTTTTGTGGATGAATTGAATCTTTTCTTTAACTTTCCTACAATCCTGTAAACCGAATTAATAATTGGTTAATATTAATTTTAACCCAACAACATTGTTTAACTTCGTTTTTGTATATACTTACTAAATACTCAATTCCGATTCCCATAAGTAGGATTTTCACAGTCACTATTTTCTAATTTTTCTTATAACCGTCGGGATTAAATAACGTAAGTATGGTCGCTGTTCCTCCTTTAGCTCGATAGCCCGCTACGGACCATGATCGACCCGTCAGCGATCCATCTTCTCGGCAATGGGGGTTTAAGGCGTCGTGTGGTTAGCAACTCGTACTGTCAATCTTTATTACAAATGTATAAATTGAAAATCATGAAGAATTGAATGAGTCAACATGATTTTTACGAAAATCTTCGTGCAAAAACTCCCGCCTTGAAGATGGTTTGGTTCCGTTCCACGTTGCGCACAGGTAACAAACCTGTACGTATGGCGGCGTGTATGACCCATCGATTTACTGACACACCCGGGGAACGCGGCGACCTAGGCACACACAGCTGCCAAGGTTTCCAACCATTACCTGCGAACGGTGCTGAGGAAGGTCTGCGTACGGCAGTGGCAAGGTTGGCATGCTGGCCTATGGACGCATCGCGTGCCGGTCAGCCAAGCGTCGATTGAGTGCGATGCGGAAGCCATCGTGCGAAGCCCACTGACGCTGGGCGTTTCGCGGCGGCGCCCCGCGGGCGCGGGGGTCTCCATGAACGCGCGTCGCGCGCGTACGCTTAATTGTCGAAGACGCGGGTCCCGCACTGCAGCCCGGCCGCACGGCGCAGCAGCCGGTAATAGCGAACGCGGGCCCGGAACTCGACCTCGCCCTCCGTGAATGCACTCGCGCCAGCTATCTGCACGCACCGCGGCGTGCGGCCGAACTGGAAGCGAGACAACGTTGCACAAACTGTCTTCGCATAGTTAACTTAATCGAGCGTTGTGATTCCGGGCGCGTCATCTTTTACTGCTCTTAGTCCTGAAATGTTACTTGTTTTTTATCGTGGGAGATGCGGTGACCCTTTTCCTCAAACATAATGGAGGAAATTCCCGCGGCGGCTGACCCATCAGCTGAGGATTTCCCAGCCCAAGTATCTTCACACGAGCGTGGCAATGCCCAGCCGGAGAAACGTTACGGGTGAACGATTTTCCCTCCCCGGGTATCTCACACGAGCGTGGCAAATGCCCCAGCCCAAGACAAGTACCAACTGTTACCCAACATAGTGTCTTAAGTGTAGGTGGTATGTAAGTGTGTGTGAGTTAGACTGAGGCTAGGGACAAGAGAGGGGAAGGAAATAAATGGGGGAAGGCTCTACAAGGCCCGTTTTAAGGTAACTACTCTGGCATTCGCGTAATGATCGGAGAAACCTAGGGTAAACCAGGGCCACGAGAATTCTCCTCCACACATGCGGATATTCGGCCTAGGCTGTGTTGCTAAGTGCCGCACATCCTGGGAAAGCTAGTGTCCGAAATCTTGCCATTGTCGGGACTCAAAAACCCTAGAACTTCTAGATTAGAGGCACTGCAATGACATCAATTGATTGCTTGAGCTACTCACCCGGAGAAGCAACGTGAACTATGGCCCACTCCATGGATGTACAGCGGGTTGCATGTCTACAGGCTGGCAGGAGCTCCCGCTAAACGCTCTGCCGCACAGGTGGAACAGAATTATTAGGTTTGAATGAATTGTTGCCTTTTTTAGCGTGGCGAGACTCAGTCCAACGGAGGTCTGCTCTTCCGTCTGACCACACAAATTTCTTTCTCCCCACTAGCGGAGACAGAAGGTGTTTTCTTCGATGATCCGATGAAACACGATTTGAATTTTTTGCCTCAGCAGGCTTGATTTAACGATGAGATCCTTTTACATGCATCACTCTACTAACAGTGGCACAGCCGATTTACTTCCTTACGAAGGAAGGGTACGAAGGTTCATTTACCCTTCGATCGAGTTGAATCCGCGACTGGGTATAAATGTCGATACGCAAAACGTTACACGTCGTCGCCCGCAATAGGTTAACTTTTCATGGTATGTAACGTAAAATTTGTCCAACTAATGCTTGTGATAAAGTTTCTTGCAAGTTTTGGCCGGCTTAATGAGCGAGATGATCAGGAGAAATATACTCCGTGCGATTTCCCTCATATCCTTTTTTTTAACAAATAATTACTAGAGGGATACAAATCTTTACTCAGGGAGAAGGCAAAATATTCATCCACAAAGCACATATAATTGTCCTAGAAAATTAGGTTAATTAGAATTGTAAGGCATACAAAATTATTCCAAGTATTCAAACATTAAATTATACTCAGCGGCTGAATATTAATCCAAATATATTGCAACGTTTAATATCACATTTTCAAGAAAATGTTCTGACGCAATATCAACAAACTTCATACTGTCAAAGATTAATCAAAAAGTTACATGTTATATTTAACAAAATGCAAGTAATTCCAATTACAACGTAGTGTGAGCTTTATATTAGTTACCCCTTAAAATGAAGATTTATCTTAATTACCAGGTCTCATAAGTTTATCGGAGAATATTATTTTTGAGAGAAAATCTTGGGCGAATGATTTAGGGGCTATCTTCGTTGTAAATGATTGAAAGGCTTAGTGTTAATCACACACGACAGACTGTAAATGTACCGATAGTCAGATGTACCGATAGTTTTGGAAAAAAGTGTTTTGTTATCAGTGACCCACAAAACGCCATTTCCGGTCAAAATCTCGAGAATTTAAAAGTTTTCCTATCATAACAACACTTTGATGTTATTGCGTCTATGAGAAAAACGCACTTATCTCCCAAACATTTTATAAAGACTCTACGTAAGTTAAAACTGATCTGGGCGTAAACCAGAAGATTCCCAGTCGGATGGCATTTCTTTGGAACAACTTTCCAATTAACTAAAATACACTAAATACACGGTAGCAGGTCACATAACAAACGTTTATGTGATAAACATATACATCCGCCATCGATTGCATTCCGCTAAAGGTTGATCAGGTTAGTGAACAATAAAATCGCATATTTTCTATGAGTCTCTTAATCATAGCCATTTTCGCGGAATATAAAAATTTGCAACTTTCATAATTCTTCCAAAAGGTTATCTCAAACCAACTACAAATGTATATTTTTAAAGTGTTTTTTGTATTTACTGATTCGTAATATTCAATCAAAAATACCGTTTGGAATAAAACTAAACATGAAATCTGCTATTAATATTCAGATCGTAATTTACGTAATACATATCAAAATTTGACCCATGGACAAAACAATAATTTAAACCTATGTAGATGATTGGCATTGCCGTTTTCTTCAACTGTTCTAAACACTGGCAAGAGAATAATGTATCCCACCTTTTTTCTGCTGAGCCCTCTGAATAAGAGAAGTATTAACCTCCATTTCCCTGCTCGACCTGCACCCACTCGAATGTCGTGTCGCTCACGAGCGGCAAACAATCAATCGGAACGCACGGTTTACCATTGGGAATCAATTTCTAAGAAAGAAATGAACTGAAAATAAAAAGTATTTTAACGTTATAAAAGATGCATCTATTATTCAATCTTCCACAACAACAACGTATATATATACGTCGCTGCACTTCAGTGTAGAAATAGGAAGTCATAAACAATAATAATTTCAACTGTGTCTCCTAATTTATCAATTGCAAGAGACCTAAATTACTTTATTGACCAGTACATAGTAGGCCATGTGCTTCAAGATTTCGTGGACTTTAAGACTTCCAAAAATCCCTAGATACCAGTTCAACGATTGGACAAGAAATGAAAATATACTCTCCACTGACATATAAGAACAATTTTGAAGTTAGTGCAATTCAATATCCTTTGCGACGGTCAATCATTATTAACATTCGTTCATGTTTCCTACATGCAGGAAAGAACTGATACATTATTCTCGAATGTCACCTTGCAGCAAGTAACTGATGAAAAAAAATCTTTTAAACGGCTCTGTTTGATGATGAACTAAGACTTATGAAACAATTATATGGCTTTATTGCAGTGCCAAGATGCTATTCTGTTAGACTGTTCATGCCACAGAAGTCTGTGGTCAACTTAAAATACGAAGAACCGAAACCATTCATAAGAGACACACCAGTGACTGAGCATGAAGATCAAATAATGTTGAACTAGCGACACAAAACACTCACGACAAAGTAGAACGCCTACCATGTTGCATCTTTACGCTCTTATTTATAACTGTCAATCAGCTGCTTGAAGGATTTGTCGGTCTTAATTTATTAAAGACGAGTATTCTTTCCAAGGGTTATAAAATAGTTCACGATATTATCATATGTTCCCGAGCGGATCCTGTTGAAATACTGATCAGAATTCCTTCAATCTGCGCTTTCGGTAATTCCACGTGAAAAGGTTTGATGAAATTAAATAGCATATATTTAAAATGACATATTTGAAAAATATTCAAGAATCTGTTTGCGCAATGAGTCATATCTCCCGCAGATTATTTCCCGTGGACTACCTCCAAGAGGACAATTTCTCCGTTGATACATGATAAATCATTCAAGTCAAGTATGAGAGCTGTATATTCATTGTATGACTTCTCTGTTGTTTAACTCTATTTAGTTGTTTATTTGGGTAAACCAAGAAAATATGCAATTGTTTGGAGTCACTTGGTATTCTTCTCCACTACGTTTTCCTCATCCTTTATATCATAAAAGTAGATTCAGTTTTTTCAATTGAATTTATTTATTTATGACAGAAACTGTTAGAAACTGTGTGTGACGTGCTAAGGGGAGAATTAATTTGAAGTTACAATTACGTCCAGAAGCAAAACAAGTGGCCATCTCAGTATTTGCTCAAGGATCAGGAAAACTGAATGAAAACCTGATCGAGTAGGTGGTCATTCCATTTTGTTTCGATATTTGTGTCTTTGTTTCCTCCCGGGTGTTTGATTTGTTGAAATATAGGTTTACGTTGTCAGTGACCCATGCGTTACACTATAAATGTTCCAGAAAAATCAGACCAGGCTCGCGCATGTACTGTCCCGTTTCAGCTAAATATTTCCAATATACATTTACTCTCGTTTTTTGTAGCTTCACTTTGAAAATAAACTACACCGCTATTATTCGACATTTTAAAATCATAATTTAATTATTTAATCGAGTTCGTCATATAATTTCCATTTGCTTAAAACAACGGATCCAAGTCTAAGTGAAAGATTAAAATGAAGAATATACAACAATTTTCATCCCCCCGCATTCCAATGGCTGCAGCAAAATCCTGGCAGGATTCCAAAAGCAATTGGCGCCCTGTGAAGGAATTATGAAACGCTGTCTCACGGCGCATACTTCAGCTCCATTCTACCGCGCAAGATCCTGGTCCGCGTTCAGCAGGGATCTGTATGACGTCGTTCACAGTTACAGACATTTCCGGTCGGGGCAAGATCCCGATTTGAAACTCCGCCATTTTCCGGATGCTTGACTCTCCCACGCCCAAGTGGGGGTACTTATTTTGGATCAACGTGTGAAGTAGCCATTACAACACAAGTAGTGATTTGAAGCATGGATAAAACGCAGAATAAAAATTATAACCATCCCGAAAGCCGTACTGACAATTCTTTGGTAGCGTACGTATTATTTGTCATAATTGGCCTTCACCACTGTACATTCTTAAAAATGTTAGTCAGTACTTAAGAAAGCCGAAGACCAGAGCATTACCCATTACTTGTATTTACGTTTCATTTTGTTTTTCAGAAAAACGAACGTTTGTGGTAATTCTAATAAAATAATTTCCATAAAGACTTGTAATAAACGTTACATACTTCTAAGGCATGGGGCCGATGCATTGGTGATAGGTAGTTACCCGAAATCTCTAAGCGTTCGCAAGTGGCCTGCAAAGCACTAGTGCATGAAGGGTTGCCTACCATTCCTGGACAACAAGGATACATATTGATTGATTGATTACTTATTCAGGACTTGTCAATTGCTAAGGTCATTGCTCCCTTAAGTGTAGCGCATGTTTTAACGCTGGAGGTGGCAGTGTTCTTTCCACACTGAGTGCCAAGAGCAGACCTACACGTCGGCTAGCGGGGTTTTCCCCAACTAGTTATCTCCCATCAGCAGAGCACCGCCCCAGTCAGGACAAGTTTTAATCTCCCGACCGGTCTCGCGATATCTGTGGTAGAGTAGTACATATAAGTGTGTGTAAGTAAGGGTATAGGACAAGAAAGAGGAAGGAAATATCGCGCGCGCCCCGTTTGTTAGGATACCGCTCCGATATTCACCTGGTATTGATAAAATAAACCACGGAAAACTACTGATCAGTGGTGTCGGCCTCTACATTTCTCGTAGTGACAGCGGCAGCAGTCGACGTAATAGTGTCGAAAATCCTGCCACGGTCAGGACTCCAATCTAGGATCTCGGAGTAGTCAGAGGAATCGTAATGACATCAGGCGATGCCCTGCGCCACCTCTCCCGGTTTTATCTAAAGCTATGAGCTATTTTTTTAATTTTATTAATGGTATTGCTTGCGTGCTTTTGATTACTGAATATGCGTATTTTTTGTTATCACCAATTATTATTATTATTATTATTATTATTATTATTATTATTATTATTATTATTATTATTATTATTATTATTATTATTATTATTACTATTATTATTATCAAAACAAAAGCATTGTTGGAAAGAAACCAAACATCTTGAAGACTATAACATTTTATTGATTTTTATCAGTTTAGAAGCGTGTAATACTAGTAGTGAGACAAGGTAACGTTGAAAGAAGTAACAACGGAAACTCAAAGACAGACCAAATTTGTAAATTTGTAAACTTGTATGTAAATAGACGTATAAATAATCCATTTTAAGATAAATCAGTGTTAAACATGTGAATGTGTCTGGCAAACTACAATAGTGTAAATACTGATACAGGAAAATCACAGGTTTGTTAAGAGCTAGTAGTCTATATACGAGTATCTTTATAACAGAATTGATAAATAGGAAAATCAATTTAACTTCGTCAGGTTTTAGCTCACCTATTATGTTCTTTTGTGAGCCATCGCACTAGAGAGTGGAAGGCTTTCGCTCTGGATAGGGATGTTATAGCTTGAATAATAATAATAGTAGTAATAATAATAATAATAATAATAATAATAATAATAATAATAATAATAATAATAATAATAATAACGAGTAGCTAGAAAATAGATCGTTTGATTATTTGATAGCCAAAATCCATTCATAGGTTTAGAAGTTTTGAGCCGGAATGAAACTACAGCTAACAATCAAAAGGATAAGTCTCCTTCATTCGCCCAACGAGTATATGTGGCGCTCGCCATCAATCTGAAACAACATTAGTACTGCCGTGGCCAAAATATGTCTTCGCCATTTCGTGCTTCTCTCTCAGTTTCAGAAATATTCCGTAACTTATAGCCAAAACAAATAGGAATTTCTTGCTCCAGCGGCCACGAGGAAAAGAACTGTGAACGTATCGACGCGTTGCGTGAAGATACTGTGCAGCAATCGGCTAGCATCGCCAACCGCTCTCAGTGCATCAATTTATGTCATTGCAGTGCCTCTGACCGGGAGGTCCTAGGATCGAGCCCCGACTGTGGTAAGAGTTTCGACACTAGCTTGTCAGCTAGGTCGAATGAAGTCGCTGTCAGGAGGTGAATTCTAGGCGCCGGCTGCTCTAATCGGTAGTTTTCCGTTTCCCCGATCAACACCAGGCGAATGTCGGGGCAGTACCCTAACAAGCGTCCCACGGGACGCGTGCGATCTTTTCTATCTCTTCCTTGTCCTATCCTCAAACCTTACTCACCCCCCCCACACACACACACACACTAACATGCACTACACTACCATACATGCCGGGAGACCGCTCGAGAGCTTAGAGCTTATCCCGGCTGGGGCGGTGCGCCGCTGGTGGGAGATACCTGGTTGGGAAAACCCTACCATCCGACGGTAGGTCGGCAGTGGATCTCGCCATCCAGCGGGTGCAGATCACAGCCACCTCCGGAGGAAAACGTGTACTACACTTATGGGACAGTTATGGACTCGCCCTGAATCACTAACAACCAACCAACCAACCATCGCAAACCGCTGCGTGACCGAGCTAGCTTCATGAGGTCACAAGGCTCTTTAAAACATCGAGCGTGTTGTCACCACGTGGCAATCAAGAGATCGTATAGTACAGGACAACACAGTCGCCATTACTGTGTCTCTGACCTGGATATCCTAAGATTCGAGTCCCGTCGAAGGCGGGAAGGTCTACAGTAGCTAAATAGATGAGTCTAGTTTAGTCAATGTCTGGTAGAAAATTCTAGCGGATGATTGCTGTGGACCAGCTGCGGATAAAACACGATATTCAATAACAAATAGTATATGTATACATAGTATACAGCAAACATAGTATTATGTATGTGAACTTATTTCGTCCATTCTAATATAAATCATGAACAGTGTTTCTCATCTTATAGGATGACTGCTAATAGAAAATAATAAACCAATGCTAGTTTTAGATTTAGTTTCTAGTTTCTCTTTCAATTCCTAAATATAACACACATTATTTAAACCAGCACGGTTTCTGATTGATTGTTAGTTTTTGGTAGCTGGTTCAACTATTGAGAGCCATTTGACATATGTGCACAAGGAAAATCTGTTGGTTTTTTTTCGTGTGGATGTATCTAATGTTCTCTTTATTTTCCTACAATTCCTGTAAACCAAATTATGTTTGTTTAATATTTATTTTACCAAAATACATTGTTTAACTTCGTTTTCTTTTTTGTATGTACGTAATAAATACTATTCCCATTCCATAAGTACGATTTGACAGTCTACTACTTTCATAATATCTTATCATGGCGGGATTTTATCACGCATACAATCCTGTTCTGTCCATTGCAGCTGCGGACAGTGACCGACCAGCAATGATCCAGTCTCTCGACCATGGGATGGACCTTGGCGGCTCTTGTAATTAGCAACTCGTACTGTCAATCTTTATTAAATAATGTATAATTGAAAATCATGAAGAAATTGAATATGTCAACATATTTTTACGAATCTCCGTGCAAAAACTCCCGCCTGAAGGTGGATATTGTTCCGTTTCCCACGTTTCGCGCACAGGTAACAAAAACTATCACGTATGGCGGGCGTGTATGAGCCCATCGATTTATGACAGCCCGGGAGACGCCGCGACCTAGGCACAGCTGCCAAGGTTTCGCCAACCATACTGCGAAACGTGCTGAGGAAGGTCTGCGTACGGCAGTGGCAAGGTTGGCATCTGGCCCAGGACGCATCGCGTGCCGGTCAGCCAAGCGTCGATTGAGTGCGGCCGCGGAAGCCATCGTGCGAGCCCCACTGACGCGGGGGCGTTCGCGGCGGCGCCCCCGCGGGCGCGGGGGTCTCCATGAACGCGCGTCGCGCGCGTCCGCTATTTCGAGACGCGGGCCCCGCACTGCACCGGCCGCACGGCGCAGCAGCGGGAATAGCCGAACGCGGCCCGGGACTTGACCCACGCCCTCCGTGAATGCACTCGCGCAGCCATCTGCACGCACGCGCGCGTGCGGCCGGAACTGCAAGCGAGACAACGTTGCACAAACTGTCTCGCAAGTACTTAATCGAGGTTTGTGATTCCGGGCGCGTCATCTTTTACTGTCTTAGTCCTGAATGTTATTGTTTTTTATCGTGGGAGATGGCGGTGACCTTTCCTCAACAGCTGGAGAAATTCCCGCGGCGGCTGACCCATCAGCTGACGGATTTCCCCCACCCAGGTATCTCACACGAGCGTGGCAATGCCCCAGCCGAGACAAGTTACCAACGGGTTACCCAACATGTGTCTTAGTGTAGTGTATGTAAGTGTGTGTGAGTAAAGACTGAGGCTAGGACAAGAGAGGGGAAGGAAATACATGGGGGAAGGCTCTACAAGGCCGGTTTTTAGGTAACTACTCTGGCATTCGCGTAATGATCGGAGAAACCTAGGGTAACCAGGGCCACGAGAATTCTCCTCCACACAGCGGATGAATTCGGCCTAGCTGTGTTGCTAGTGCCGAACATCCTGGGAAGCTAGTGTCGAAATCTTGCCATTGTCGGGACTCAAACCCTAGAACTTCTAGATTAGAGGCACTGCAATGACATCAATTGATGCCCTGAGCTACCTCACCCGGAGAAGCAACGTGGAACTATGGCCCACTCCATGGATGTACAGCGGGTTGCAGTCTACAGGCTGGCAGGAGCTTCCCGCTAAACGCTCTGCCGCACAGGTGGAACAGAATTATTAGGTTGAATTGAATTGTTGCCTTATTTTACGTGGCGAGACTCAGTCCACGAGGTCTGCTCTTCCGTCTGACCACACAAATTTCTTTCTCCCACTAGCGGAGAAAGAAGGTGTTTCTTCGATGATCACGATGAAACAGACGATTTGAATTTTGCTCAGAGGCTTGATTTACGATTGAGAATCTTTTACATGCAGTAAATCTACTAACATGGCACAGCCGGATTTACTTCCCCTTCGAAGGAAGGGTACGAAGGATTCATTTACCCTTCGATCGAGTTTGAATCCGCGAACTTGGGTATAAATGTCCGATACGCAAAACGTTACACCGTCGTCGCCGCATAGGTTAACTTTTATGGTAGAGTAACGTAAAATTTGTCCAACTAATGCTTGTGATAAAGTTCTTGCAAGTTTTGCCGCTATGAGCGGAGATGATCAGGACGAAATATACTCCGTGGATTTCCCTCATATCCTTTTTTAACAAATATATTACTAGAGGAATACAAATCTATTACTAGGGAGAGGCAAAATATTCCACAAAGCACATATAATTGTCTAGAAAATTAGGTTAATTAGATTGTAAGGCATACAAAATTATTCCAAGTATCTCCAACATTAAATATACTCAGCGGCTGGAATATTAATCCAAAATATACTTGCACGTTAATATCACATTTTTCAAGAAAATGTTTGACGCAAATATCAACAAAATTCATACTGTCAAAGATTAATCAAAAAGTTACAGTATATTTAACAAAATGCAAGTAATTCATTACAACGTAGTGTGAGCTTTATATTAGTTACCCCTTAAAATGAAGATTTCTTTAAATTACCAGGGTCTCAAGTTTATCGGAGAATATTGATTTTTGAGAGAAAATCTTGTGAATGATTTAGGGGCTAGTCTTGTTGTAAATGATTGAAAGGCTTAGTGTTATTCACACACGGACAGACTGTCAAATGTACCGATAGTCAGATGTACCGATAGTTTTGGAAAAAAAGTTTTGTTATCAGTGACCCACAAAACGCATTTCCGTCAAAATCTCGAGAATTTAAAGTTTTCTATCATAACACAACTTTCGATGTATTGCGTCTATGAGAAAAACGCACTTATCTCCCAAACATTTTATAAAGACTCTAAGTAAGTTAAATGATCTGGGCGTAAACCAGAAGATTCCCAGTCGGATGGCATTTCTTTGAACAACTTCCAATTACTAAAATACACTAAATTACACGGTAGTAAGGTCACATAACAAACGTTTACTGTGATAAACATATATCCGACATAATTGCATCCGCAAAAGGTTGATAGGTTAGTGACAATAAATGATATTTTATGAGTCTCTTAATCATAGCCATTTTCGCGGGAAATATAAAAAATTGCACTTTCATAAATTCTTCCAAAAAGTTATCTCAAAACCAACTACAAATGTATATTTTTTAAAGTGTTTTTTTATTTACTGATTCGTAATATTTCAATCAAAATACGCGTTTGGAATAAAAACCTAAACCATGAAAATCTGCTATTAATCAGATCGTAATTTACGTAATACATATCAAAATTTTGACCCATGGACAAACAAAATTTAAACTATGTAAGATATTGGCATTGCCGTTTCTCTTCACTGTCTAACACTGCAAGCAGAATAATGTATCCCACCTTTTTTCTGCTGAAGCCTCTCTGATTAAGAGAAGTATTAACCTCCATTTTCCTGCTCGACCTGCACCCACTCGATGTCGTGTCGTCACGAGCGGCAAACAATCAACGAACAGCACGGTTACCATTGGGATCAATTTCTAAGAAAGAAATGTAACTGAAAAAAAAGTATTTTAACGTTATAAAGATGCATCTATTATACAAAATAATAGTTTTATTGTCTTCCTTAAAATCAAATATTCATAAGATAAAAAGAGATGATCACACACTTTGACGACTGAACATAAAAGAAAGAGAGAGAAATTGATTTGTAGTCACCAGCGAGACCTATAATCTAATCCCGAATACACTAGAAAATGTAAAAATAAGACAGCTAATGAAACAACTTGGTATTTATCCCAATCAAACGAAAGATTTAGGAAGTATTGATATGTTACTGTTAAGTGGGAATGAAATTATTTTTTTCACTTGTTTTGTTTCTGGAATGGTAGATTGTAATGGCTAATGTGAATGAGGAATTGTGGCTTTCTGAACGCATTCATCGGAGAGTATGTGAACAGGGGTAGAGATATGTACAAGTCAAAATAACACAAGACACTTTCCTCGAAGAAATGTAACTGGAAGACATAGACAAGACAATTGGAAGTTTTTTCATTTTATCTCAAACTAACCACAGAAGAAAGTAAAGTTTTTCTGTGACAGGTTGTAAAATAGAACTTCAGATACTCATCAAAAATGTCCTAATTTTTGTTAAAAGATTCAAAAATACTTTAATTTCGTCGTAATACGTAATAACGTATGTCATAATTGGTTAGCAGATAAGGAGAGTAAAGGTTCTAAAAAGTGCGCACTTATAAAACCTTATCTTCCATGTTCAGAAGGAAACCAACTCACGCGGGTGATTTTTGTATAAGTACATGTGGCGCACAAACATTTCGTGTACCTGCCAAACACTAATGCAAGATGAATTGCGAACCGATCCGGAGAAACTTGAGTGAAAGTGTTTCCTACCGCATGAACATTAGCAAAACGTTATTGTCTTCAAACTCTTTACATTCCCAGAAATGTGTACATTTATTCTCAGACACTCTGAATACAGAATCAACTCAATTTAATGATGCTTAATTTTACGTGGCAAGGCTCAGATCATCAGGCCTACTATTCCGCCTGACCACGCCCATTTCGCTGCAATTCCTTTCATCATCTAGCGGAAAAACAAGAGCGACGAAACAGGGTATTTGAATAGCACAAAGGCTTTGATCCTTTCGAATCATCCGATGTCTTCGCTGTGTATCTGACGGAGCGGTGCGCGTCGTGTGTTGACAGGAGCATGGAGCGCT
>BOPP01000006.1:19537432-19652330 GCA_017312745.1 Gryllus bimaculatus | reverse complement strand
CACGCCCGCACGGCCCGCGCCGCCGCCGCCGCCGCCGCTGACGACGACGATGACGACGGCGACGACGATGACAATGACGACTCCAAGGAGGACGTCGAAGCGGCGCTGGACCCGCCGTTGGACTGGTGGCAGAAGGCCGTCGTCTACCAGATCTTCCCGGCGTCCTTCAAGGACTCCGACGGGGACGGCATGGGCGACATCAGAGGCAAGTTACGGCCTCTGGTTGGCCTTTATTCCTCTCGATGAAACACTTTATCTTTCGGAGAGGGTACACAATCTTCAATATATTGCATTTTTCAACAATGGCCTTCTAATATGTTCTATTCTGCACAAACACAATATCCGATGTCCTGATATCCTCGTATCCATCATCACTCTACCCGAGTTTTGGCCCTCTTTTTTCCTTGTTAATGTATACTGGCTTTACAAAAAATGTTATCCAATATTAGTTTCCTATTTTTATTTTGGTATTTGCTCTTTGAATGTTTTAAAGCAGAATATCTCTGTTTTCGTTATACTTTGTGCACTTATTTTGGTCTTTTGTGGTTTGTTGAACACACTCATAACAGGATATGGAGTTTTCTCTTTTCCTCAAAGACAATTTTTTACTTCTAATTCCTACTTTAAGATGCCCGTCCCAGTTATCATCTGACCTCAGAAATGTAAGATATTGTTTTCCCGACTTTATCACATCGAAATATTAATGAGAATGATGACTTTCCTTTTGCAATTAATATTTTGACACATCTTAAAATATTTTTTGGGTGCCTTCCATCACAATATTCACAAAGAATGTTGCTATTAGGTTTGTTCGATTTGCGCTTGTTATTACATTGGCATAAATCTCATCAGTTCGTGATTGCTTTAGGTATTATTGAGAAGCTGGATTATTTGAAGGAGCTGGGCATAGGCGCTATTCGCCTGGGACCAATCTTCAAATCCCCTATGGAGGACTTCGGCTACGATGTAGAGGACTACGAGGAGATCAACCCAGAGTTTGGAACTATGGAAGATTTCGAGGAGCTGATAGAGAAAACTAAAGAACTTGGTAATTATTCTCCATTTTTTCTTTAAATGTGTGTAATTATTCTAGTGAGTAATGCCATCGTATCGTCGCAGCAAGGACCAAAACAGTCGTTTTTTCGGGTCCTATGTAGCCCTCAGAAACATTTTCCGCTGGATATCCTCAATAACAGCTACATCCTTAATGAACCAGCTAATGAAAAGTCCAGAGTGGTTATTTTCTTTTGTAGGCCCTATCACCGTGAAAGGTTTCATTTTTTACCCTTCGGCCAGGGTCCACTGTTATGTTCCGCCGCTTTCATTTGCAGATGATCACATGTTCTAGAGGTTCTCCCGAGTCTTTGGGCAATGTGTCATGGACAAAATGTACAATTTTTTTCATTAAATTATTACTAAAAATGATATAAGCACAGTTGTTAATATGGACATCAAACAATATTTTTAAATATTGATTTCAAACTATACTGTGTAATGATGAAGTAGTGAAAAATTAAACATTTTTGGAGATACAAGATATTCCGATCCAAAGGAATATGTAAAAAGGAATATGCAACTCTTTAAGATTCTAATCGTTAATGAAATAAAGAGTCTGAAGCTCAAACTTCAAGTCCTCGTGAACTTCTTGGTTTGGTTGAAATCAGATTTTTATGATTTGCTCTTTACTTTTCTAGTTACAACAAGTAAACGAAATTGACGGATGTGGGAATTCTTGTTACTTTTCTCGGATCATTGACCTAGCAAAGAGTTTATTCAACTCTGAAACGATTGGATGTAGAACATTTCTGAAGACAAATTTGTCCAAACCCATATTGATATTTCTATTCAGATGTTTTTTTTCATTCAGAATAATTTTTAACCCATAAAACTATATTAACCTAGCGTAGATCGTGTGACAAAGTAAAAACGTTCTTTCCAATTATTTTCTGTATTAGCACGTTACGTTCTAGCGCAGCCATAAGTTTTTCTAGAAAATATTTCATTCAAAAAGTTGGAATTATTTTTATCGTGAGTTTTATATTTTATACAAACGGTCAAATCGGCTGAAATATACATATCCTCAAAAAAAATATTGTCACTAATGAATTAACTCATATCAGTTCAACAAGGACCCTGACAAAATTTGCATTAATATTATTATCGTTACCATTATGATAGTTGCTATTATTATTATTATTATTATTATTATTATTATTACAATTACTGTTACAATTGCATTTTCCTCGAATTTTTCATTTGCTCGAATTTTCTACGCTTGCTTGTAACCTTTGTAAACGTCTAAAAGACGCCAAATCAAACGTCATTATATCGAAATGTGAGTAAACTATTTTCTTAATATTATTTAAGATGGATGTTCCATTGTACTGTTCTAAAACTCCAATACATCGAATTGCAACGAAATATTTCAAGTTGCCACGTTATTTCATGTATCGTATTATTATTTAAGATAGATGTTCCATTGTACTACTGTAACACTCCAAGGCATTAAATCCGAAACGAAAAATTTCGAGATGTCACATTATTTCATTTTTCACGTCATGGGAAGGAAATATGTTGATAACTGAATAAATCCAAGATAAGAGGGCATTTAAGCTAAAGAGGTTCCAGTAATAGTTTTTCTCTGTATGCAATGTAATGTAATGATTGTGTTATTACATTTCTGTTACTGAAATGGTTCCATTGGGGTGGGTGCGCTCGCAGGCATCAAGGTGGTGCTGGACTTCGTGCCCAACCACACGAGCGACGAGCACGAGTGGTTCGAGAGGTCGGAGGCGCGCGAGGAGCCCTACGCCGACTACTACGTGTGGCACGACGGCAAGGGCGAGCGGCCCGCCGGCGGCTTCCCCGCGCCGCCCAACAACTGGGTGAGGCAGCGCCACCTTGGCCGGCCGGCCACTCCCTGATTCTTTAAGCGCAAGTCCCCCAGCTAGACGCTTTTGGGCCCGGGGCAATCCTCAGGCATAGCCCTCTCCCCATCCCCAATTAAAAATGTGGAAGTAACAAAAATAAAAAAAAACAAATAATAACAAAAAACGTTTTTAGGAATATATTTTAAATAATAGTTTTAGGTAAAGGTATTTAGTGCTATAAATAATATAGTTTCCACAGTGAGCTTAAAACGCTTAAAAATGTGTTTTATTTAATAAGTGTTTAATAAAATTCCTTGTTATATACATGAAATAATAAATAATAATTTCAGTAGAATCTCTTTTAAAGATAGCGTCATTTGACGTCATTTGATTCATTCGATATATTTTACCATATAAGTAACGACTGTAATTAACTATTAAAAGGGAAAAAATTAATTGAAAATTTTATGAAATATCAGACTACTGAACCGGGACTTACGACAACGATTTTCTCGAGTTTTTATATCTTTTTCATTTCTTTTTACTATTTTTCCCCATCAGTCCCATCATCGTACCCCTTGTCTTACGGGGTCCCGGGCGATCGCTTGCTCTGCCCGTGCCTAGCGCCGGCACTTTTCACGTGAATAGAATAAGTGAAATAATAGCGTAGCAACGATTAACGAGCGCCGGCGAAGTTTCTCCGCAGTGGCACCTTGCTGGTGAGAGTGCTAGCAACAGAAATCATATTGGAAGCGCGAGCTGCAGCTATGAACAAAAGAAAACGTAAATCGCGCTCTCACATCAATCCTAACAGATGCTTGAAATGTTGCTCCCTTCATTTATTTCCCAGTAATCTACTTGATACCCATATAAATGAAATATTTAATAGGAAGTCCTGACTCGACTCGATGCGGAGGGACTTTCCTGGTGCAGTGTACTTGGGGAGACGACGCTTCCTAGGCACAAGTGCTAACGTTTTGGCCGCCATTCTGCGACCTTCCTCACGGCGAAAGGCGCAGATATGGGCTTCTTACAGGTTTTATAAAGAATAATATTCGTTTATGTCGCACGAGGTTCGTTTTATATAAACCCGTGCGTTTCTCACGAAGGAATGTCGCAGAATGGCGACCGAGACGTCTCCTGTGCCTAGGATGCGGCGCTTCAGAGTACTTACTATCTTCAGAGCAGAATTAATAAAATGTTACATTAACACTCGTTGAAATTAAAGTTGCTTCCTGCGGCTTAAGAGACACATGATCATTATAATACTATTGGTAAAAATCTCGTACTTAAACAGTATAATATTTCTTATGGTGTATGAGATAGTATAAGTATAATAGTTCTCAAGTAAGCCACGCCCAGGGATACCCACCAAAATAAGATTTTATTTATGTACATCGCAATGAGTTAATTTATTTGCAATTGCAATAAAACAAAGAAACATTACTTGGAAAATTGTTCCCTTCCGAAATAGCCCTCTCGAATGCTGGCGTCACTTTGAGGTCTCAACTTTCTCAAGCATGATTAAAATCCTATTTTACTCTCTTGAACCATATTTTGTGCTCTTAATATTCTTAATATAAGTGTTAATATGCCGACTGCGTTGGTTGCCTGCGCGCGCAGCTGAGCGTGTACGGGGGCTCGGCGTGGGACTGGAGCGAGAAGCGCCAACAGTTCTACCTGCACCAGTTCGGCGTCGGCCAGCCGGACCTCAACTTCCGCAACCCGCACGTCGACAAGGAGATCAAGGTAAGCCACAGGCCTATCGACCTTTGTACTCCATGAAATGCGTACAAAGTACAGACGACAACACTCAAAAACAATTTTTTTCAGGAAAGAAGTAAAACAAATATTGTACCTGAAATTATCATCATGAAATCAAACAAAAGCACATTATTATTATTATTATTATTATTATTATTATTATTATTATTATTATTATTATTACACATCTAACAATTATTGTAAGTTATTCATTAACAATTAGACATGTATTTTCTAACATCACTTTATAACCCTTTTTGAGCTTGTGAGTTGCCGAAACTTTCCTCGATAGGTGTAGAGGTTGTTAACAAACTATGAGGTTATTAATTCAGATTTCTCATATTTTTACCAAGATTCGTTATACAGAGTGTCTCATAATAAATGTTACAAACTTTTAGAGCATGTAGAGATTACATTCGCCCTCAGTCAAAAAGCAGTGTTCCTAGGATTCAATTCCCGACGGGGCCAGGATTTTAGATAGCTAATTTGAATTCACCTGCCCTCTGTATAAGAATTCTAGCAGCTGGCCGCTCTGACTGGCATTGTTTCGTGATTTCTCCGATAAACACCATGCGAATGTCGAAGCGGTACCCTAATAAAAGGGCCACGCACCGCTCCCGACCTTTCCTTCCTCCTCCTCGTCTAATTCTCACCCCTTACTTATACACTTCTAAACTAATATGCACTACACAACCACATTTGTCAAGATAGACCATTCGGGCGCTTAGAGACTGACCCGTCTGGGGCGGTTCCCAGCAGGGGGGAGATACCTGGTTGGAGAAAACCCCAATGGTCGACTTGTATGTCGCCGCCGAATCTCACCATCCGGTCGGGAGATCATCAGGGTAGTGAATGTATTTTCCTCGGTCTTTCCCAAGGAAAACACATGCACTACACTTACGGGATCAATGACTATTTTGCGTGCCAGGAATCAATGAAAGTCCCCCGCGTTGATGTCGTGTCGGTGTCGCAGGAGGCGCTGGAGTTCTGGCTGGAGAAGGGCGTGGCGGGCTTCCACATGGACAGCGTGTCCTACCTGGTGGAGGACGACGAGTGGGACGACGAGTCGCGCTCCGACGACGACGAGGCCGGCGACTCCGACTACGACTTCCTGGAGCACGACCACACGCGCGACCAGCTCGAGAACTTCCAGCTCGTGCACGGCTGGCGGCAGCTGCTCGACGAGCACTCGCGCGAGGACGGCGTCACCAGGTAACAGCCCTTCGGCCCCCTTCGGCCCCCTTAGGATGGCTTTGGCCCTTTCGAATCCGCAAGTCTCCTTCAGCTTTCAGCAGGCCCTTTCACCGCCTTAGGTTCCCTTCAAGCCCTTTCGGATCCCGTAAGTCTTCTTTGACCCCTTGCATTCTCTTGCTTCCTTTGGCACCCTTCGGCCCCCTTCGGCCCCGCTCAGACCCCGTAACACCCCTTTGGGTGGATTTGGCCCCTTCAAATCCGTCAGTCTCCTTCAGCTCTCAGCAGGCCCTTCCACCGCCTTTGGTTCCCTTCAAGCTCTTTCGGGTCCCGTAAGTCTTCTTTGACCCCTGGCATTCTCTTGCTTCCTTTGGCACCCTTCGGCCCCCTTCAAACCCCGTAAGACCCCTTTGAATGGTTTTGACCCTTTCATATCCGTCAGTCTTCTTTAGCTCTCAGCAGATCCTTTCACCACCTTTGGGTCCCCGTCAAGCCCTTTCAGATCCCTATGTCGGAAGACATACGGTAGTCTTTTCCTTCGGGTTCTTTCGGAGATTTTTAGACATCATTAGTTTTCTTTTGACTACTCTCAGCCCTTAGAACCCCTCATTTGACCCGTTCAAATGCCCTCGGTTTCCTTCAGTTTTCAGCTGGCCCTTTCACATCTGTTCAACCACCTGGGGTCCCCTTCAAGCCTTTTCAGATCCTGTAAGTCTCATTTGACCCCTTGTAGCGTTTTGCTCCCTTCGGATTTTCGGAGATTTTTAGACCTCGTGTGTCTCCTTTGTCAACTTTCAACCCTTTCAGAGTCTCTCGTCCTCATTTGTCTCATTCAAATCCTCTCAGTCTCCTTCAGCTCTCACATCCCTTCAACCACCTTTGGTCCCCTTCCAGCCCTTTCAGAGCCAGTAAGCTTCCTTTTTTACTTTTTTTGTCTCCTTGAGGTTTTTTAAATCCCTTTAGTGGCCTTAGGGCCTACTCATGATCTTTCCGATTCCTTCAACCGCCTTTGCAAACCAACTTCCTTACCCCCTCCCCGTTTAGGCCCTTTCAAAACCTTTCAACCTCAATCTGTTCCTTTCAAATTTCGTTAACCTCCTTCGACGTTCGTCAGGTCCTTTCAGATTCCTGCGTTTTCCCGCGGATCCTTGATCTCGATCATGCAAAGAATAATAATTTCACGGACTCAATATTAATGAACTATCTCACAAACGATACATACAGCTTTGACATTGATTATTAATAGTACATTATGAAACGGTGATGTAATGATGGTATTAACACACAAGTATCATAAACTTCACACGAAAGTACTAATATCCATTACATAGAGTTTCTGATGGTAACGTTTACATTGAATCGTTATACAGGACATATGGACATACTGGATCGTTACATTGGATCATATACATCCCTAACGCTACCGTACTTTGCCGCAGGTGGCTTTGGTTACCAGTCCGCCTGCCAGAGAGTACTGCTCTAGTTAAATAGGATCCAAGTGAAATTACAATCCAATTTATTTTAAATAGTTTTGCACGAAATAATATGAATAATAAAAGAAATTAAAACTGCAAGCATAATATAATATTAAATGCAATTTTAATGTACACAATTGAACGAAACATTTACTAGATACATTCTCAGTTGTTTGATTGTCAATATTTGCTTTGTAAACTTCTCTGTGATTGGTGAAGAACTTGTATCATTTTGAAATCTGTATCGTAACGAGAATCATTATGCAACTGGTTGCAGCCAATAAAAGAAATTAAAACTGACCAGCATAATATTAAACGCAATTTGAATGTCCACAATTGAACAAAACATTTACTAGATAGATTCTCAGAGTTTAATTGTCAATACTTGCTTTGTAAACTTCTCTGTGATTGGTCAAGAACGTGTATCATTTTGAAATCTGTATCGTAACGAGTATCATTATGCAACTGGTTGCAGCCAATAAAAGAAATGAAAACTGACAAGCATAATATTAAACGCAATAAACTCTACTAGTTTATTTAGGTGTCAATACTTGATTTGTAAACTTCTCTGAACAAAACTGAACGAAACTCTGAAACGAAAAACTGAAACAAAAAACTGAACGGAAACTTCTCTGAACAACTGAACGAAACATTTACTAGATAGATTCTCAGACTCTACTAGTTTAATTAGGTGTCAATACATGATATGTAAACTTCTCTGTCATTGGTCAAGAACCTGTATCATTTTGAAATCTGTATCGTAACGAGTATCATTCTGCAACCTTGTTGCAGCCATCAAATGACAGAACTATACAATTGGAGTGGAAAAAGTAAAATGCTGGGGCGCGTGTGACGCATGCGCAGGGTGCTGTTCACGGAGGTGTACTCGTCACTGGACGCGCTCTTCGACTACTACGGGACGGCTGACTCGCCGCTGGCGCACCTGGCGGTCAACGCGCTGCTGCTCACCGAGATGAACAACGACACCCGCGCGCACCGCCTCAACGACACCATCGAGGACTGGATGCTGGGGCTGCCCGAGGGCGCCTGGCCCAACTGGCTGGTAAGCGAGCGCACGAACCATGTGGAATTGCTATACATGACGGGTTGAATTGAATTGAATCGAATCGAAATGAATTGAATTATAGTATTTTTTACTTCGCGAGACTCGGGCCATCGGGTCCGCTCTTCCGTCATACCACGCAAATTTCCTACAACCCACTAGCTAGAAAGGGGGTATCACTCGGGCGACGAAACAGGCGATTTGAATTTAGCTCAGAGGCGTCATTTAGGCTTGATGATCTTTTACATGCAAGTAAATCTACTAACATGGGACAACCGGCTTTACTACCCCCCCCCCGAAGAAAGACATACGAAGGATTTTTTCGCCTTTAAATAGGGCGAAAACCCTTCGATCGGGTATGAAACCGCGTACTTGGGTATAACAGTCCGATACGCTAACCGTTTCACCATTACCGCCGGTAATCGCCGCCGCCGTTTATGCATACCATATTTTACGGACTACAAGACGCGCCTTAGTTTTTAAGCATTAACAAATTATTTTACATCACTTTAAAGCCTCCATCATGTGAATACCTTTTATTTTTTCCATTACGAAACGAGCTAACAAAAATATTGTACTGTTACCTCTGGCGCCGTAGACTGTAATGACGCATCGTATGCTAGACAGTGTTCTGAGTTTCTGATGGCGAGGAGGGAGGGAGATAATGTTAGCAAGCTTGTGAATCCCCGCAAGTAATGTTCATCGCATCCGTGCACTGCTGCTGCCATTTGAATCCAATGTTGCCAAACAGGAACAGGTTTCCCGCGGAATCAAATCTATGGCCATTTTTAAATCTCGCGGGAATTTTGAATCGAATACTGGACATTTTTATATTAATTTCGAGTATAAGACGCGCCTAAATGTTGGAGGCAATTTTTAGAAGTAAAAAGGTGCGTCTTATAGTCTTAAAATGCGGTAACTGGAAAGTAAGCGTGCTTAAGACCCCCCCCCTTTCGAGGACTTCCAATATTAATCCTCTGTATCCTATATACAATACGCTAGGGCATGGAGACGATTTTATACCATTCACATTAATTCATCGACACAAAACCCGTAAGTGTTCTGTACTTCTGCAGATTGAATTAGCTTCTTCATTTCCTAAATCAAACAGATTTAAGACGAAATACTTTCGCAGATTCGGAAATTCGCAGATTAAGGCACAGGAGAAAATGATGACGCTCATGCAACTCACAGTACGTGTTACGTTGCAACACACTTTATCGTCGCATCTCTGAACGATGCAGTTTAAGCGCTTAAAGTCGGGTTTTCGTACCGCGTAGAGAACTCGAGTTGTGTTTCTTGTTCTGTAGTTTACAACTTGGATGTTCTATTACAATTTTGGATGATATCCCACTTTTTAGAATGGGTTGTCAAAAATATACGAAGGTTGGGTACCAATATGCGGCAATTCACTTTCAAAAAGATATTGATCCACGAAGTACCTAATGTACTCGTGATTTCATCTAGTAGATAATAAAGAGCTAAGCGACTATATCTCGATTTTTCTGTAGTGGCCGACGACGTAATGTCATTTTTACAGCTCCTGCCTTATAAAATCAATATATTCAATTGATTTGCGAACGTCCTTCTCAACGGGGCGCGTTGGCTCAGAAATGGGCTTACCATATAAAAATATACATTTTATAATAAATATAAAAATTGAAGTATCGATAGTGAATTCCATGACCACGCCTAGTGTAGTAGTGGGTTGAGGATTCGTTTCACAGCTTAGGGAGCGGATCAGTCTTTAAACTGTGTTCTCTCTTCTTCCGCCCAAAAGGAAGAGGAATTCCCTGCCGTGTAGTATTGATTGGAGATGTTCCAGAGCACCCAGAGAGATATGAGGGGTCATTACAAAGTTTGAGCATCGGTTCCATTTCTTCTTAGAACGTCTAACATTGCAATTTCTTTATCTATTTTCATTACGAAGAATTTTCAAAATTATGGGGGAAAATTCAATGTTATTTTTTTTAATTTTTATCGGCTCCGTCTGATAACACGTCGCTACCGTTACGGAACCACATGCCCTCACTATAGTTTCCGGCGGCGCTCGCCCTCTTGACTGTGGCGATTGATACGGTCGGCAGGTGGGCACGCACGACCAGCCGCGGCGGCGTCAGCGCCTCGGCCACGGGCGAGATGGTGGACAGACGCTCAACAGGCTGCTGGCGCTGGTGCTGCCGGGCACGGCTTCACGTACTCACGGGCCGACGAGCTGGCCATGGAGGACGCGAGCTGTCGTTCGAGAAACGGTGGACCTGCGGACCGCAGAGCTGCGCGCTGGGCCCGCACCCGGTATACGAGACGGAGTCGCGGCGACCCCGAGCGCCACAGGCCCTTACCACTGGGAAACTCCCACCAGCGCAGGTAACTCTGGCAAATGACACTCCAGCGCACTCCCTTCCAACTGGGACAACTCACCAGCGCAGTACTCTTGGCAAAATGACCAACCCCAGCGCACGCCCTTTCCACTGGACAACTCCAGCCACGCGGTTGGGAAAATTACCATGTTTTCCACTGTAACCAACTCCCCCAGCGCAGGTACTCTTTGGCAAATCGACCACTCCCAGCCACGCCCTTATCACTGGGACAAACTTCACAGCGCAGGTTACGCTCGGCGAAAATGGCCACTTCCAACGCACGACCTTCCACCTGGGACAACTCCACCAACGCAGGTACTCTTTGGCAACATGAACCACTACCCAGCGCACGCCCTTTCACTGGGAGCAACTCCACCAGCGCAAGGTACGTCTGCGGCGGAAATGGCCACTCGCACGCACCGACCTCCACTGGGAAACACTCCACCAGCGACGTTTACTCTTGGCAAAATGACCACTCCCACGCACGCCTTCCACTGGGACAACTCCACCAGCGGCAGATACTCTGGCAAAATGACCACTCCCAGCGGCACGCCCTTCCACTGGGACAACTCCACCAGCGCAGGTTGGGGCAAAATTACCCAATGTTTTTCCACACTGTAACAACTCCACCGCGGCAGGTACTGCTCTTTGGCAAAATGACCACTCCCAGCGCACGCCCTTGTCCATGGGACAAACTTCACCAGGCCTGCAGGTAACCCGGCGAAATGGCCGCACTTCCACGCAGACCTTCCACTGGAGCAAGCTCCACCAACGCAGGGTACTCTTGGCAAATGACGGCACTCCCAGCGCACGCCCGTTTCACTGGGACAACTCCATCACAGCGGACAGGTCGCGGCGAAAATGGTCACTCTCCAGCGCACTGGCCCTTCCACTGGGACATACTCCACCAGCGCAGATACTCCTTCGGCAAAAATGACCATCCCAGCGCAACGCCCTTCCACTGGGAACAACTCCACCAGCGCAAGGTTGGGAAAATTACCCATGTTTTTCGCCAACTGTAAAAACTCCACCAAGCGAACTCAAAACCACAGCAAAAGCCCAGCCGCAGAAACAGGCACGCATCAGCACGAGCGCCCGTGAGCAGGCACCAGCGGGGGGGGGCAGGTCCTCTTGGCAAAATGACGCACTCCCAGCGCACGGCCCTTCCACTGGGACAATCTTCACCAGCCGCAGGTACGCTCGGCGAAAATGGCCACCTTCCAACCAACGACCTTCCACTGGGAAACTCCCACCAAGCGCAGGTACTCTGGCAAAATGACCATCCCAGCGCACGCCCTTCCACTGGGCAACTCACCAGCGCAGATACTCTTGGCAAAAATGACCACTCCCAGCGCACGCCCTTCCACTGGGACAACTCCACCAGCGCAGGTACGCTCGGCGAAATAACCACTCCTAGCGCACGTCCTTCCACTGGGACAACTCCACCTGCACAGGTACGCTCGGCAGAATTTCCACTTCCAGCGCACGCCCTTCCACTGGGACATCTTTGTCAGCGCTTGGCAAAATGAACACTTCCAGCGCATGCCCTTCCACTGGGACAACTCCACCAGCGCAGGTTAGGAAAATTACCATGTGTTTCCACTGGGACAACTCCACCAGCGCAGGTACGCTCGGCAGAATTACTACTTCCTGCGCACGCCCTCCCACTGGGATAACTCCACCAGCGCAGGTACGCTCGGCGAAATGGCCTCTTCCAGCGCATGCCCTTCCACTGGGACTTCTTTGTCAGCGCAGGTCCGCTTGGCAAAATCACCTCTCCTTGCACATGCCCTTCCACTGGGACTACTTTGTCGCCTCAGGTACGCTCGGCAAAAGGATCACTCCTAGCGCATGCCCTTCCTTTGGGACAACTCCACCAGTGCAAGTGTGACCGCTTGTAGGACACACTGAACCTCTAACGCACAGGTAGATAGCTTGTGGTAGTTTCTTTGATAAATATTAGGCGACACCTGACATAGTTCCATAGCATAGTGACAACGGACACCGCACGATTTTTTCATTCTAAATAAATTCCATTGTATAATTATTTTTGTTTTCACACACACCCACACAGATATGCGAGCTGGCGAGCTGCACAACCACATACGTCCTGATACCAGAAAGAAACTTAGAGTTTGTCCCAGCTGCGGCGGTTCTACCTACAGGTGGAAATACTCTGAGAGAAAATTCTTACTAGCCCAGTTGCACGTCGATATCTGGTCGATGCCTGAATTCGATGCTTGATCATCTTCAAGCGGGCGAGGAACATCGCCATCGGCAGTGATACATCATGTACTACATTTACGGGACACTTTTTGTGCCAGTTGATGCGACCGGAATCAAAGTACTCCATCCTTCATCTCGTGGCGTTTCTGTTCCTCGCGCAGGCTTCTCCAGCAACGAGAGCACGTGGCTGCCGGTGGCGGACAACTACGAGGAGGTGAACGCGGCGGCGCAGCTGGAGGACGAGGACAGCCACCTGCAGGTGTTCCGGCGCCTGGTGGCCGCGCGGCGCGCGCCCGTGCTGCGCAAGGGCCGCCTCTCCACACACGTCGTCTCCGACCGCGTCTTCGCCTTCGTGCGGTCAGTACTAGAGCCCTGGCTATAACTCCAATATAACGTGGTGGGGGACCATTACAGTGGCGCGCTCTAGAGCGTCACCTTCTTACTCGAACCAAAATACGAACTGCTACCAACGTTATTTAAAACGTGAGCGGGTTCTCGGGACGCGAACACACGCGCTTGATGCAAAAGATCGCACCGCTGTTCGCGCTACCTTTTCTTTCACGAATGTATTATTGCGAATAAATGAATTTTAGAAGATAAACACATAGTATTTAACTTCTTTGTAATTTAGTTCAGAAATCGCTCATAATCAAAGTGTATTTGTATTTCTTGATCAATTTTTATGTGGGAACGTTGGCGAGCCTTATCAGCAGCTGTAACTTCTAGGTTTGTCCTCAGTTTTGATGGGGAGTTGCCGGGCCCTGGTCAGCCCTGGTACTTGCCTGGCATGGTGGCCCCGATTTCGCGTATCCTCTTCGGTCGACTGATCGAGAAGGTATTTGGTATCGATCGGTTAATTTGTAAAAATGTAGGTCAATATTTCATGTCGATATCAATTAATGAGGTAAAACGAGGTCACTTTTGCCGCGCACATGTCTTTGTGCCACTGCACCTTTTAGAAAACGATTGCCTTAAACTATGTTATGTTGCCTCTACCATAGGCATGGGTGGATACATATTTAGTGGTGCTATCTAATTTTTTATCTCAGGTTTACGTAATTTTATTTTACGTCTACATTCTTCTATATCTGAAACCAAATTGACTTACATTGACATCGATTCGTGGATATCAATAAATATTGTTATACATGTCATATTCATAGATACTATGCAGATACTACCAAATCTTAACTATCTAAATGTTCCTTATAGATCGATATCCGTACATTTCAACAGGCACTCCTAATATGCCGCAATAATATGAATTGACAGAACCGGAGGAGCGAAATTGGTGATTACTGAAGAGTAAGAAAAAAGTATTAAACAACCGAAATAAGTTTAACTAGTGGTGCTACAGAATGGCACAGACTTTCACGTATTAGTTTTCTATTTTCCCTGGTCTCGGCTTGCTATACGAACTTGCCACATATTCTTGGCAGCTGCCATCTATTGCCAAAAGTACCATTTTGTGACATTTTCTTAATATTTCGGTTTCATAATACTAAAACGGAAATTTTTTTTGAGTATATTAAAAAACAGCAATAACAGTAATAACTAGCAAATTTCTTGAAAAACTTTGGAGCCTTTTTAAGAAAATGGCGCTTAAACGCTACAGTAAATTCGAAATTTGAAGCACTTTTTCACAGAAATGTTTTGAGTTTTCGAAAACCTTCATTTAAAGTCATTCTAAGCATATTAACTCACAAATAGAATAGTATTTACTAATTCTTGGAAATGTGCGTATTACCGGCGTGAGATAAAAAAATACATATGTATAATTTTTGAAAAAACAAAAAATACCCCAAAATTAACGTTACCTCATATGAAAGAGTGCAATTAGCACTATACTTTCGAAAAATTTGAAGAAAAAATTTGGTGCCGATTTTAATAAATGGGGTTTGAGCGTTTCTGAAAACGCGAGATTTGGAGCTACTTTTCAAAAAAACCGTTGAGTCTTTGAGAAACTTCGTATAACATTATTTAAAGCACATGTACACATGTACTATATATAAATATAATAATGAGAACAAATTGCCGTTATTGTAAATATTAACGAGGCCAGAGACAAGTCAAAAAATTCCTTTTTTTTCTTTGGGGAAAAAAATCAAAATAGAGCAATATAGCGTTTATGTCATCTTATAGGATACATTTAGCAATATCCCTACCAAAAGTTTAAAGAAAAACTTTGGAACAGTTTTCGCAAATATATTGCTTTTGTGATTCTTTAAATTGCACATAGTGCACGCAATATTCCGCGAAAACTACTAAAATTTTCAAAAATATCTACATGATTTTAATGAACAGTTGTGTCTAGCAGATGAGTGACGTCATCAACAGTAGTGTTCTCGTGGCATAATAGCCTCTGCATATAACGAAAAGACCCGGTTTGAAAGCTCTTTACCAATAATACAGCTAGCATTTTACGATGTACGATTGTATGCTATTTTGTGCTTCACTTCCCAAAGATTTCCAGTTAAACTTCATGCTGAGAATTCCAAAATTCATAAACTGAAGAATGGATGAAACCGACCAAATGGATCGATTTTTAAAACACTCAGCTTAGAATTACTTAGAAACACTATTGAATTATTTATTTTGCTCATAAACAGGGCTTTTCTGACACTGTTTTAGAACAAAACGTTTACATAACATATGGAAGTACTTACATGTTTAAAATAACAGATACAAATTTTAACAGTTAATCACTAGACTTTATTTAAAGTGTACTTTGCCCAACCGGGTTGGAAGGAAATTCAGGATAGATAATAAAGACAACATTTATCTAACGACGGGCCTAATTCACAAAATTCAGACAAAAAACAAAGGACAACTGTCAGGCAATTGTTATTGTCCTTGGAAATACGAGATATCGGAACAGTTTCCTCGCAAATCACGCAGTTTTAAAAATAGAAAGTACAGTACACAATTAGAAATAGCAAAATAAATTAAGTGATGTTAGAAACTTACATAGAGCAATAAAAATCCATTTAAAGTTCACTTCTGAGAGGTGTTGTGAAGTGCGTCTAAGGGAGTTGAAAAGTAGGGGTGTGCAGTAGACGGGAATGAAGAGAAGTGCAATGCGCTGTGAATCACCGTGCGAACTTGTATTGTCCTGAAGAATATGTTTATTATCAATAATATCAATATTATTGTTTTAGAGATTCATGACTAAAATTATCAATAATAATAATAATAATAATAATAATAATAATAATAATAATAAATTATATCCAGTGGCTCATTTAGGATTTTCTTATTGGAGTTGACTATAAACTGTGGTGTCCAGCCTACTTGGGGTCTCATAAAAATAATTTTGCTTTTGATCTGAATGTACAAGTAATTTTTTTTGTTCAGAAGTGAAATATTGAATGATTTTTGTTTCCACTGAAGTCTTCTGTAGAATCTTTATATAACATCTACAGAAATATTAGAGTTTGAAAATGATGGATATACAAGTATGTCTTATCAACGTTGGTTGAAAATGCATTTTCGTTAAACAGGCAGTAAAATAAAATTTATTTTGTACAGGGAGCTGGAGAAGCTGGATGATGATTCTTCCGATGAAACTGCAGCAGCGGGAGATGATGACGATGAAGATGATGATGACGGCGATGACGACGACGACGAAGACGACGACGATGACGACGACGACGACGATGAAAAAGATAATTCCAAGAGCAAGGCAATTAGTAAAAGTAAGGCAAAGAAAGGAAAGAAGGATGAGGATGATGATGACGACGATGACGAAGACAATGACGATGACGACGATGGTAATACGAAGAGCAAATCTAAGAAAACTATAGGAAACAAAAGTCGTGACGATGGAGACGACGATGACGACGATGATGACGACGATAATGACGACGATGATGAAAATGATGACAAAGAAGTTGCCTTAACTTCAAAGAAACGTAAATCAAATAAAAATAAAGCCACAAACGATGACGATGTCGACGATGAAGACGATGACGACGATGACGAAGATGAGTCTGATATTCCTTCACCACAGAAGGGTAAAAGAAAGAAAATTAAACATGATGATCACGAGGACTCCAAACGACGGAAGTCAAAGAAGATCGTAGCAAATGATGACGACGATGACGACGACGATGACGATGACGACGATGACGATGATAATGATCGTGCTAAAAAGAAAAAATCAAAAAAAGGAAAGCCTGTACTTGATGACGATGATGACGACGACGACGATGAGGAGGAGGAACCTGTTGATCGGAAGAAAAAGAAATCGAAATCAAAGAAAGTAAAAGATACCGACAATGACAATGACTCTGACGAAGAGCCAGTTCGAAGAAAAAAGAAAGGAAAATCTAACAAAGGAAAAGCAAAAGACGATGATGGAGATGATGATGATGATGACGATGACAATTCAAATGCTCGCCCGAAGAAAAGGAAATCAAAAAAAGTCAAAACAGAAGATGAAGACGATGATGACGATGATGATGATGATGACACTGAAGAAGACAAAAAGAAAGGCAAATTAAGACGAGCAAAGAGGGACAAACGAAAACAAGGAAATAATGAAGATGACGATGATGACGATGATGACGATGATGACGATGAACCACCGAAAAAGCGAAAACAGAAATCTAAGAAAAAATCAGATGACGACGATGATGATGATGATGATGATGATGACACACAGGAGAAACCTAAAAAGAAGGGAAAATCTAAAACAGTAGAGGATGACAATACTCCGGTGAAAAAGAAAGTGAAATCCAAAAAGACTGACGATGAAGATAGTAGACCTGCAAAGAAACCGAAGACTGTAGCTACTCGTGATGAGGATGACGACGACGGCGATGACGACGATGACGACGACGACGATGACGACGACGACGATGACGACGAAAATGATGGAGATAATGAAGATGAAGAAAGCAAAGCTGGCACTGCGAAAAGAAAATCGAAGAAAGGCAAGAGTGATGGCAATGACGACGACGATGACGAGGATGGAGACAACGGGGATGATGACGATGACGATGATGACGACGAAGACGACGCTACCGATGACGATGATGATGACGACGACGACGATGAAGACGATGACGATGAAGCTCCTGCAAAGAAAAGAAAATCCAAAAAAGGTGCAGACGTAAATGAAGACGACGACGACGATGACGACGACGACGACGACGATGAAGACAATGACGATGATAATGATGATGATGACGACAATGATGATGACGATGACGACGATGACGACAAAGGCAAACGAAAGAAACAAAAAGGGAAATCCAGGGTTAAAAAAGACAGTAATAGCGCTGATGATGACGATAATGATGAAGACGAAGATGATGATGATGATGATGATGATGATGATGGAAAACACACTACAAGTACCGATGATGACGATGGTGGTGATGATGATAATGACGATGTACTAGTACTCATCAATCTGGGTACAGATACCGAGGAAGTTGACCTGGATGACATCCCGGGACTCCCTGATAAAATGGTAGTCTTCGTAGCAAGTGGCAACTCTGAACATGACGCTGGGTAAGTTTTATTTTGCTATCCGGTTTTTCTGAGTTTAATGAATTTTTGTTTACACTGTACCTTTGTTGATAAAATCAAGGAGGGTTTAACCGTACTGGACATAACACTACAATAAATTTGGGCCACTTTTCAATAATTTGTTCCGGCGCTTCTTGTTGAAACTGATTTGCAAAAATGCGTGATTACAATTAGTACATTACAATATGTTTAAGAATTAATTATTGTGTTTATGGTTTAATGCATTTTAATTGTGAGAAAATGCTATCGCGTGCTCTTGAAACTAAATTCTTCACATCTGGTAGCTTCTGAGGTGTGGCGTAACGTGACAAAAATGAAACGGATAGACAGCAATATGAATTTTTTTCGAAGCGTTTCTTAAATAATTATCTCATAGTTAACATTTTAAATATAAAATTGTATCGGTTTAACCCTTTTCTGGGCAACCGTTGAAAAGGGACCCAGCGGTCCCAGGAGTGCTTCTAAAGGAATTAAAGTTACAGGAATACTTTTTGACGTGGATAATGAAACAGGAAAAATTAACATAATTGTTTAAATTAACAACACCTTTTTTAAATTATTTTTACCCTTATAACAGTTCTTGCACACACATTGTTTAACTGTCTATGTTCTTTACAGACGGATTTCGAATAAGGCTACGTCTCCCTTTGTTTTCTACTTCCTTCCCAAGGACACGACTGACATCTTTTTTGCCATTATCTTCATATTTCTGAGATATGAAAGGTTTTTCTTCCCCGATAACACGTGTGATTGACAGACGGCACTTGTTATTTAATCCTGTTTGACTTTTTCGTCTTAGAACTTGTTGACGACCCAAATTCCCTTCAATATTAGCAAAAATTATCATCTGATATGTTTTCTTACTTTCCAATCACGATTGTGGTTTCTTAAAATTTAATTCGCGGTTACACCATATGCATCAACGTGTGCATAAAAAATGTCGAGTGCCAACCATTTCTGTGTCGTTTACATGAGTCTGGTATGTAGGAGTTGATTCAGAGCATCTACTTCACATTTAGTTTTCTTATAATATTTCCTTATCTCTGGCTTTCCATTACTTGCGATATTGCCATTATGATGCACAGTAGAAAGCAATGCTGTGAGAAAGCAACTCTGCTGACTCCCTCTTCAATTTTTGTCAAACATCTAATGCGAGAGATGATAATGGTCCTAAATGCTAAGTAAACGTTTGTACTGTTCGCGACGGCAGACTACAAGACCAAATAATTAACCATATTATTATAACGGCAGTTCAATATGAACATCAGTTTCGACTGACAATTCGGTTATTCCAGTTTAACAAAGGAGTAGTGCTTCAGAAACAAAGAATACCAAAGGAAACCAAGTTTTAAAATATATAGTATCTCAAATTTGTAGTAAAATAATAATAATAATAATAATAATAATAATAATAATAATAATAATAATAATAATAATATGACCGTAATCGAAAACATATTTAAAACTTAATTTTCTTAGAAATGAAATTATCAGTACGTCCACTAGTAGCAGTTGTCTTAATTTTGCGTTTGCGTATTCTCAGGGGAATACGCTGTGTAATCGTGACCACTGGCCAGGGACTGCAATGGGGACAAGCGAACGGGCTAAATAAATTGCCACCACTTTGATGAACTACGCCGGCAACAACAGTGATCCGCTGATGATACGCCGTTCCGGTTTTCCCTTTTCGAAGTCTGTTACACTGCTTTTTGGAAATTTGCTGCATATTGTAGTACAAAATCAAAGTTTCTGGTTCTCAAATTTACAAATACGAACATCCCAGTGCAAAACATTATTTATGTATATAAAATGTTATATTTATAGATAACGAATCTTCAGTGCGAATGTTCAAGGAAACATTATTTTCTTCTTGGCCTTTAAACAATGAATTCATTTCTCATTATCTGTAATAAGGGGCTGACGATGTTTAAATTTAAGAACCCCTGTTTAATAAAGCAATTGCAAATTACACTTAATTGCATTCTCTCTATCTTCTTTCAGAGATCTCATCAAGGATAACGATATAACACTGGCGCCCAAGTCTGCTGTTATGCTCGTCGGTCGAGGGTTTGACGATACCTTCGACGATCCAGATGACCCCACGGACGACGACGAGCATAAGGACGACGACGACGATGATGATGACGATGATGACGATAAAAACAAGACTGCAGATGGGGATGACAAAGATGACGACGACGATAGTGATGACGACGACGATGATGATGACGATGGAGATGAAAAGAAGGCTGCCGATGACGACGGCGACGACGACGATGATGATGATGACGACGACGAGGCCGCGTCTGCCGGAGCGAAGAGTGACGGCGCGCAGAGGTCGGCGAAGGGCGGAGTGGTGACGAGCTCTTCGAACCGGGCCCACCCCCTGCTCACCGGCTGCGTGCTAGCGCTCGCAGTGGCGCTCGTGAGGAACCACTGGCTGGCGCTCTGAACCTCCACCGCACCACGGCATTGCCTGCGCCAGGCGTTCAGAGACCCGGGCATAGCTACTCCCAGTCCTAAGGGTACGGACTTGCCAGAGACGTCTCGATATTCGACGTGGACAAGGAAGGGTCGCTGGCGATGGCCGGACAACATAGCGAGCAGGCCACCACCGCATGAGTAGCCGTCAAACAAAGCCATCTGACTGCGAATCCAACGAAACGAAATTGCGCGTTTTTTGAAAATCTAACAGTTCGCAGGCATTCTTTATCGTTTTCAGTTAGTGTCACACCCCTGAGGGATCCATCTATGACCTTGAGTCAACCAATCAGATATGAGACATTGGGATGCCTAGATCGAGAGAAACACAAAATATTTTGAGTGGATTGCGACATCTCGTGGGACCTCAAAGACCAAGTAGACCGCAAGGATGCGAGATTTTCCAATATAAAGATTAGGTTGATCTCTCTTTGTTTTAAAGCAATACATCAACATCCACGAAGTCTTCGGCACGTTCGTACCCTCAGCTGTGCACAGCCAGACCATTCGCTGAGAGCTGGTGTCTCTTGTGATGACTCGGCCACTCTCGTACCTGTTGCGAAAGCATAGATTAAGCGCCGTATTGTACTCCGATGTAAACAGTGCCACTTGAATATCACGAGCTGGAGAGAGAGGAGGACATTATCATTCAATCGAGAGCTTCGTTTTGACTTAATTGTTTGGTATTGGAACTCCCAACTGGACGACAGTCCCCCTCCATCCAGCTCGTGACCTTGAAGAGCCACTCTGTTTAAATCAGAGTATAGGGCTAGAGTTGTTGAGCGAACGGACGAATGTTATTTACCAGTCTACTCAGGCTACTCTTCGAGGGTGTCTCAACTTCTGGCGCATGCAATACGAGAAGAAAGTACAATTTGCGTATCGCCCAAAAGTGCAGCCATTACGGACCCCGTAGGGCACTTCCTTAGACAGCATTTTGTTTGGAAGAATCTCGACAAGTGAAGAACAATTAAGATCAAACCGAGACCTTACACATACCGCTTCGTAAAATCCAGTGAAGAATTTATGACTGCGTTTTATCTCAAAGAGATGTAAAAGACCTTCATTTTCTTTTTTCAACTTAAAAAAGTAAAATTAGTTTACGTAACAATAATGTAACTTCCTAACGACCTAGCCAAGAACTGATGGCGTAATTTAGACTGGATTTGCTCTCACTTCGGAAGGAGTTTTTCCCCCAAATCCTCTCCCTGGCACTGTGCCTGAACCATTTGAAGCATTATACTGGGGACACTTAAAAAGTGTTCAGTCAGAGTATTGGTTTATTTTCAAAATTTAATATTCAATAACAAATTGAAGACATTTATCTAATGCACTGATTCCTTCGAGTATTCTTAATTTATTTTATGATTATTAAACTGTTTGAATTTCCAAACTACTGTTCACTAAAAGCTTTGTTTAAATGATTAATTTAGTTCTGTGACTGATGACGTAGTAGGTGCTTAGCAACCAGGTGCTAATTCGTCCACTGTGGAAAGCGATCTCTATCGTCAATTTCTAACATCGTGGTATTTCGCTCCTCATCCAGTGCTGCTGCCTACAATGGATGATGCCGTTCATTCACTTGGAAGAACACGATGGCTGAAAATAATGAACATTTCATGAATGTCCATAATAAATAAACAAGAAGGCAGAAAATGTGCAAATGTTCTTATGACAATATAAAAAAATTCTGGTGTTTTAATGACCATTCCAACACCAGTGGAAACCAAAATTTAATAACCATTTGCTTTGAGGTAGTTGAGAACGGGAATAAAAATAAATTACAGTTATTCCATTAATAACCCTTTGTATGACACTGATTTGAATTTGGTATTTGTAATGTACTGATACTGATAGTAGACTCTGGGATCAGTTATATGACAACAACCATAAAGATCAGTTATTAACTGAAAAGTCAATACTCAAATAAAACTTAAGTTCATGAATGCCTGAAGGTGAGTATTTAAATAGTAAATACATTATTTTAGATCACCTTTGGGAACTTGGAATCAATTTTTCTAAAACGCATTTCAATGCGTGGTCAGCCATGGCTGCAGACACGATGACCATGAGTAAGTCCATGAGGCTTCATGATAATCACTGTTTACCGGAAATTCGAAGATCGCTGCTGGATGAAAAGCATGGTGCACATACAATTGTTAAATTCTTTGAAAACTTTCATCTGAGAACATCATGCGACTGGTCGATTTGGACTAGTCGTTAGTAATGGTATATTTGTACAGGAAAATTAAGTCGAAAAATCATCGAGGTTGAAGGCTAGTGTGAATGCCATTCCTGATGTTTTGAAACAAATCGTTTTCTCCATGGGATGAACTGTGCAAAATAAAAGGTTGCTTTAAATTGACTTCAAATGGTTTTCAGAAAAAAACAAAGTTTCTGAACTCGCAGATGACATTTTAAAGATATTTGTAAGCAAAATCACCTAATCCCATTATTTTCCAAATTTAGTTGTTTTTTTCTTGCATTTTAGCAACATTTGGGGGGCTCATACCTTCACGAAGAAATACTGTATAATTCAAATACAGGCTATTCCCGCTTAAAAATGCAGGGAGAAAATAAGATAGCAAAGAATCATTTGTTTGCACTTTTGTTTAATAGTTTGCATAAAAACCAAGCTATCTGTAAGAGTTTATGACATTCAATCTAGTCTTAGAGTTAAATTCTGTTCCGAAAAAATGTGATATAAATAATTTGATTGTATATTGTTTAATTTGTTAGCGACAAACAAAAATTTGAAGGAAATCATACATGTTTATACTTATGTGAAGATAATCATTCTAATTTCTAGGAACACAGCGTGCTATGAGAGAAAGTGCTTTGAAATAACTGTGTGAAAATGTTTGTATGATGTACATGAAAGAGTGTCATTTTTCCAATTTCCAACAGTTAAAATGTTCTAAGATAACTTATTTCCCTATTATGTAATAAAATATTGATCGTAATTACACTTAATGTATTTATTTAAATGTGATGTAAATAATATTTTTGTTAAAACAATTGAAACTGTGCAAATAAAAAATATCCATACCATTTCTTAAAGTCAAAAAAATTGTTTTGTGTGCTAGGTCAGTAGATGATTATTTGACAGGTTCTAACAATTGAACATTGCCAAATATCCCATCTCTCTGAGTATGCCTCAAAAATGCATGTAGTTAAGGGAAGCTGACACGTGGATATATATATATAGTTATATATAACAATTGACTAAATTTTAATCAAAGAAATATGCATGTAAATAATATTTCTTAAAAAATAAGTTTTAAAATGTATTTTACATGCATTGATACATTAATTTCATGCGGTCATAATCCAGTTAGCGAAATAACAAAAATAATAGAGATGACACAAGTTGGGCTCCAGCATTAGTTATTCAACGTCTGTGATTGTCAATTCAGTTTAGCATCAATGTGTGTCAAAAAAACCACTTACGTGACTCGACAAACCATAACCTCATTGAACTTTACACTCATTCCCATAGCCGCTGTCTGGAGGAGAATTCAAGCGTCTGGCTGCTAAGAAAGGTAGTTTTCCGTGCTTTCTCCAATCAAAACCAGGCCAATGCCGGTGCTGTACCCTAACAAACTGGGCACTGACCGCGAGCGATATTTCTTTCCTCTTCCTTGTCCTAGCCTCACCCTCGATTTACACACACACAATTACATGCACTACTGTTCTACACATGACGGAAGGTAAGTCGTGAGCTTAAAGCTGGTCCTGACTGGGGCGGTGCCCCACTGGTGGGAGATACCTGGTTGAGGAAAACCCCTCAAAACCGACGGTAGGTCGGCACCGGGTCTCGCCAACCGACCGAAAAGGAAAAGTACTTCCTCCCGTGGTGAAACATGCACTACACTTGCGAGGTTAATCGTCAGAGCTGTTGACGCGCCCGTAAACGCGAAATAATCAATAACATTATTTCGATCAATTCTTGTAAATCACTCGCCGCACTCCTACTATTGCAACGTAATATATCTACTTTCTTACAGCTAAGAATCACATAATAAATCTTGCCTTATTTCTAAATCATGAACAATCAGATAATTGAAGCTGCATCAACCATTAGCAGTTCGTAATACAATTTGCATGAGTTCGCTTAGCAATAATGGTCCATAAAATTCACGAAATGAATTAGAACCCCAAATTAAAATAGATTGAATATCAATAATATGTTCTATAACTATCAGAAAGTTGTATAACCATCTTAACTTTATTAGATTTTAAACAAACAACTTCAATACGATTTGCAATTGGATTCTTCCGCAGTACACTAAGACTGAGAATTCTAGCATAAGGTCACGAATTACTATTAAAGTTAAGAAGAGAACTTCTAACCCTTAAATATCTTCACCAACCACCTGTCTTAAAAATAATCCTACGCACCATGAGCAAATATCAATATAAATTGATCTTCAACAGCCCTTCAATAACCTACTAAAACCTTTACTATTCAGAATAAGTACTATCAACAACGATTTGTCACATAATGAGAATGTCTCAATGCCACGTCAAATCCACCCAGTTCCACCATGGGAGGAACTCAAATCTATGATTTATGGACACATTCTGAATGAAAAGAATGGGAAAGAACGCTCCTAATACTGTGTGCAGAAGCTTATTCAGAGAATTATCGCATAATTACATAAACTTCCCCACATATTTACAGTTGCATTAGTGATGAAAAAAAAAGGTTGTGCCATCATCTTTGAAGACTAATAACTTCTCTTCAGATTGTCAGATTCGCTTTCAATATTTTCCTGGGAAGTCTTCACTATAGATAAAGCCATAGATCTAATCCCCAATTTGGAACTAAACAGAGCCATAATTTTTACTGATTCCAAATCAACTTTAGATGCATTAAAGTACCACGGGAACAAAAATGTTTACAATGGTTTTTTGTAATCTGAACTCCTGTGTCCTAGGAAGTTTTTTCCAACAATGGAAGTTTTCTGTTTGACTTATTGCATTCTCAAAATTTGGATCACACATTAATTTCCTGATTTGAGGTCCACTAAAAACGCCTGCTTTCAGCTTGTATAGAGTAATTCTGTGATAAACACTACTTAAAACACTCACTGTCTTTGGCACGAACAAACTGGTGTAAATAATACAACATATAAAATGGTGTAATAATGCTTAACTATTAGATACCTCCCATACAATGGTATATAAACGTGACTTTTATGACAAATAATTTCTTAATTTTTTCGAAAATCTGGCGCGATAGAATAAATGGATTGCACTATTAAACTCAGCACAAAACATCCGTATAGGAACATGCATTATTTCAGAAACAGAGCGTAGCGCGCTGACTTCGCATTCAGAAGACCCGAGTTCAATCCCCGAGCTGACCACCTCGACCGGGGTTTTCGTGGAATCCCTCGGTCATCCAAATGAATGATGGGATGGATCCAATGAAAGTCCACGACCGCGAAGCCGTCTCCACTAGCCGAATACGTTAGCTACGTGCAGTCACGAAGGTTACGCGAATTCAAGACATCGCGGGTTCCGAGTTGGGTCACCAACTTGGAACTCCGGAATTTAACGGCGCCGAGGTCAATTCCCCTATACGAGACCAATAATGGCTAAATACAAATACGTTATATGACTATTTCGCATTATTTTCGTTACCAATATTGTTTAAATATGTTTATGTTTTGAATATTTACCCAATTCTTGTCTAAAATATTTAATATACAATATTTTGATTATTGTGCTTAGTCATCGCCTCATTCGTTGATAAGTGGACACCTCGCCGCTTTTCATCACGACTGTGTCTTGTATATTTTGCCGCTGTGGCAAAACGTATTCTGAACAAAAATGTCCAAACCGCGCGTTACATTAGGGGCGGAGTGGAGTGTTAAATTGGCCGGTACATTCGCCAGATCCCACGTCTTAAGACTGTTATAGCAGAAAGTGAAAATGATGTGTTTGAGAGAGTGCCCACGATTTCAAAAGTCATGACACGTGATACGAAGTCATCAAGTGATACAAAGAGCTAAATACTGCAATCAGTTCGACGGTCTTTGCGGACAGGACCGCAAACTAAATTTGTTGAATATTTGTAAATTTTCTTTAAGATCAACGTTATTTTATTTTAAGAATATGTTGAATTTTATTATCTATTCTATATGTTGATACATAGATCTACTAAATAGGATGCAGAAAGATTGACAGTAAATATTTCATCGCCTCCCTTTTTTCTTGCCTCCCCTCACAGTCTAAAGGTCTCAGCACCACGAAGGCCAGCTGCTCCGAAGGCAATCGCTTCTAAAAGGAAATTCTGTCGGTGCCAACTACTGCGTGCAATTTCAAATCACGTGCCAGAAGTATATTTACTCTACATAACTTTCAAATCATTTAAACATGAAAGATCATTGTAGGCTAGCCGTAGCGGCGGGAGCCGCTGGGGGTTCCAATTTGGGAGGATGGGCGGGGGTGGCGGTAGTCAATTAGAAGTGGTGAAAAAATTATGTTTTCCATTTAAAAAACAATTGAATGAAAATGATTGAATTTCTTCACAACCGCAAATGATATCTCTGCGACAACTACCGTGAACTGTTGAGTAGTTTTGATGGTAGTACATAGTTAGTGAGACATTACCTCATACTGAACAGACTCGAAAGATTGGTTAATTCGGGCATGTATAGAATATTTTTTTCATAAAACCTCTGAACGCATTGAACAAGTTAGCTTATTCGTTCGTTGCATATTTCATGAACAAATCAGAGAAGACTTTCTGTTTTGTGAATACCTATGGATCGATTTCTCAGGAAGATATTGTTAGTGGCAACGGAGAAGAACTTACTGGTGTAGCTCTTACTCATGCGGTTGAGGATATTCAGAACTCTTTCTCCATCAGTAATACAAAATATGTTGGCATTGGAACGGATAAGTGTGCTGTGATGACTTCCGTAATCCTAATAATATCGGGATAGGAGCTATGGCATACCTTTCACTTGAAATGGATAATACAAGATGTCCTTGCTTTCGCCATTCTTTGAACAACAGTCTCGACAAAACGTGCCGAGTTCTACCTTGTAGAAGTGCTGTGGGAAAAAAAGAAAAAATAATCAATTTTACAAAGTCTCAGACAAAAGAACGCAAGTATTTCAAAAAGTTATTGGAATGGTTTTTTGCTGGTCTCTGTGAAACTAGATGTTCGGAAAATCATGATGGTAGTCTACAGTTTCGTATTAAATTACCACATGTTACAAAAATTCTTAATGAAATAACGTTATATGTAGATTAGAAAACGTCGTCAGATGCCTTTTACCTTAAAGTGTCTCTTGAAAATAGCGAGCATGTGGTATTACTTGTAGTATTGCGTAATGTTCTGGGTTCAACACAATAACTTAGTAGGCCTCCTGTTTTTGAATCTGAATCACTTGATTTAAGTGAAGAACGTATTGTTTTGAATTATATTCTAGCAATTTTGAAATCTCATCGAGAAAAGACATCGGAATATTTCAAAGAACATTTTACAAAAGTAGATACCATTGCAGAGGAGGTAATGATAACAATCTTTGCTCCACGCACGGCAGTCACGCTATCCACCAGCAGATCACGTAAAACATTATTTCCGTTCTGTTTACATTCCCCTTCTAGAATATATAATTTTTGACCTGAAAGAACGTTTGTCTAAAGAAACATTGCAGTGATTTGGACTTTCATATTTCTGCGTAGATTTCGGAGTAATAGTATTGAAAATTTTAGATAATGTGTAATCACTGGCAAAACCATAGAAAGATTTTCTTCGTGTACCAGAAGGAACTGAATGTTTTAATATGAAGAAAGATAAGACGGATGGCTGTAGAAATGGGAGAGGGAAGAAAAGAAAGGAAGTCCTCTATGGACACTGCTAAGGACACTTTCATCCAGTGTGATAAAGATCAGTTTTCTCTTATCCCGATCAAGATGCAGACTGGCTACGATCCCGTCGAGTGTTGCTACAGCTGAGATGTGTTTGTCTACTTTGCGTCGAGCAAAACCTTGGATGAGGACGTACATAAATGAATCTTGGCTCTCTTGAAGGTTCCTCAGAATATTCACGTGGATGTGAAAAACATTATTGAAAGATTTGCGAAGCAAAACACTAGGAACTCAGTGTGAAGATTTGAAAATAAAACATTCGAGTTGAAAAATGTACAACAAACGCTAGTAGAACCCCAGAGAACACGGACCCGCTGTAACAATCTAAGTTAATTAACAGTTCAATGTACGCAATAAGTTACGTATAAACTGGTAATCAGTGTAGAATGTCATTTAATTTCTACACTGATGTTTTAATATGTTGTTTTCCCTTCGAGCACTTACATTATGTTCTCCAATGAAATAAGTTTTCGTTTGTTACCTTCCTTTATTTGGCAAAATTTATGTAAATATGTATTTTAGAATTATACAATTATTTTAAAGATAATATTTTATAGTATTATGTATAAACTAAAAAAAATTATATACAATATAATAAAAAGTATGTTTATAATTTAACAAAACTCTATGACACCCCCACATACCATGATCCTTGTACATGTATATCCACATATCCATATACACATACATCCATGTATATGGATTTTGACACATACCACCACCACCACCAAATGATCGGCTGGACCGCCCTTTGAATCCTAAACAACTCTCTTCCACAGATGATGCAATGCATTAAAACTTCCGCACCTTGTCTTCCACAGTCCGTCAGTGCGAACGGTGTGCTGCGAGTTGCGCGTGTGTGCGTGGTTCACAGAACGAGCATGACATTCATGTCGTGTTATGACGTTTGTTGTTAAACACACAGTGACTTTGCGCTATTAGCCGGCGCGGTAACGAACGTGCTGAGCACTGGTAGGGTCAGTCGTCCTGCGGTTTCCGGCTGTAGTTCTTAACCTTACTGTTTTCTATCACTGACCTCAATACACGTATCTTGACCGGTTCAACAGCGACGAATTATTATACGATTCAACGTAATTAAAGCTATACCAAGGTAAGTAATTTTTGCAACTCAATAAAAGTTTTTGTAGGCTCAAACATAAAAGGAAGTGTTTGAAGGTGTGGCGTAATATAGGTTATGGATTCGTAATCATATCATGAATAGTTTTTTCCGCTATAACTTTCTTAATAATTTCTTATATATTTTTACAGTTTTTGACAAAATGCCAGTAGTTTGGTCTGCTGTGGGAGCCACTGTGCTTCCCAATGTGGGGGGATGGTTGGGAGCGGCGGTAGTCAGACCGAATTTAAAGTGGTACGAGGTAAGATCACGGAAGAAATGAAATTAGTCTAAATTCTTCCTTGGTAAGATAATGTTCTTGAGGGATGATATCAAAATTTCGAACCAGGGAGTATGAGTGTACTCAAAAATCTTATAATCCACTCTTCTTGGGAGTGCACCACGCCTGTATGAGAGATACTTTCCAATTTTTGATGGCTAGTTATCCCGTACAGATTTTATGAAAATGCCGTATGAGTGTCTCTCCCTCACGTCAACTTTTCTGGACATTAACAATATTGTATGAAAATTGACATCACATGGGACAAAGATATTTTTTGGAATAATGCATTCAGTATACTACAGCAGAACCCAGTTTTTGTAACTAGTTTATTCATACTAATTATTTGAACTAAACCCTTTTAGTTGCTACCCTAGCAGACTAATATTTAATTCTGTTTTTTAGTGCACCCCCCCCCTCAGTTCTAATGTCTCCAGGGATCTCAGATATAAGAAAAGAATTTTTTCTCAAAAAATACTTTTTCTATCAAATTTCAAGAACTTTTTTTAAATATTAGTCCTCACCTTCATTTAAGTGAAATCAAGGGAATTTTTCAAAACTCGGAAATAATTTCAAACTTAAGTAATTGTTAAAAATAAATGCAGATTATCAAATTTAAAAAATATGCTTCATAAAAATTATTTAATTATATGTTAATGTTTCCAAATTGTACACTAAATAATTTTCAAGTTTCAAAAATAAATTATATTATGACTGAATCAATAAAACTTAACTTGTTTAAAAAGTGTTAATGGAAATAATTTGCTTGTGAACAGAAGTCCAGGTTATCTGTTTTTTGTAGACATTGAAGAGGCCCAGTTGGAGACCCCCAAATTGGGCATTTGGTCCTGTTTGGACTACCCTATACACAGGCATGGGCTATGCCTCATACTTGGTTTGGAGAGATGGAGGTGGTTTTGAAGGTTTGGGGTAGTCTTTTTACAAATAGATTTAAGAACAATTTTTTTTTTATTCACAGGTCTTCTATTATTATGATTATTTTGTTCAATATTAAAAATAATTTAACTTCACCAAACAGTGTTCATAATAACAATTTTTTTGACTTTCAGGGAATGCTCGGTTACCCCTTGCACTTTATGCATCCCAGTTAGCACTGAACTGGACTTGGAGTCCAATATTTTTTGGTGCTCATAATATTCCACTGGTAAATATTACATTTATTAAGATTAGTACTACTCTTATCGAATTAATGAAATGTAATCATCATGATTGACTTTCATTCAATTAAGGTTCAAGAATATTTCAAGAGAACAATATAAATAATTTTAGTTTAGAGGACCTAGTTATTCCAAGATTGATCTCAGATTTCATGAATTCAAAGGAGAGATCCAAAACAGTATTATTAGCATTTGAAAACATTTGATTGATACATTGTCTCACATGAGAACAAATGACTTACCTACTTGGAAAGAGCTAGGTCCATTTATAGTAGTATAGTGTAATGTTGTTTTTAAATAGTTTGATTTTGTTTTCAGTCCCTTGTCAACATAAGCCTCCTGTACATCAATACTGCTGCCTGTGGTTATTCTTTCTATCAGATTAACCAATGTGCTGGTCTATTGTTTGTACCATATATGGCATGGCTTACTCTGGCATCGTGCCTTAATTACTATATTTACAGACATAATCGAGGTTCAAAGAGCCTAAAAGAAGAAAAAGAGAAATGACTGTAACTCGTTAAAGCCCCATGATCCAAACAGTGACCTTGTTTTAGCAAGAATATATCGTAAACACAGCACATAAAATGGTTGCAAAACTGGTGTTGAAATTAAATCCCAGTGCCTTGTGAAATGATTTTATTTTTGTTTGGCAATATCTACCTCTCTGGCTTTGGGAGCTCGATTCAATGCAGTTTTGTGTAAAAATAGTGGAAAAAAGAAATGAAATGTCTTTTAAATAGTAATTGTTGTTGAACATTTATAGTTTCAAATATTGATTCATTTTTTATAATGAGGGGGTATTTTGCAGAGAAAATACAGTCTAATATCTTGAAAAACTTGAACTTTAAGATACATTGTAAGTTATGTTTTGCAACATGTATATTTTAATAAAGTTTTTTCATGAAACTGGCCTTTTGTGAAAATTATTCTACAATTCCATTTTCTGGTTAAAACCATCAGGAAGGTCAAAAACCCCTGCAAAGACATCATGTAAGATTATTATTAAGTTTTGAATTATCCAGAACTCAGGTCCAGGTCTCGCTCCCTTTGTGATTTTTTCTGATTTAGCTGCTCTTAATTACATAGTGGAATGTTTGACCTTCTTCTGTCCCCAGAAAATAAATTTAATTCTCATATACCATTTCAACACACCTTTTAGGTCACAATAAACGTTCAAATCCCACTAGAGCTTAGGATGTTGGTTTATATACTCTAAGAAAATTTTTGTATCTCCTTGTACATTTATTGATAGAGTAACATGTGCTTTTATGCATGCATCTATCACTACAACTGTCGATGCCTCTGGTTAGAGTCTTCTGGCCCCCTGAAGTATGCAAGATGTCATTTGCTGGTGTGGCACCAGCCACCTTTTTTTGTACTGTTCAGGAGCGTTACCATTTTTTAATTTTAAAAAATAGATAATAGAATCAGGATTTTTGTGGATTCCCTTAGTCTCAAAGATGGGGCGGTTCCAAAATCCCTCAAACACCTCCCACTACCCCACCTAACATCAGCCTAATCCCTTCACCCATCACCACCCTATAATTATAGAAATATCATCATATCCCTCCCCCTAGTTGATATTCAAGGCTAACAAACTAGGCTGAACATAGGCATGCAGCAGAATGGCTGATGCTGATCCCCATAACTCCACAGGTTGATCTCTCAAGGATAGAATACAACTGGGTCTCGAAGAAAGAAATGAGTGCATGGTTAGTAGTGCAATAAGTGTATAAGCAAATAATAATATAAAACAATTACAATTACTTTTATTTGGTTATATATTTCAATTATTGATAATTAATGCCAGAATTCATTGGCAATGCTGACTGCATCGAACAATAAGTCTGGGGGACAATTTTTACTTGAAGAAAGTGTTGGCGAGAAAATTTCTGACAGGTGCACATAGGCGAGAATCTTCTGTGTCAATTTAATTGTGTTCTAGATTATATTATAGATCAGTTTTGAATATTTTCTTTATAATCTTAAGATTCAATCAATATGCCTTAGATGAAAATATATTTTCAATTATTGGAAACATTTACACATAACTTTTCAATTTACATTTTTTAAATTTAATTTGTAATGATTTTAAAGTTTTAGTGTAACACTGAATGTAAGGAATTATTTCAGCAAATGATGATAAATAAAAAAACAATATCAGCATTATGTAACACTAAACAAAACCCCTTACCCCCATATAATGCAGCATAACGTTTCCTCAAACCCCCTTCCCCATCTTTAGCATTACGTAATTTATTAATGACCCCTTAGGAACACCCAAAAAAAATTTAGGGTGGAAGATGGGGAATATGGCCATAATTGCCTTCTAAACTGACCCAATATTCCAACAGCATCATGGAATTAACATTTGATCTCCCTCAAATTATGCCAGTGCATAGGTGAATATCAGAAGTCAATAATAGGAAGAAGCAAGATTGACATTTTTGTATTTTCTAGCAAATCAAATTCTGCAAAAGAATAAAGGTAGAATTCATGATATACAGAATGCTGATCATTTATAAAATTTTTGTTTTTATTACCAATTATTTTACAAACATATAGGAATCTTTTAATAAAAGGAACTTTAACAGTCATTTATATTGAACACACTTGGTAACAAAAGAAAGGAACAGAAATTGTGACATAATTCAGATTTGATTCTAAGGAAATAATATAACAAAAAATCCTTGGAAGATGATTAACATTTTAAATGTTTTCAGCTTATGAAGTTCTAATGGATTTCACTTACTGCACACATATTTACATTTTCAGTTTTACCACATATAAAATTTGTTTGTTAATGAAAACTATTATCTTGGATTCCTTTAAATTTGTGAACACTTTTCAGGCTGGAATATCGATTCCCAACAAAAACATGGCAAACAGCATACCGTGTATTATCCTGCAACCCTTTTCAGTCCTAATTACCTCCTTTCGAATAACGTTTCCAAAAACGTTTCACATCGTCATGACCAGCACGTGTAACTACCATAGTGCGCCGCTGTGCATTACTCCAAACCAACAGGCCAGATTCTTGGGCAAACTCATGTAAAGCTTCAAAATCAGCTTGAGATAAGAATTGACTGTACAATACGCCTTCTGAAAACACAAACCTGTTACGCTCATTCTCCCACAGTTTAATTTGATCTATGATTGTGGGAGGGAGGGTTGGAGGTCCAGCCATTACCATACGTGGATGAGCATGCATATGTAAGAACCCTACTATCTGCTCGGCTGTTATTCCACTTCTCAAAGCCTGTCGAACAGAGTCACGAGTTAATATTCCCACAGATAGATTAGGAAACCTGTATAACATCTCACAAAAAAGACCCATTAATGCAACTTGCAGATTGGAGTCTGTATAAGCGTACACTCTGTAGTTTGTTTCCACAACAATATAACCTTCACGGTGCATGTTCATGTGAGACTTGTTGTGTCCAGATGCAATGTTAAGAGCTAATCTTGTGGGATAGAATCGTCCTGCCTTTCTCTTCCGTTGATATACAAGTCCAAATTCTCTAAGATGTTGAAGAAACACAAGTAAATGTTCACTCATACCCTCTGTACTGTAATCTTTACCCATTGTGCTGAAACTCAACTGGAAAAGAAAAGTAAGGCACTCAACCAGATCTAGTCCACGAGTTTCTACTGTATCCAAATATTGAAGAATAAAATACCACACTTGAGAGGATGTGTCAAGTAATAAAAACTGAAATCCCTCTCGAGTAATAACAGGGCTACCGTCTTCCTCATCTCTTTTCATCAGTCCTGCATGAAGTAATATTCTGACAGCATCAGCAGATATACCTTCTTGCTGTTGAGAGCCCACCATATAATGCAAGACACACTCCCATCGTTCAAGAGCATAAGTATCAAGATAAGGAATGTCACGAGGTTTACTGTCCACTTCCAAGTGTGACGACATACTCCAGGGCTTTCCGCTACCAAGAAGGGCAATCTTCAAATTCTTTTTGAAAGTTGAGTTCAGAATCCAGCCAAGAAGTCCTCCAGGAATTGCTGCTTCCTGCCATACCCTTAAACCACTAAGTACATCAACTACTGTGGTATGATCTTTTGAGTAGGACTGCGACACCCAAGAAGCTACTACTGCTTGTGGTACAGGTTGCTCAACAAATAAGATTCGTATAACATAGTGCCTGGCAATCTCCGGCAACTCTCTGTACACAGCCAAACAAGTGGTTGGATGGTTGTATAATCTATCAAGAACAGATGTAGGAAGAGTCTTTAAGTAATCGTGCAAATGCTTGCACTTCAAGTTCTTCGATTGGGCCATGATCGGTCTGACAACACAAAATCCGACACTGTAACAACACACCTAACCTAATTTTATAACCGTACATTTTCAATAAAACACATATCCGTTTGCTCACAAGATAACATTATTTTCTTACTCAAACACGTCTACGAATGTTGCCAACTATTTTTCTATCAGTATTTCAGCAATGTGGACGTCATTGTACACAACACACAAACTTAATTGATCACACGACACAAACCCGGCATTTTATTCTTAGCACCGCTTAATATTGCTTTTACTCTCTGGTGTTTAGCAGGTGCTCAGTCAGAGAGTACTATACAGTAGTACCTACTACTAGTCTACTCTTTGTGCTCAGTGGTCACCAGCGCCTCTTGTGGCAAATAGCCGTAGCCGGTAGTATGAGGTCGATACCGCTTGGGGACGCTTGAGCCAGACAACAAGTTATCTTGTTGGAGTCGCCCAAATTTCTTGAGCTTATCCTAGGAGATTTATAGAAATATTTCTTATACCGCACCTAAGAACATCATACCTCAGGTTCATTTTGTAATTGGTCTTGCCTGCACCGTGGTAAAGGCATTCAGAACTGTGACTTTAAGGGCTGGTGAGAGCAGTACTATAAAAAAATAATTGCCTTTGGGTGGCAAGTGTCACATCTTGGAAACCGCGAATGGTTAAAATTCTGATTAATAGTTAATAAATATGTTGTAATTTACATGTTTTGCTAAACCCGAGCATCTTAATATGTACAAGCCATTAAGAATTTCTTCAGGACCTAATACTTGTAAAAGCGAAACCTAAATAATACATAGCTCACTAAATCAACTGTTTGCTTCTGGCACCAGGGTTATCAAAAATCACATGAGCAAACTGAGTCGCAACAAATGGCCCAAAATGTTCATTAAATCTTCGGAAGCAAAAGGTATTCTAAAAATACAAAAACTGGAACAATATGCTAACATTTTAATTTTTATCGCTATCTACTGACATCAAATATTGACAGAAAAGACTAATATTTTTTTACAAAATGATTTCTTTATTTAAAGATATTTACTTCTCAAAATATTAAATCTTAATCAGACTGTCATTTTCAAGCAAAATCATAGATCTTGATTTCATTAAAATATGGATAGGGAACACGAAGACTCGTTACACACACACACACACACACACACACACACACACACACACACACACCTCATTAGGGATAACACAAATCGTAGCATAGGGCCCGAAATTCATTTTGATGAATCTTTTCATATTCGATGAAAGGACACGTGGATCCAAATCTTCCGTACATTTATTTTTATTATCATATCGCAACTTATGCATCATCGTTAAAGTAAATATTTGCTTCGAATCATTATCGAAATGAAAAAGTATTGACTTGATAGATATATATGTCTGAGAGAACAGTGAAGCACTGTTCGCACTCAAAGCAATTTTTTGGGAGGGATGCAGTCACAATCAACAACCAGAAAGAAAGCAAATAGCACCGCCAATAAAAAACCTGGCACGGAACACAAACCACAGTACCCGCACGAGACAACCCAAAATTTATTTATTTATTTACTTCTAAGACACGCTTCTGTGTTAGCTGCAGCGGCGTAGCTTCAGTCGGTGTCACCCGGAGCAAAACTAATGATATCCCCCTCATAAATTAAATATAAAAACATTTTTAACTGAATTTTGTGTACGTTATTTAATAAATATTAAATTAAATTTCACATGACATTTATTTATAACGTATTAAAAGCTGTACGTGTTTCAAAATAATTGATATATAATTTTAAATAAATAATTATATAATTCCAAAAATGAAATTTTCTAATTGGTGTCACCCCAAAAATGGTGTCACCAGGAGGCAGACCTCCACCTCCCTTGACCCCTGTAACTACGCCACTGGTTTGATGGCATGCTCTTGTGTGTGCATTTCACCGCTAAAGACAGAACACTCACATACCAACCGACAAATGATTCAGTAAGATATTTTAATAATAGTTTATTGCAAAATGATATATACTTTAGAAATTGACTTACCGCGGAGTACACATTTCACGTGAGACGTTCCTAGAACACCAAATTTTTACAGACCACCTAGAGGGAAATACCCATTACTGGAAGAATATGATTGATGGATATTGTTGCGTGGAGTATCCACTGCAATGATCATGAGTCCCATAAGTGCATGTTACATCCTAGGAGTTAATAGTGTTATTCTCTGACAAACGTGTCCGGCGCCATCCTACACGTCGACTGCGAAGGTTCCTCCTCCAGGTATCACCGCCAGAAGGACACCGTCCCAGTCGATAAAGAGTCTCAGCTTCCTACTGGTCACCCGACATGTGATGTAGTGATGACAGTGTGTGTGTGTGTGTGTGTGTGTGAGAGAGAGAGAGAGAGAGAGAGAGAGAGAGAGAGAGAGAGAGATTGGAGACGAGGCTGTCCGTGTTAGCTCCATCCAGCAGGAGGTGCGTCGCCATCTCCAATTCCCACTGACGCTGAAATTCTAATTAAATTTAGTTTGAAGTGCAACTCATTGAATAATTCTTCCGACATTCAAAAATAGTAAAAAAAATTCTTCCTGTCTTCTCGTAACATATTGAAATGAGTGTAATAATCGCCATTAGAAATTCTCTGACTATTAATTGAGTATATCTCCTAAACTTTTCCCCTTTCCTTAACGTTTCAGCGCCACATAACCTGTAATGTTCCAAAATCGTACTGTTTAATATCGAGTAGCACCAATGAGTCTCCCGTAAACAACGCTCGCGCGAAATGTTTTTATCCACTTCTTTGTTGAAAATGATCGTTTAGCTTCTGAAGAAGTCATTGGAGTAGTGAGAAGAATTCGAAGACGTTTGCAGACGTCTGGAAATATTTCCTTCGACATTTCATTTTGCAGTATTACTTGAAATAATGGTACCGCTCATGTTGAATTTCTAAATTCGCTTCTTTTGTACATCCCTTGCAAGTGTGTTTTCCTGAATTTGACGAACCGCCCCTGTTGATATATTATAAGGGCCCTTCGTTATGACAGTGCATTTACTCTGCAGCATTATAAATTAGTTGATACCAATGCGCGTGAAATGTATTCATACCAGTAGCGATTCGGGAGTAAATAACACAGTCGTTCTGTACCGCGCTGTACTAGAAGTTGGACTCTTCATATTACGGTACTTCAATTGAATTTAATTTTTCTAAGCATATCGTTATGTTCATTGGCTCTATGTCAGAACGAAAATTACAAAGAAAATCTGGATGTTTTGAAGTTGACTGTAAAAGTAGAGGTGGAGCACAGCAGTCCTGAAATCCTTTAATAGCTCAAGGAGGATTTATGTAGGAGTTCTGGTTTCACAGAAATGAAATTCTTACACTGCACTTAATAATCACTTCACTGAAGCACTTGATTACATGGCACAGTTACGATATCACAGTACATGATTGCTGGAGTACAGTACTAGTAAATTTCCTGGTGCGAGTGGACTAGTGCAAATAACTTACATTTCACAGACAGCGTAGGTGGAATTCGTTGTAGCGCACTAAATGGGTGGATCCCTACTTCGCACAAATAGATGCTACTTTACGCGTGTAACCGGGAAGAGCCCGAGTTTGTACAAGAACTGAATCTCCAAGTGGTCTGATGCAGATAACCTACACTATACATACGGTACACTTGAAAATTGCACTACCAACTGGGAACAGCCCGAGGTTGGATAGTAAAACGTTTACGTATGTTAATTACACACGGAGCCCGCCAACACGGACCACGCGAGTGGCTTGCGCGCTGCTTGGTTCGGAGCTGAATTGGCGGCTTAACGACGGGATCTTCGTCAGATTGCGAAAGCTCGCGCGCTCAGGGGGAGAGGATGGCAGTGTCCTATCACAATTAGCCATTTGAATTTGGCGATAGAACGTTCTGGAAGAATCCGTCCGTTCCGAGCTTCAACGGCTAGAGGGACGCGAGGCTCGCACGTGTGTTTCTGGGAAAGCCGAGGGCGGCTACCGGTGGCGTGGTCTTATCGACGCAACGGTCTGACGTTGTGCCGGTTACAAATCAACTGTTCTGCCTTGCGTCTTATGAAATAAAACCATATTTATTCTGCTATTATATTTATTCGGTCCGAACAACTTACTTTGTTATTATCTGACCTGGTCAGTATAAAATCAACTTGTCACGTAATAGCGCCTCTAAAAAGAAATATATTTTCTTATCCATCCACAAAATTACGCCGAGGAGTTTTACGACACGTTCACTTGATCTCACGCGTGCCCTACACTCGTTAATCGGTGGACCATGTCAGCGGCTCGTGACGGCAGACTGCGAGCTACTGATTGAGTCTTAAGTCAATAAACGTTTCACGCGACAATGGGCCAACAACTTAAGTCTGGTAATCCTGCTCTCTTGCAACAAACGGAATTCATGAATATTCGAAGTAGATAACAATAAACATTTTCTTACCTTATTTCTTATAAATGAAGTTCAATCGACGATTCTTCTGGCAGGTAAAATTATCTATTATTCTGTCACTTAAGTTAGAAATTTTAGATGCAAAGTCTCTTTCGATAGAAAGCATAGCGAAAGTATTGACTCTTTCTTGACACACGGCACTGCATAGGAAAGTTTTTACTCTCTTCAAAGTCGAAAAACATCTCTCCGCCTCGGCTGTTGTCATGGGGGTAGTCAGCAGAATTTCTAGCAACTTAACAATTTCCTTAAAATAGCAAAAAAATAAGAAGAGGGTGTCTCCCTGAAAATTCTTAAATTCCTCTCTTTTTCGTACAGACTGATAACTGTTTCCTAGCGTTCTTTTTCTAGGGAAGGATAGTTTTTTAGACTAATATTTAACTCTTTAGAAGGAAATTGTTTCGCGAATTTTTCAAAATAATCTGGCACTAAAAGGCTTGAAGCTACTAAGTGTCCAGAAAATTAGAAACGAAACTTTAAACTGCATGTAATCACGTCACATATTTCAATAGCAGCAGTACGACAAACATTCGCGGGTTCAACGATTCTCTTCCTCTTTGTTTCATGAACTGAGGTACTAGTGGAAAATTTCAATTACTTGATTTATATTCTCTCTCAATGCATGAACTTCTTTCATGTGGCTTTACTGCTTCTTGGGCATAAACTGGATCTATTTTCCTTTTCTGTAACTGGTTGTAGGATATTTACATGAGGCATTATATGGTGAAACAAAGTTAACCAAAAAACAAATACGTCATTTTCAAACAATTGCTCTATTGCCGATGATTGATTTATTGCATTTACTTGGGCAAATTATTCTTGAATCTCCTGCATACATACTATGAGTTGAACAATGAATTCGAAAACCATGTTTACAATGCGAATTCCAAAATTCCATCGTGTCGGTTCAGAACGAGGAACTCTCTTCTTAATCATTTTGCCCAGAACTGCATTTCTTTGAAGCGAATGAAAAAAAAATGCAGATATTTTTTGAAGAATTGCGAAGAACACGCGTACCTGTTTATTCTGAGAACAAGATTGTTGCATTATTAGATTTAACCGACGAGCATAGCAGTGTAAGAAATGTGGTTCCGGATACATAGATTTAATTTTACTTTGCTCCATGTCCACTCATCACGGTAGCCCCATCAAAACACTGTGCAATCAATTTTTCGGTTGAGCTGAGTTGTTCAGTCTGTATTAAAAAATTAGTGCCAGACTGTCACTGTCGTGTTTAGAAGATAGAACGAATCCCCGGAATCTTTCAAAAGGAATGCCATCCTTCACATAATTACCAATTGAAACTACACTATTGAAACTACACTGATGATACACACTATTACCAATTGAAATTTAGAAGAACTGTTTGTAGTTTCGTCTGCGATTAAAGCAGCAAAACTTGCCTGTCCCAGTTTCTGTGTAATTTCTTCGCGAGCCACTGCCCGCCTACTGTCCAAGCGTTTATTTTGAATTATTTTAGAGGTTCTTTTAAATTGAGAAGAACTCTGTGAATGCTCTTTCAAAGTTTGATCTAGATCAGCACTGAAATCTATCAATCCTCGAAGTATTCCAGGATTAGACTAATCGTCTATCTCATGGTCACGTATTGCGAGTTAAAACGCTTCACAAAACTTGATAAATTGACTATTTTCGAAAGAACATACCTATTTTTGCTGACATTTTCATTGTGCTTCTGAATATTCGACAAGTTGACACTACGTTTACTGTCTCAGGAAGTGTCAAATGCACTTGAATATTTAAATATCACTTCGAATTCTCATGTTTTTTTTTAATTTTCCCGGAGAGGTGCACAAGATTTTTCACACCTATCTTTGACCACAGTATTTCCCCACCAATAAGAACACATGGAAAACAGAAAAGAGCATCCAAAACGCCTTGTATACGTTTTGCCTTGGCTGCTGCCTAAAACTAAAAGTTACTGGGGCGAGTGAAACATTTCTCGTCTACCTTGGCGCATGGTCGGAGAATTTCAGCGGCGATTCGGAGACGTCGTTGCAGTTCGGAGAATCTACAGCGGGGGAATTCCGTTACTCCACGTTCTTCGAAGCGCGTTTCCTCGTATTTTCTCGCGCGTGTCGTAGTATCCATCGGTTCTGGGCACTGAGGAAATGTCTCCATTGATATGACTGTATGGTGTTGCCACATGTTGGCCAATTTGAGAACTATTTTGCGAAATGCAAACCAGTAAAATCACTTGCTTTTTCTAAGTTTGTAGACGTACTTAGTTCTGTACTGTGCAGCATGTGCAAAATTGTGACTTGTAAGGAAATCATTCGGAAATTTATTTTGAAAAAAATCGAAAAATTGACGATGGATGAAATAGGCGAAAATTCTATTCCTGAAAAATATATTGTTGTTGCGCAAGATTTTTAATGATGTATTTTGTAATACATTCAAGAATGTCAATAAAATATAAAAATTGGCACTTTTACTTGTTTCTTTGTTTTCAATTAACAAAAACAAACTTTCTACAAATAGTATGGATTTATGTATTTGTTTCACCAAAATAATTATTGGTATCACTTAAAATACCTCTAAATACTCTGGGTTCTGGAACCCAACAGGTCATCAAGCGCGTGTGACTCAAAGTTAAAGTTGTTGTCAAAGTTTAAAAAAACGTCCATCGGTCTCTTAGATTCTTAAGGTGCATCTAAGGCAGACCCACCCAACCGGTCCTTGATCTCGGTTCATATCACGTGCTGTGAAGGCAGCAGTAGCGGATGCGGACTAGCATAGCGTGTTATTATTGTCATTTGTCTCCATCTAGCAATAGGGTATCATGTTAGATACTGATAAAGAGTCAGAATGCTTCGTTAAATTGTGGAGAATAGATCGAGAAATGAACAGTTCACACAGTTCCCCAGTTGAAGGTTTTATGCAATTATTGTTTACATTATTTACAAAAACATAAGCAGCACTAACTTCCGAGTCTTTAAAGAAGTTTATGAAAGGTGTGAAACTCTAAGACGGAAAGTACTGTGACGTGTCTATTGGTTTTAACATCTCTAAACCTTCACCATCATAATATTCATTAACATAATATTTCACATTATTTCGCATTCGATTTCAAATTATTTGCATGCTGACTCGCGGAGTCACACAACATCAAGAGAGCCAATTTCTAGTACGAGCCGCTCGCCACCTTTTCCAAGAGCAGCTGGTTTGAACAGGCCTGATCTCGGACCAAATCTTGTTAAATAAACACGGTTTTACAATGCCAACGATAATAATCCGTTCACTTCAGTGACTCAAGGTACAGCAGTTATTCTCTCTTCCAGAGGAGCAGATGGAGGTGGAGGTGTCGATTGCAGTAGCGGAGGACCCAGCGCCGCCCGCAGCCGCCGCCACGCCCCCTCCGCTCCGCCCCCTCCCGGCGGCCACTGCAGGAAGGTGCGCGTCTCCACCAACAGGCGCAGCAGACGAGGCAGGGTGCGCGCCTCCAGCCGCTGCAGTTCCACCAGCACCAGGAAGTCCCGCCCGGCGCCCTCCAGCAGGCGGTGCGTCGCCATCTCCAGCTCCCACTGGCACCACTGCGCGCACACACACACAAACACTCACAGCACACACTAGCACCAGGAAGTCCCGCCCGGCCCCCCACAGCTCCCATTGGCATCACTGCACACACACACACACACACACACACACACACACACACACACTCACAGCTCCCTCCAGCAGGCGGTGCGCCGCCATCTCCAGCTCCCATTGGCACCACTATGCACACACACACACAAACACTCACAGCACACACCAGCATCAGGAGGTCCCGCCCGGTGACCTCAAGCAGGCGGTGCGTCGCCCTCTCGAGCTCCCACTGCCACCACTTCATACACACAGTCACAGTTTCCATTGGCACCAGTGCACACAAGCACTCGCTCACAGCTTCCTCCAGCAGGCGGTGCGTCGCCAACCCAGCTCCCTCTGGCACCACTGCACACACGCACACACACTCACAGCTCCCTCAAGCAGGAGCTGCGTCGCCTCCTCCAGAACCCATTATCACCATTGCACACACACACACACACATAGCATCTTTCAGCGAACGGTGCTTCGTGATCTCCAGTTCGCATTATCACCAATGCACACACATTCACAGATCTCTCCATTTCCGTAACCATTTCCAGCATACAGTCACCATTAGCACAGAGTTTCGTCATCAACTGAGAGGAATGCGTGAATCACCTGGCTTTGGACGAAGGAGGGCGTGAGCACCATGAGCGTGCGCCGGCTACGCTCCATGCACTCGACGATGTTCTGCACCACCAGCGCCCCCAGGGGGAAGTCGCGCTCGTGCAGGCAGAGGCGGTAGGGCGGGTGGCTCTCCTCCAGTTGAGGCAGCAGCTCGTTCAGCACCCAGACGCGATCGTGCTTGCTGTGCACGTCAAAAACCTGCAGATGTAACTACATGAAGCTTGATACCCTGTTTTAATATAATATGTATCAATCTTTCAAGCCAAGATGTAACGTAAGTCATCACTTTTTAGAAGCACGTATTTTTACACGTGTAATATGTTGGTAATAATGTGTGTTAGGTACAGGAAGAACAACGCATATCCTGGAAGTCGTAGTAGCTCCCCATTTATCGACCCGAAGAGACTCTTGAACTATAATAGGACATTCTAATAGTACATACTCTATTAGTAAGGCTTAGCTCGTCAGTCCATCATGTTTAGTCCTATATTAGAGGATGGGAGCCATGCGTCACCTTGTTGGCGCTAACGCCGCGAACTTTGTACCATACGTCGCTCAGGTCTACTTATCGCCGCTTGCACAAATAAACGGGGAAGGGAAAATAATTAAAGGATTTGAACCAACAACGCAGACAGATCTCGCCCTTGAGAGCACATGTTCCAATGCCTTACACTGCCCAGGCTGGCCAGATGTTTGGGAGTCCTATCACAGTATAACATACTAGCGAACATCCATGCCCCATCCAGGATTCAAACCCTCGGCCCTTCCCCCCGACACTGCTAACTCGCAGTTGTCACAGCAATATCAGCTACCCACACTGCAGAGCCTCTGACAGGGAAATGCAAGGGTTCGAGTCCCTACAGCGGCAGGATTTTCAACACTAGCTGTATAACTGGGTGGAAATCAACTGCTACTTAGATAGGGGAATTCTTAGAGAGGAATTCTAGAGAAAAATTCTACCGTCAGGCTCTCTCATCGATAGTTTTCTGTTTCTCGAGTTAATAACAGGCAAATGTCTCAACTGTACCGTAACAAACGGGCTACGGACCATGCGCGATCTTTCCGTTCCCTTCCTTATTCTATCCTCCCGCTTTACTTTCACGCACTTACACTTACATGCACTACACCGCCACACACGTCGGGGGACTAGTCGGCAGTTTAGTTCTTGTCCGGGCTGGGGGCGATGCCCCACTAACAGGAGATGCCTGGTTGGGGTCCCCGCACACCGATGTGGAGCTCGCCTTCTAGCGAAAGAAATTCATCCCCACTTCCCGCGATGCATAACATGCACTACCTTTACGGAATTAATGACCTTAGCAATTGACGCGCTCGGAATCACTGATCAATCAAATAATAAATCAGTAAAAACAATATGCTACCCAGCGTTTATACCTGTAACAGACGAAAGCGTCGAATTCACAACGCGCGCGCCTAGTTGGAGACCGCTCCGCGAGAGCGCGGTTGGCGCGCATCACGTGCAGCACGTAGATGAAGTACAGGCGGAAGCGGCAGGCGAGCAGCGCCAAGATGGCGGCGGAGAGAAGCGCTGCGGCCGCCACGGCGCCCACCGCTATTCGCCATTGGCCGCTCGTCGTCAGAAAGCACTCGAGGGGAGACGGCGCTTCAGCGGAGGCCACCGGGCGACCGCGCTGTGTCGGCGGCAGGAAGCATCTGAGGGGCTCCCGCTCGCCCAGCCAGAGCACTTCCGGACCTGCGCACACCACCCACACTGTCAGGTGTCGGGATAATAAGTGTTAATGAAGAACTTACGGATGCCGGGATAATGAGTTAATGAAGTGTATCTAATAATAGAAACACAAACATAACATTTGATTGTTCAATTTGTTACAATTTCCCACTATACGAATTCGTACAAATTAATTTCCCAAGTCTCGTCAGTTCACCAGGAGAAAAAATCAAGTCCAGTTCCGAAAGGCCGTTAACTAGGAGACCGAAACGAAGCGTAGTCACCACCATTTTCAGTAAAAAGAGTCGTGGTGCGTAACTTTTCTGGCTTAAATGGGCGATGAAAACTTTAACAGGCGCGTACTTTTCCACGAACAATTCCCATATCACTTCTGACAGCTGTGGCACCTGTTTGCCCTTGAACAGCCAGCGCCGCTGTTTCGCCCAGACTCGCTCCATCACCTCGTCAGGGGAGCATGCCCCGCACTTGAGCTTCTCGGGCGGTGCCAAAAGAGAGAGCGCTGGCCACGGTAGCGCGCGGCGAATTTAAATGTTCGCCAGAGACAATTAATGCAGTAACATCTTAAAAGTTTTAGCTTGAGCAACATAATTATGCTAAAATGATGTGTTTAATTTCTATTGTAATACTTTCAATGTCGCACAAAAATTCAATTCGGAACATTCCGCATTTGTGCACCTAAACTTCAAGCATATTTGTCACGTGTAAAACATTAGGTTACAGAAGGCATTATCATAACTTCCCTTGATAAGTCAATACACATGAAAAAAGTATGTCAAAACTTTCTACAAACATAAAGTTCCCTTTTATTTTAAGAACTTCACATGCCTGATAAACATCAGATTCTCCAGAATGTCAGTGTCCAAATAAAGTGAAAAGTTACGATTTATAATAAACATTACGTACAATTAATATCTTGTTTATAAATTAAATTTCATAACCTCAAAATTGCTGATAGTTTATTTGAAATGCCATCCCGCAGTTCTTTTTTGACATGCAAACTATCTTTCGATATTACTACAATGAGACTACAGTTTGCCGGCACGCGGGGATCGCCCGAGACCTCGGCAGTCCGCAAATCGCATGAGCGTACGCTCTCGATACGAGAGGAAAACTAATAAAGGCCAGTAAAATTGTGGAAAACGCAAGCTCCAGTCAAATGCTATACACTCTCTAGAATTATACTTTCCAAACTAAGACATTACTTTCTGAAGTTATGATGGGAACTCAAATAAAGGAGGCACGGCAGGTAATTTTACTCATACATACTTGACCCATTCCTGAGCCACTGTTGAAGGTGTAGGATAGAGCAGCTGCCGCAATCGAAGGGGTTCTTGCCCAGGTCGACCTGCGCGAGCGGCTCCAAGGCTTGCAGCATCTGGGGCGAGAGGGCGGTGAGGTGCGCGCGCGACAGGTTGACGGCTGCGCGCGTGCCCAGCGGCACGAACGCCCCCGCGCCCCACTCTCCGCGCAGCGGGTTGCCGCTCAGATCCAGGTACGCCGCCCCGCCCCCAGCACCGTCACCCGCCGCCAGCGCGCCCCGCGGCGTCGCCAGTAGGTTGCGCGCCAGCAGCAGGCGGCGCAGGCGCTGGGCGGGCGCCAGGCGCAGCGCGGGCGCCGCGGCCAGCAGGCAGCCCGACAGGTCCAGCTCCTGCAGCGCCGGCAGCCGCTGCGCCAGCCAGGGCGGCACGGAGGCCACGGGATTGGCGGCCAGGCGCAGCGTGCGCAGGTTGCTCGCCCGCGCCCACAAGCTGCTCTCCACGGAGGTCAGGTTGCACGCGCTCACGTCCAGCACCTCCAGGCGCGAATACTGGAAACAAGAACATCAGACTGAGCACATAGGCTGCTCTCCACGGAGCTCAGGTTGCAGCCGCTCACGTCCAGCACCTCCAGGCGCGAATACTGGAAAAGAACATCAGGAGACTGAGCACATAGGCTGCTCTCCACGGAGCTCAGGTTGCACGCGCTTACGTCCAGCACCTCCAGGTGCGAATACTGGAAACGAACATCAGGAGACTGAGCACATATGCTGCTCTCCATGGAGCTCAGGTTTCACCCGGTCACGTCCAGCACCTCCAGGTGCGGATACTGGAAACGAACATCACGACACTCTGAGCACATAAGCCGCTCTCCACGGAGCTAGGGTTGTAGCCGCTCACGTCCAGCACCTCCAGGTGCGAATACTGGAAACGAGCATCAGGAGACTGAGCACATAGGCTGCTCTCCACGGAGTTCAGGTTGCAGCCGCTCACGTGAAGCACCACCAGGCACGAATACTGCCAAAAGTGCGACAGGAATGTCGAAAATATCTCCAGCAATATTGTCTTCCAAACAAATTCAATGTAGTGACGCATTATAAATTGCCTTCCCAATAGTATCGACAGTTTTATGTGGCGCTCTATTTTTTAGTATCAATATTACTAATTTCCAAAGAGCGTAGAAATTGAAAGAAAACTACACAGTGTGCAACCATGTAAGTCGCACTCACGCATGTTCATTGTGGACACAGTCCCGCGAGCCCGCGCCTCGAACCCTCATTAGTCGCGGGTAGCTGGAACAATGAACTATCGCAAGTGCAACGAAATGAGATGCCCTAGGCTCTTAGAACATATTATAAATTTCTCATTGTAGTTAACGCATCTTATACCCTAACAACGACTCTTTTTCCAAACAGCTGAAAAGTAATATATTTTAACCAATAGCGTACTTCTAAAAGCAGGTCAAACGAGGAAAGAAGGCTCCAAGCCAATAATTGTTCAATATATCTCAGAACGTTTCCAATATCCGAATTTAGCACATAGCAGTACAATACACCAATCAAATGATGAGGGGACCCGCACGCAAGAGAGGAGTGGGGATTTTTCACGGATGCTGTGCGAGAACGGCGAAGTACTACGTTCACTTCGGTGAGAACTTACGAATATTTCAATATAAATTTTGGAACTTTTCCGTCGTAACCTGCAATTCAACGACTTAGGTTAGAAAGTTTAACGACATTGGTTGCAACCATAACTGACATTAAATCATATGAAGCTACTGCCGAACAGTTAGGCAGCATTACGCAATACTTCAAATTGCGAGAAAGTGGCGTTTGATGGCCTTTCTCTGCCTAAGCTAGGGCATCTGCACTTGCAATAGCCACTTCGAACCATAAACGGGGACTTGCTGACGATCCTGATCATCCAAATGAGTTTAGCGGTTGTAGCCAATTAATTGGGGGCTCGAGGCAGCTACTTCGACGGACACCGGGCGTGGCGTCGTAGCCGGCGACACAACGCCGAGGCGCCATCTGACGCTCCTGCGCCAAGACCCGTCAGCGTGCAATTCTTGCAGCATCGTAGTAATAATACTGGATCAGTCATAACTTACCGTGTTTGTTATTAGACTGTTAAACTCACCGGACCGAAGACTCCTGCCAGAGATAACCCGACCTGTACAGTTCAGTTGTTATGTGAATATTATCACTAAATTAATTAATTTGAATAAATCATTATCCGTCACATTGAGAGTTGCTTTACAAGAAAATTAACGTGTTATATGTAATTAATTAACATCAGTTAAACCTTGCATCATCACCGACTCAGGGCTTCTCACTCTTGAGTTTCATAAAAGCCGGCACCAAAGTAGTCCAGGTTTGGCGTCCGAAACCCACGCAAACCTCCCCTGAACTTCTTCCCAACTCGTGCTAACGGAAGCATAATTCATCACATTTGAAGGCTAACGTGCGTTAACTAGCGTGTTCCATTACACTATGATTTCATTAGATGGCCAGAAACCCGGGGAAAATAAAAAACAATGAAGCAGTTTCACTCTTGCCTGAAAAATGCAAATATTTCATTGCATTATTCTATCCACATTCTGTGCGACCCGACTGAATATTCATACTCAGTGCTTATGTCCTTTCGACACAGCTGACGTCATACAACAGCAAGGCTTCAAGGAAGAGGCCTCACGTTTATTAATACTTGCTATTCACGTGCTAAGTATTGCAACAGCAACTTGTTTACCTTTTATTGCACAAGTTTTTATTTTTGATACATATGTAAAGAAATGCTATGTACTATGTTATTGAAGAATGCGTGAGAACATGGATTTTTTAATTTACACAAGTGTTACACTATAGTATTTTATTTTTAGTTCTCGTATAATGTGCGTATTACTTCTTGGAAACCCATGGGGGAGATTTGCTCGTGCCTTTTTACTGACGCAGGCCACTAGTTTATTGACTAAGTTTTTATGATAAAATGAAAAGGCAGTACAATAAAATAGTACTGCCAAAATGTAGCTGGTTAAAGGACATAAATCAATTTAATAAGGTAAAGAAATGAAATTAGTAGATAGTAAAGAGGGTGATTGTTGGAAGAAGAAAATTAAAATGATATAATATACAATAGTTTTCGAAACATGAAATGTTTTTAACAATGTACACTTGGTAAATAAAGAAATCACAATAATTTGTGTTGTTACCTTTATACATATTTTTCACATTTTAGTGATCAAAGGCGTAGTTGCATTAATCTACATTGTATGTTGGGAAGATGTAAACATGTAAAAACATTTGCGCACCAAAATATTTAGGGCTTTAGGAAAATATCATAAGAGTCGTACAATTTAAATATTACTAGAATATAGCCGTCAGCTGACTTACTAAATATTGTGTAGCGTTGCAAATACTTACTGAAGGGGCATCTTCCTCTACTTCACTCGGTGCCAACATGTCTAAACTTTGTAGAGCCACAGCAGACAAATTAAGCACTTTCAGCTGCGATAGAGTGCTCAGAGTAGGTGCGAATGATTTTGTTAGGATTGGATTATGCGATAAGTCCAGCGTCTGCAGGCGATGCAACAGTTGTACTCCCTTTGGAATCGTCAGAAAATTATTGTAGGACAGATTCAGATGTAAGAGATTAGGTAAGCGCTGGAAATTTTCTGTAATAGTGCAATATTTAAAAATTTTAACGAAAGTTTAAACGGAATATAAACAAATTAATATAATTTCATTTTCAAAATGACATAATAATTAATAAATAAATCATAAAATAAGTTCATTTCAAAAAGAGATAAAGGCACATCTCATAGAATTCGTCATATTAAAAGTTAATAAATATTCCGTGAATATATTTTTCTTACCATCGCTTAGTGACGATATGCCGTTGGCGGAGAAGTCCAAGCTGCGCATATATGGCAACGTCACAAAAATTACAATGGAGTGGTTCCATCCTTCCCCTCCATGCACCTCTATCTCCTCCACCAACGCCCCGGCCTCCAGGTTCCTGAGCGTGGTCGTCGCCAGCCCCATGAAGGCAGGCTGGATTTGCAGGAAGATCCTCCAAGCGCGGTTTAAGTGCAGGCGCACCACAGGGATGGTGTTAGGGTATTCGACCGTCCACACTTCGAAAGGGCACTTGCTGCAACATGAGCATATTCATTTCGGACGCCAAGCTTCTATGATGTTTTCTAGATTTTACAGTTAGATTTGCGTAGTTCTCCTATTTCCTGACACTCGATCGCAACTCCAAAATGGTGTGTTCTAGGATCTGAAATCTTTCTTATTGTGCAGGAAGGAAATGAGTTTGTTTTTGTTTTTTTGTGACGAATAAAAAACGTTCGTTTTCCTGAGGAACTGCTGCTTTTATAAAAAATCAATTCACATTAAGTAATTCAGTCACTCTACAGTAGATCTGATTAATATTTCCTTAGGACTCTTCAAGTCTGGAACACTCACTCACTAGCTGTAGACCACCACTTGAATTATTGAGATGATTCCTGCAATACGTTTCTCCTATAATATAGAATATAGAAACTAGAGGTGCTGCAACATTATGTATTATCTCGCACTATTTGTAACGATTAGGTAATATTATAAAACTACTTGAACATATATTTGTGAATTTTTTGAAAATCTAAAAGAATATTTCAAATTAACATTTATGACATACACTGCATGTAACTCCTTCCATTGAAAAGTTTTTAAAAAAATGTTGGAGTCAGTTTTTTAATAAAAAACTTACGATCACAAAAATCTTATGATTACTTTTTGATTATTTATTTATTTCACGCAACTTTACGTGAAATTACTCAATGTTTTAAAATATACGAGACCTGGTTTAAGAAATAATTCTGAAGAACAGATTTCATTAAAAAATTCTACCTTCAATATTGCAGTTCTAAGAAGACAAAAAAACTTTTAAATTTTACAATTTTCTCTATCTGAAAAAATTTGAAATGAAAAATTTGAACCCCAATTTTCTTTTCTAATATTATTTAGAATAATTTGAAAATATGTGTGAGTCCCCTAGAGAGCACCTCCAGACAAAACATCTGTCTCAAATATAAGAAGTCGCGACAGCAGCCAGATCAACTCCCGAATGTCAATTTTGGTGAAAATCATGTCTACAATTTAGCCGGTAGTGTTATTTAGAGATTGTCTGACAGAAGAACGGACGCACAATGGAACACGTTTTGCGTCAACCAATTTTTCCGAATCAAGGACCACCAAAACATGGATTGCTATTATACAACAAGTTAGGGTAAGTAATTAGCATCATATAAGCACAACAATTATCCACCTGAGTTCTACAATATAACTTTCTCTGCCAGAAAAAAAATTGTTTGCCATAGAATTACTACATTTCTATCTTTAATCCTATGTCATTAGTACGCAATTTACAAAAACTGCAAGAATCAAATAAAAGGAAAAGGTGGATTTATACTCACGAGCAGTTGGCTTCAGGAGGCCTGAGCGCCGCGCGGGCTCCAAACGCCCGCGGCGCGAAGTCGAGGGCGATGGCCTCGAAGCCCTGCGACGCCAGCGGCAGCATCACTCCGGGGCCCCCGCGGCCGCGCGCCGCCACCACCAGCGACGCATCCTCTACCACCGGCAGCCCCGCGGCGCCGCCCCGCGACAGCGAGCGCACCTTGCGCGCCTCCACGCGAGACGCCCACGCGCACGCCCCGCGCCCTCGGCCACGCCCCACGCGCTCCATCGCGCGGAACGTCACCCTGCAGCACACGAGCCACCGCACTCACAGCACACTCAGAGGCAGCTACGAGACAGAGCGCACCCAGCCCGCCTCCTAAGTAAGGGCCACCCGCCCAGGCTCCAACACGCACAACGTCATTCTGCCACACACCAAGGGACTAACGCACAGATCTCACTAATAGCTCAGCACACAGATACAAGCTAAAAGATCGCACAATACCAGACTGAAGAAAAGGACCACACCTCAACGTTCCAGTGCGACATAAGTCACCCTGCTCCACGCGGAGGAACTAAGGCACAGCACTCACAAACAGCTCAGCACACAAAGAGACAGACACATGACAGCGAAAGTCCTCTGCTCGCCTCTAAGTAACGGATCACTGTCTCCAGCGCATGGATTGTCACCCTGCCACACACGGGCATTTCACTCGAAATTGCACTGCTAATATTTTCAAAACATGTACATGGTGTTAATTTAACAAGTAATTGTGATGAACAAATCTCATTGAAGAAAAAATCTTTCTTCAATATTGAAGTTGTACGAGAAGGTTAAAAATATCAACCCTTGGCATTTTTTGAAAATTCAAAGTTAACAGTGATAACAGTTATCTTTATAAGTTCACTTCAGTTTGTTCTTACAAGAAATTCAAAGAAAAAATTCAATCCATTCTTGAGAAAATTTCCCAGATATTTCTCGTGAAGCATGCCCAAAATTTAAAGAATTCTTTCGAAGATTGTAGGGCTTCAAGTCGCTCCAGATTGATCGTGGAATAATAATGTCGGCAAAAATCTCAAAACTAGTTTAGGCGCTGGAGTTGTTCAAAGACGGACGGACGTTTTGAAAACAAACGTTTTTTCGGTATTAAGGTACTACGAAATGTGCGTTCTGACAATGTTACGTATTATAGAAATTCATATTACTGCATATTGCAGTAAGAAAATTCTTTTTTACTGTTTCAGGGAGCCATAATATCACTTTTTCTGTAAAAAACGGCACTTTTGGCCGGGGAATGTATCTCTGAAGCTCGCAAGCCGCCCATAGCGGACCACAAAAACTACATCCCATCGTTTAATGCTAATTAATTACTCACTAATTATCATAATTTGAAATTAATTACGCCAACCATTTTCAAAAAAATTCACGGTCAGCTAGCCACAAAACCAAATTCAGCAGAAATTATCAGAAAAATTTAACAAGAAAGTATTAATTAATTACTACATTTCTTTAATTATTGTAACTTATTCTGGGGTCCCCTGTAATACTTTCCTCTTTGATGTTCTCTGGGTTCCGGAATGATATTGGTAGGCGATTTTTAAATATTATCAGAAGCTGTGATAAACGTTTGTTTCAAAATGGTTAGTTATGTATCAAGGCCAAAAACTAAAAGGGAAGATATTTTCGCTACTCGATGTGATCCTGATAGTGGTGAAAAACAAGACCAAGAAATGTCTATCACGGAAAGATGTCAAAGTAAGAAAAATGGCTTGTAATTAATTTTAAAAAATTAAAACGCTAGTAACATGCAATTATTATGTTATCGAGCGCCACTCATTGTATTACCTACACACACATTCATACTAACATGCTCACTCACCCACCCATTCAAAATATCTCGTCATCTCCATACACCATTACTGCAGAGTCTGCAAGTTTATTGATTACTCGGAACGGGAGTTGGTGAACTCACGTGCTATGGAAGAGGATAGCGTAGCTCCCTGCCACGGGCCTGTAGCCAACCACCACTTCGCAGCGAACTTCTGGGAGGCTGGCGACGTTCAACCAAGAGCATCTTCGCACCGTTGTGTCAGTCTTCTTCAAGTAGGGCCAAAGAGCAGAGCAACTCAACGGTCCTTCAACGGGATCGTATAGTTTGGGGTCATCGTCACTATCAAACGGTACGACATCAATTGTAGGGTTCACCGTTATGTTACGTGCGCTAATAGAGCCATTTGTTGCTGTTGAAGTATTGCCAGGTTCACCGGTAAGAATAGTAGTATTGTCCGTAAGGGATACAGAGTAATCGAAGGTTGTGATTGTAGTGGCGGTGGTGTTGGTGTTGGTGGAGGTAAAGTTGGTAGGAGAAACGTTCTCGGGAACGGTGGGTGTGAGAGTGAGTGGTTCGATGGAGAAAGTCGTGGAAATGGAAACGGCCGCAGTGATGATCGCAGAGGTGGCGATAATGAAGAAAGCTTTCTCATACATATTGAAAAGCAAAATGCAACATGTTGCATTATCAAGTCAATATAATGTTAAGCGACGTTTCCTCGAATTCTGAGAAGAAATTATTTACCTATAAGGCCTTACTGTTGCATATTGCATAAAAGGATTCTTTCGATAACAGTCACATTGTCAAATATTGATCAACTGCGCATTTTATTTCTGTGTGTTTCCGAAAACAATTGGCAAATTTTAACATCCAAGAAAATATGATTGTGAAATCTTGATAAATAACTACTGTACATGATATTTAATTTCTTAATTCCAATTTCGAAAAAAGAAATTAACAGTAAATGATTTTATTAATATTGATATCTTTTAAACAAAAATAAACGCGAAGCGGTGATATTTACTTTTAAGGGATTATTTGTGACAAGATTATGTTACTATTTAATTACTTTTCTCTGAATATATGTTTATAAGGTACACCAATATGTTTGTCATGAAACAAATTATCGACTCTTAACTAAATTTCTGAATTCTGAATTAGATCCAGAAACAAAAGTCGTTATCATTGTATTGTCACAAATAAAAACACTTATTTACTTTAGGACTATTACTACGCTTCTATGTGATCTTGTCACAGGTCTGCTAAAGAATCAACCGGCATATCGGGAATCCCTGTTCCACAATTCGCAATTTCTCGCACCTCAATCTCCAGCTCTAGAACGCTGTATTAATTTCTTCCTTCAAATGCATTCACTACACACACAAATTACACAATGCGGCCGACACATCAACGAATGTAAATATTACCCATGCAGGTATTTGGAAGGACCCATAACATAAAACACATTTCACAACCGTGAGCTTGAAACACTACACGACTATACACTAACACGTACTCTATTTCTTAATACCAAAAGGCACAATCTTCTTTTATAGATAGTTTGGAGAAAACTGATATTCGTAGTTATGAGTAATTTACTGTTGTGTATTATTTACACTCTATGTAATCCCTCGCGTGGGTTTAACAGCTTCAATCAGCAGAGAGGTCCACACTCGGCTGTCTGGACCGTCGCGGGCCGCATCCAACTCCTCGAAGAGAGTTAACCTTGCAGGGCCTTTCCCTGTGACGTCACCACGCCTTCCGCTGGCCAGGATGTGTTTGACCATGGAGAAAGAGCGTTGACATAAGAGTTTCGAGAAGTGGGAACGAGGTTGTAGAAACTCATTTCCAAGAGATGACTTCGCGAAACGTGTTTTAAAGGTGTAAAGACAGGAATACTTTGTGTTCTATAACGAACATGCAATAATTCGCGAAACCACTGTCTCCTTCAGAAATCTAGACGTTTTGTTGGAACTTATTATTTTCTTTGGAATAATAACACTTTGGAAATCTGGTTCTCCTGACCGCAGAAACTCAATTTTTAATTTTTCAAAATACTTATTCAACATTACATAATTTTACAATACACCCTTAATTAAATGATAGTTTTCTTCCATTTTTGTCCAAGTGGTTTTTGTTAATCGCTCACTACAATTTCTAATTGTTTCCATTAAAGCGTAATACCTCAAGGATGCGATATTATACTAGAACGTGGTGCTTTAAAACGGCCAAGACTTTCTCAACCTAGTTTACTATTCTCTTGCACTGGGCTAGTCTATCGGTATTATCCCACCTTATCCCAATTGTTACTTATCTGCACTTTAAGATACTTTTTCTCAATTTTTCGGTCCCCAAATAGAATTGAAATATGATTTTAATAATTCTATAAGAGAGTGGAATTGGTCCTATGCGCAAATTTCCATAGAAAATGTGTAGCCGTTTTTGAGAAAATATTTCAATGCTTCTGAAAGTGTGCGATTTTGTGCGCATCTTCACAGAAAACTTTTGAGTTTTTGAATAAATTAATAAGTAATTATTTATAATTTAAAGCACTTGTACTTACAAACGCAACGATTGCAAAATATACCAGTAATGTAATATTTACGACGTGAGAGATTATTCAAAAAAGTACATTTTTATGGTTTTTGAAACATCAAAAGAATACATCAGAATGGCATTATCCCACATTACGAGTACTCAGTGTATTTACCACAGTTCAAACCAAAGTTTAAAGAACAAAATTTGGAGCCTTTTTGAGAAATCGTGTTTTTAAAATTGCCATATTTTACGAAAAATTACGTGAAAACTACTCAAATTTGAAGAAATTATAACAAAGACTCATTTTTCCCATAACTTTTATCCAACCGACAATCTGTTACACTTTACGTCCTGACAGGACGCATATTCGGCCATACACTAGACACCAACACACTTGCGGGCTGCTCGGTCTGTGGTCAGCAGACTCACAAAGCCTTCTGCGATAATATACTTGAGAGACAAGGGACAAACAATCATGCGGAAGGAGGGACTCGAGCTCGCTACCCTTCGGACCGAAGTGCTGAGCCGGTACACACTCTTAGCATCCTCGGCCATCGAGGTAGGCACGTCCGAGTTCATTTAAAAATCTAATTTTGAAGAACAGATTTTATTCAAAAGAAAATATCTATTTTCAATATTGTAATTGTGTACAGATATTATTTTTTCCTCATAAGAAGCTTGAGGCCACTCTCATAAGTGATACGTTTATGCTCTGAGATAAGAGTGTTCGTCTTTAATTAATTAGGAGTGTCCGTGTCCTAGGACGGCGAATAGATTCCGTTTCTGAAATGAGAAAGGTCGTCGGGGAACGCAACCAACAAAAACAGCTCATTGAGTTGCCCAGATCCTTGCACTTTATTATCAAGTTATTCACGGAGGCGAAGGGTGACGAGCTCGGTAACATTGTGGGCGACCACCCGAGTAATACACTCGGGACGACGCCACGCTTAAAACAAATGTATTAATGATTGATGGATAATTACATCGTTCAGTATCATAATACTTTATCATATGTTATGACGGCTTACGTTATACTAAACTTAATTACACTATACAATGTGTAGGAAACTACAAGAGCCCCTGTTAACAATTGCTAAAGAAAATGTACAAGAAGGCTTGTTGGTACGTCATTTAATGAGGCCAGGTTGTAGTTGACTGCATAATTCAGGGTATTTTGGGTTGTAATAAAAATTATTAAAGAGGAGGGTAATATATTTTATACGTGATAAATTTAACTCATTATGAAGTTCGACGTTCGAAATGAACCTCGGAGCTTGTGTTGCTAGTCTGAAGAACCTATTTTGCACGGTTTGGAGTTCGTTAATGTTGGTAATTGATCCATTGGTTCAGAAGGGGCATGCGAACTGCATAAACATCGACACGACTCAACGAAAACACAAATCATGCAATTTCAGCACTTACTACTTCGTCCACGGTTGCAAACATGGCGAATGAAACTAATTCTGCTCACAGGTTATACGATACCTCCAAAGGGCCTCTGACATGCAATAACGTGTGACCGTGGCTCAACGACGTGCCAAAAGGCATCTACCACGATTTCCACTGGTCCGATGGCGAAAAGGGGCCGGAGTTCACTTGTGAGGGGGTTGAAGGCTTCGAGCCCTTCGCCGGCAGCTACACAACGCTGTTGCATTCAACGCGAGTCGTTTACCACATATCTACCTATATTACTTATTTCAATTGATTGATAAGTAATTCCGGGGCGTCAACCGCTAAGGTAATTAGTTCCGTAAGTGAGTACATGTTTTCTCCGGGAGTTGACGTTTATCGTCCCTCTCTGGATGGTGAGATACGGCGCTAAACTACCTGCAGGCTAGCAGGGTTTTCCCCGACTAGATATCTCCCAGCAGCTGCACGCCGCCTCAGCCGGAGCAATCCTCAGTTCCCGACTGGTCCTCTGGCATGTTTGGAAGTGTAGTGCACGCAAGTATACGTGAGTGTACATAAGGGGTGAGTATAGGACATGGAAGAGGAAGGAAAGATCGCGCGCAGTCCGCGGCCCGTTTGTTAGGGTACTGCTCCGATATTCGCCTGGTATTGATCGGAGAAATCACGGAAAATACCGATCAGAGCAGCCGGCCGCTCGAATTCTCCTCCAGTCAGCGACTGAATTGGATATAGCTATAAACCATATCAATCAATGCGAAATCGAAAATACTGCCACCGTCAGGACTCGATCGTAGGACCTCCCGGTCAGAGGCACTGCAGTGACAGCATTTGATGCGCTGAGCCACCTCTCTTGGTACTTATTTAGAACATGTGCATAAATTGACTATGGCTCACAGCCAGTGGAGATCTCAATGATTTTGTTAGATACCCAGGACCCCGAGAAAAATATAAAAACGAACCAATTTCGATTTTGACTAAAAAATGCCAATATTTTATTATGAAAATTCGAAATTTATCGTACCTGACGTTACGACTTTATTCTCACAACCAGTGAGTCATTGCTTTTCACACAAATGAAGTCATGCAACGAGGAAGTAATAAGCTTTAGTACTGAAATGTGAAATTTCAAAAATGTCAATATTTGCTGTTCCAATTCCATTTTTCACATACTTCACAGCAGCATCGTTATATATGTATCCAAACTAATTGACCTTACTACTGACGTAATGCACAGTTACAGCTCAAAAGACCTTCAGCGCGGATTTTACGACCCAAAATTGAAGATCGTATTGTTGACACGATTCCAATTCTTTTAAGAAATCGCAAATAATTGTTGACTGGAGTGGAGAGACATGTGGATTAAAGTCGTAGGCTTCCGCGGCCGGAGTCATGTAAATGATCTTGGCTGTCCGGGCTGTGTTGCAGGCATTTGGACCATCTTATCGTGGCCTTCCTCAGGGCAGGTCTTCCAACTGACCAGCAGGTGGTCGAAACGTAGGCAACACTGCCTTCGACGCGGCGTCACACAGACATCCAAGATCATTCACATGCGGGTTGTTGCTCTTCCTTGTGTTCCAGAACGGTCTACCAGGTCGAGGCGACGGCGCACGCGATGTCGATCAATGCTAACGGTACGTACCAGCGCTGGAACGCCTGGTGCGCGTACCGGAAGATTTTCGATTTTCCTAAGGTCGACTCCATCGCTGAGGTCCCTGACGAGCCCATCAATGATTACGTGGGAGTAGACCATTTCTTAACCATGGGACTCAAGGAGGGAAACCCTGCAAGAGACATTCTTAGCGGATGTTTCCCACGGCTTAAAACACAGGTCTGGAATATGATTTAACAACAAGCTTTGGAATCACAAGTGCTATTCTGACCAAAGACAATCGTTTGTGAGTGTTTAAATATAACCACCACTTTTGTATGCATTCGAGAAAATTATTCTTTTATAGTTTACATAGTTGTAGCTTCATATTTTTTTAATGTCAGTTTCATTCTATAGTTGTGCAAATATCTCTGAGCAATTGACAGATGTGCTAGTAAAATGCGATTTTGCAGTCGTCATTTAAACAAAATCCTAAATAGCTCAACCGTTTAAAGAGTACGAAACATCGAGATTAAAGCTAATTTGTCGTATAGTGTTTTCAGGTTTGTTTTATTTTACCAATGCGTATAAATAGTTTGAATTTTATTCTTCAATCACATGAAGATTATTTTTGACTGCAGATCTGATTACGAACTTGTTTCAAGCGGTTTTTTTCTTACTCAAAATCGGTTCTAATATTTGTATAAGTTTTTGTGCGAATAAGGGGCGGTTTTATAAGCCCTGCGCGGTGAATTGATTTCCATTTTAGTGCGTGTCCGGCATTGACATGGTCTATTGCCCATGGGGTCAGTATTGACGTACTCTATCAGCACCTGAATGGCGCCAAGCGGATTCTCATGGAGTTTAACTCTGCCTACATCTCGCTTGCGACCTTCCTCCTCCGCCTGCTGAAAAGTCACGCTGTCGTGGAGGCGCGGAAGGTCGACGGGGGCAAACGCTGGGACGACCAGCTCACTCTGCTCTCAGAGCTTGAATTATTGCTTGCGCTCGACCTCTCCGACAAAGAAATATCTTTGCTGAGCGAGGGTAGGTCAGCACCCGCAATGGCAAGCATGTGTGCAAAGAGGATAGGGATGTTAAACAGGTTAAACTACGGTTGAATGATTGATGATTCCGGGTGCGTCAAGTTCTGAAGTCTTTAGCCAATGCGTTTGTTAGGGTCGAATGCTCCAGCATTCGCCTGGTATTGATCAGAAATCACAGAAAACTCGAGCAGCCGGCCGCTAGAATTCTCCAGTCAGCGACTGTCTTGGACCCAGCTATTCTAGCTAGTGTCAAAAATCGTGACTGAGTTGGGACTGGAATCTAGGACCTCGCAGTCAAAGGCACTGCAGTGACATCAGTTGGTTAAACTAAAGCGCATGCGGTGAATTGCAATAGCGATTCGGGAATTTCTGGACACGCTGTGCTGAAGTATTCACTAGCAAATATCCCGTATGCAATAGTAATGGCGTGAGTTAACGAAATGATAGTAACATTTTTCTTAACCATGGTAGGTCTAGCCAACGCATCACCCCTTAAGTAAAAGCGAACTCACTTGAAAATTAAACTACCTAACCCTCGGACACTGACGCACAATTTCAGCTTTACAGTACTCATGGGGTTCATTTTGGACACCAATATTTTTACATTTTCTCTTTATACAATAGTATATGGAAGAAAAGTATTGGATTTGAATAATCAAAATATCCGTATCAAACTCGCAGGCCTCTAGGTCGCTTATATCGATCAGGGAATATGAATTTTCGAGAAAATGTCTCAACGAAGTATACGCTAGCGTTGACCATGGAGGACAGACAGACACTTTGCCGTTACGTTTTCGGTATCAGGACCTCCAAAACATCAATTCAGACTACACAATGTTCAGATATGATTTACTACTTACAGGAACACGATTTATCCCCTTCGTTACCAGAACTCGGCAGTGGAGTTTCGCGGTCGAAAAATCGCCGATTTTCAGCGAACGAATACAATACTTACTCTTCTTTGGAAGTCAGATGAGAAAGTAGTAATACAACAATGATTTTTGCACTACACGGTACTAAGTGTATCTACAGAAAGTTTGTATTTTATTGAAATATCTGAAAACTGAGAAAAGTAGTTTTCTCTCTACAGTATATATTACAATATTATTCTTTCTATTATTTTTTTTTACAGATAATTTTGTCCGTACCCCTAATTTTCTGAATCTTAACTTTTCCAACAACAGATATTCTACAGTTCCTATGGGATTAAAACAGTTGCAGAAACTTCTGTCACTTGACCTAGCGAAGAATCCAATGGACTACGAACTTGAAAATTCTGTAGCAATCACTTTCAAACCTGAAGATGCTGAATTTGTCAGAAGTGTGTCTATGGACACTGGACAATATAATGATTGAAGAGACAAATAGAGAAGCAGGAGGAAACTCCAGCAAAATGGGGAAAGATTGGGTACGAATTAATAACTAGTGGTGCTACAGAATGGCAGACTTTACCGTATTAGTTTTATATATCTATTGGTCTCGGCTATGCAATAGTATGCAATGCAATAGTATTTACAAATTGCTCGAAATGTGCACATTAAAGGCGTGAGAGATTTCATTTTAACTTAAATGTGTCTTCTTAGGAAAACATCCCAGCGTTCATTGGTATGCAATCCACTCCAAATTTTTTTTTTGGTAGTGCTCTGAATGCCCCGGGATTTTGACGTTTAAAAATATTTTAGAAGAAACAATGGAAAAAACTTTATCAAAACAATTTCGTTCAAATAGAGAGTCAGAAATGACAGACCAAATATAGAGACAATCACGAAGTCCAAAAAAGATTTTATTGATAGTTTACTGGCAAACTTGGTGACTTAATAACACATTCATCTCTTCAGAACAAAATAAAAACATACGATGTAGTAAAATATCGCTTCAACTAGGGAAACGCATAGCTTTGTGCGATATTTCTTAAACTTTTCCCATTGTTATTCAGGATGAAGTGCGACGATTTCATTGGAATAATTCTCATGGCTCACTGCATCCTTTTGTCGTCTTCAAAAATTAGTTTGTCCAAATGAGTTAGTTCCAGGACAACCGTGTTTCAGACTGCTTGTAACACAGTTTCTGCGCATATTTTCCAGCGACATCTGATTCTCGTTTTGAAACAAAGAATTGGAAATTTCCCCCATCGAATTGGGGATTTTTCTTCCCGATCATCTGCACAATATAGAAACATAGATATATAGAAATAGGCAGGACGCAAACGCTTGCTACTCGTGCAAGCCTGCACTGGCCCAACACATCACCGGACCCACTCCTAAGGTACTTCATTTTTCTGCGAAGAACAACTAGAAAATTGTTGCTTAAACTGATGAACAGTATAAACAAGAAGGTAGGGAGAGAGTCAATAGAGATGCCCACATTAGGCACTCGTAAATTTCATCATTTTCCTCTGGAAAAAGATGTCATGCTGGCTAAGACAGACTGGATCCGCCCCTGCGTGGAGTAGAGAAAGTTATTTAATGCTGCAGAATATTGACTTTGAGATCTTAATAGATATATACTTTTGGGATCCCCTGAGGTCGAAAGATTTTTAAAAACGTCCCGTCTGTGACCAACACTAGAAGCTAAATTATTCATAGTAATTTTCCCGATATCAATATTCTTTGACGATCTTGCAAGCAAGACAGCCTTGGGTTTTGAAAATAACTCTTTATACTTAGATGGTAATTTACATGATTCCCTTAGGGCATTTTCGAAATTTTGTTAAAATTGCTCCCAAAATTTTTCTTTGAAGTTCTAGTAAGCTGAGAGTGACATACTTACGACATATCACTAATTTCACCGTTACCTTCAATTTCACAAAATTTCTTCAAATTAAATGTTACATGAACATAAACAAAACCATAACATCAACTGATATGTGCTATTACTAATAAATTCTACATTTTAAAGAACATTTTTTTGAACTAGAAATAATTTTATTTCAATAATTCGTTCTAAAGCATTAAAAATTAAAACAAAAAAACTTGTTCAGTAAGAGGAGGGTATTCAGGGAGCACAAATACATTGTTATAAATTATATTACAGGAATTTTCCTTCACTTGGGTAAACTTGCTATATTATTCATCTATATTACATTTGACAGTCTGGAGATGTAAGTCTCCATTTGTTTTAAAGTTTAAAAAAATAATAGAATAGAATAGTTACCATAGAGGTCTATTCTGTAAACATTACGGACAATCTATAATAATTACCATCTCAGTGCAATCAGTATTAACCCTTTGCAGTCCTTTTTTCTTTTTTCATTTCCTTCGTCATGCAGTCCTATGCCCTGCACAGCAGGACTTTCACTTTCCTAGTTCTGGTCCTTTGTCCCATGGGGCAGGATATATTTTCAACTTAGTGTTATTTCACTCTGGTAGATATCACCCGTTATCAGTACAACTAATTCTCTTCAGGAAAGATTAGGCAGTAATTTCTTTCACTTTCAACAGATTTGGCCTGCTTTTTGTCATTTTAAATCTGTTTGCTTTGGAGGCTGCAGTTGTACTTTTGATGGCTTTGAAACAAGTGTTCAAGGTTGCCACAACATGACTTGAGTAAATTTGTAAACATTCTTTAGAAAACTAAGAATATGAAAACTATCTTGAGTGATTCTAAAGTACATGAAGAAAATGACTGTAGAGATGGCTCAGCTGATATGTAATCTACAGGCATTATTGGTGATTTGGTGCTGTGCAGAACTGTGCACCAAACATTAATTTACATAGTTATGTATCATGAATTAGGATAGAAGAAAGAGAAGGGATGAAAAAGAAAAGAAAAAAGTGCTTGAGTGCAATTTTTTTTGTCTTTCGAATCCTCAAAATATTTTTGATGAGGGTGTGGTGTGGGAAGTATCTGTATTTTCGATAGTTCCGATACATAAGCCAATTTCTTCTACTAATTCTGCCAGACCACTTCCAAGGAGGCCAAATTTGCATATACCTTCATGCAAAAGATATAGCACAAATGTTGTAAGGAATCTGATGAGTTGTATTGTGATATGTGCCTCTGCATAGAGGTCACTTCTGAATTTAAGACTCTCAGCAAGTCGTTCCATGAAGTGACCGTCGTTGCCTCTTGTGGATTTGTAGACAAAATAAAAGTGGTCTCTGCTATCAGCAAAGGTGAAGCTAATGGGCTTGGATTTTCCTGTCCAACTCTCTTTGTAGGCGTTGATGGTGTCTCGAGTCGGGAGTCACAGGCAGTGAAGGTGTAACAGTACTGTCTGTGTGGTATCGAGCTGGTTGTCGTATTCATCCATGGTCTTATGGAAGATTTTCGGTACAATTTTTTGGGGGGGATGGCAGAGAAGGGGGACCCATAACCGTATGTTCGTCTTGCTATTAAAGTGTGTGAGCTGAAAGTGAAGCAGTCAAGTGAGGTGCAAGTAGACAAGATGTTATCAACTGAAATTCGTCGGGATTGGGTGTTTGGTTGTTCCATTCCCAAGCAGTCGGCATGGCTTACCTTGTAGGAGAGAAGATCTAGATTTTGCAAATACGCTTGGCAGCCTTCTGGAGTTCAACACTGACTACCTGCTGCACAGAGGAGACAGTAGTACACGAGAGTACCGTGGTGGCAGACATCACAAGGCATACTGGCTGCTTTGTGCAAGGTTGGCTCGTTTTATATTCATTTGTTATCGCATGATTTTTGCCCTTGCTGTGTATATTGTTTCCGGCAACATCCATCCTTCCCTTTATGAGGGTGGCCTTGATGCAGTTTTGATTTGTTTCTAGTACTTCCATGCCAATGAAGCATACAGAGTGTGTATGATCAATGGTGGATGTGCAGGATGCTCAATGAACTATTTCCATAAAAGAACCCTATCCTCTTGGTCTAACATAGTATTAGAAAAATACTCCACTAGACATTTTCCTTCGCTCGTCAATGGTGACACTCAGTGAAAGGAGAAGGATGAAATTTTTTGTCACAATAAAAATAATAGGGGAGGAGGGAGAGCCCAAGTGTAGTTTCTTACGCTGCAGCATGCCAGATCTGTGCTAACTAGTACTTGGGGGATTTAAACGGTCTGCTACGAGGAAAAGATATATCCTGCCACAAGGGACAAAGGACTGTAATGGTTTAAATGGGTAATTGGTAAGGGGATGTTGCCATTAGAATTCAAGTGAAAAAGAAAGTTGTCTTTACCATTTTTTACATAAGAACTGTTGATATAGACATCTTTCAATTCTACTCATTACATGGCCTATTCCATTTACAAATATTCAGCTATGAAATTTAACATCAACTCATTACTGCATCTGACTATTAAATAATTTTTATGATGTCTACATGTGGCCTTTGAAAAAGGTCTCTTTCTCTGACTGCTACTCACTGCATCACATTCTTTTCCTCTCCTTAGTACACTCACATTGACGAATTATAACAGTTTCCCAGCATAATTTCTGTACTTTGATACAGAATAATTTCTGCAACACTTTTCCAGAAATATGTCATTCTACATTTTCCAGATGAGTAACACATTTCCACCATGGAGCCCAGAAATAAATTCGTCTTGATAAACATGTTTTCTTGTACTCCTTTATTTTGCCACAAAGGGGCAATATAACGCTCTTTACCAATAAAGTAAGAACAAGAATCTTGTAATAAAATAAACATTTGTTCAACTTGCAAGCTAAACAAGAAATTAAAAATGTTATAACACAATGTATGTAGAAAATAGAGATGAAGCATCTTAGTCCTCTGCATTTTTCTTGCTCTTCTTTTTTTTCTTCTTTGGAGATGGTTCTGGAAAAATAAGTCCATTTTTCTTAGAAAACATGCATTGCAACTCATCCCATGCCCCTAATTCATACACCAAATTGGTGTTGGACATATACACATTCCTGAAAACAAGTATTATTGAAAGTAAAGATTAATTTGGGGATCCAATCACTTAAGTTATTAATAAAACAACTTAAGACAATGTTACATCGAAGATTTAGTACTCAAACAGTTTACTATTGAGGCTCCAAGAATATTTTCCTTTTTAGTCCATTTATTTACGCGAATATTAGTAACTTAAGGCCCTAAATGGCCACTAATCAAAAGCAGCATTCTATTTACTTAAATAATACTGAAGTATTATCAATAACAGAATTGACAAAATGGACTTAGTTATGATAATCTCACAGGGAAACAGAACGGAAACATAAAAAGTCCAGAAACACTGTTCTATAAATTCTAAAAAATTGCTAGTTTCAGTCCATCTCACATGGTCCATCACAGTTCATGTGTTCCGAGCACAATATATTGGTGTTCAAGCTAATCCAGTCAGAGCTAATGTTCACCAAACACACGCCCAACTGATCCCAGTGCCACTACTTATACTACTTCACATGTTAAGTGAATGAAAACCTATATGTAAATTTGTCCATTGTCCTCAACACATCTTGTGTGAAATCATTCCACCCCTCTAGATTTCATTTGATATGAATTTCTTATGCTAAAGCGTTCTGAACTTTATTTTGATCAGTTTTTAATTGGTTTATGAATAAAGATATAATTTTTGCCATTTTATGTAAATAGAATTTTCACAACAAATACACAATTTTTATATTATAATATAACAATGACAATGAAATAGGAAAACGTTACAAAAAAATAATATACAGATAAAATATAATTTTGATATAATGCAAGAGAACCTCAATGAATATTTTTAATTTAAAAATTTCCTGAGCATACTTTAAAAAACAAAACAATTTATAGCAATAAAACACATGCAACAAAAAAATATAAGTAATTGTGTGTCAACCTGATTACAAATTAATTATTCCGACCAAGCCCATTTATAAAAACTCTGTTAAAATAGACATCAAACATAATAATTCAGGCATTCTCCAAAAGAAGGCCTATAGGCTCATACACATTTCAAAAAATGAATTTTTCTTTGTCAAATTCAACAGACGTATCGATTCCTAAGCTGTTAGGGATATTATTTGCTTAACTAATAATCGAAAATCCAAGGCAAAATATGAAATAAAAGTACAATATGAAAACAAATGCATTTTTTCAAACCAGCGATTTTACACATAGCCCTGTCTTTCAGAGAACAGGCCAATTATAACCATCTCCTTTCGCTATATTTTATGTGGAGTGTCCTTATGAAGTAAAGTTTATGATGTTACTGTTAGTGTATAGTAGTGAGTGTATAGAAAAAATTCCCAAAATTCCACAATCATTATTATATCTCGTATCTGAGTACTTCTATATTATTTACTTATATAACATAACTATTTTCTCCTCCCTAATAACACTACCATTAACAAACATGGTGTGTGTTGGTGTAGTGTTCCTCACACCACCTGCAAGACTGTAGCTCAAGTTCCTTGTTTCATTTTGTGGCCGCAAGTGATGTAATTATATTTTTCTCTTCATGTTTTGTTTTTTTACAGTATTTATATGTAGAACAGTAGGATTAAGTAGTTAAAGAGCCCTGATGAAGGAAATATATTTTCCAAAACCCTGGCAAATAACTACATAGTTTAATTCTTTCCACTGACCAATCTTCATGACCCAGCCTTCACTAATTCTACAAGCAATAATATGTATTCTTCAGTTTTCTCAGTTACTTAAATTTGTTTATCTTCATTGGTAGCATCCGCAGGTTGCCCAGAAGAAGTAATAAAAAACTTTCAACAAATAAAATCGACAGACCTACCAAATTTCTATTTTTTGTGAAAATAAAAAATCTGAATCTTTATTTGATTCTGTTCTTCATTTCCCAACAGAGATCTAATCTTATCTATTCAGCACCACTATTCAACACACAAAACTTTCCCATTTTCTTTGAAATGTTTTCTCTCAGACTGAAGCACAAAACCACCTGTCCAACATAAAAACAAAATTTCATCTTCCTATCGAGTCCTTCCTAAAAGTAGAGCAGCCTGTCTTTTTAAACAAAATTTAAAGAGCACGCAGTCCTAGGACACTGCAGATGAATTGACTTATACAGCAAAATGTGCCTGTGACAAACCCTTAAGAGCGTTTCTCTCCTATTTGTAGTAAAAAGTTTACCTAGAATGAAAGGCTGAGGGTAAAATAGATGAAAATATCAAAATTTTTGTCAAAATGTGTCACTGGACTCATTTGACATTTAATTTTTTCACGTGCAAAGTAAATAAAAGTACTGTAAATCCTCTGCCTTACAATGCACTTTTTGGAAATTGAACTAAGGTAGGCAAACAATAATTATTTCAACTTAGCAATTAGAACATGAATTTATATTTAAAAATATTTTCTGCACTGCTTGTACTAGAGAAAAATTTGACAAATTTTGTTAGTAGTTACCACATAATGCAAAATGTTGAAATAACGAACACCATTATAATGAATATTAAGAGTTCAACAAATTATGATTTATCACTAAATCTCTCATGGATGGAAATTAAAATAATTTAAAAAAACATGAATTATGAACTTCTTTTCTTTGAACACTTCGCATTTTTGCATGAGTAACTTTCTTTTGAAAATATAATTGAAATTGGTTCTATCATAGTACCCATTTCCCACACACAAAGGTGATAGGTCAAGCTTTGCAAGACATTGAATGCAAGAAGAAATGTTGGGCTGGGGTGTAAAGATTACAAATTAACAAACGACATGATGTGTCTCGAGCATAATTTAGGATTTTGAATAGCATTTATTATATAAATATAAAAAAGGATCAGCCTAGATCATTGTATACCAGAATAAAGGATAAATAAATTAAAGTTTATACAATCGTATACTTTGTTTTATTTCACTTAAAAAACAGGTCCCTTTAATATTTTATAGAGCAGAAATCTTGAAATTTATATATTTCATATCAAGCAAAATATTACTACTGTTTTTGCAGTCTTCAAACGACATTTCGAAAGTTTCTTTCCCCCTGCCCCCCATCTTCAGATTAATTTTTATATTAAGATATTTTTAAGACAAGATATTAGAACCAACAAAAGAGATCTCCGTCTATTTGTACTGAGTGACTCGTCGTGAATGTGTAGCTATTATTAAAATACCAGTTTGTTACAACCAGTTGCCTTACTAGCAGATATTTCCACAGAGATTTCTTCCTTTTTTAAAGAGACATTTGTATTAAAAATTTGCTCAACAATTACTGTAAATAATTACATTTTCATGTCCATTTATGTTTTCCATTGACAACTCAGCAGGTCAAAATTATTTCAGGTTTTTGTATTATAATAAATATTATGCTTTATCACTTGTAAATTCATGTTAAAATGTGCAACTCCAGCAACTGACTTACTGGGTCACATGGTGTTAAAAATTGCCGGAGACTTACAAATATATGGGTGAATGACGATCTACAATTGTTAGAATTATTACTCATGTCGCCAAATGTTGCAGGAGTTTCCCAACAGTCACTAGCATTGCTATTCGACAATACGACATGATATGACACTATGATATAAAGATGATGTCAAGAGTTGTTTATGTTTGTTGTTTTTATAGTTTTAAATTGGGTGATGGCCTGATTGATGAATAAATAAATATTGTAATAGTAAAAACTGCTTAATATGCTGCTGTATTATTAAACATGAAGAAAATGTCGAATTTTAGTTCTGCTGAATGAAATTTTGTTGTTTTTTTTCCAATTTTGTTTCACAATTCCAAACAATTTAACACTACCTCGAATGAGCGAGTAAGGTTAGGTGTTTTCACATGACAGAGGTGGATTTTGATGACCTAAAGCATTACCAAAATTGATCAATAAAATTATCTTAAAATGCTTTAAAAAATCCCTAAAAGCAAAGAATAAGAACGTAAAAAATTTGATTATGATGTAACTGAGGCTTCTTCTTTTTGTTCAAGTTAACTCAGCTTGCAAACTTTAGGTTTGGACTGTTCTTTAAAAAAATCTCTGCCTTTATTGATCACAAAATCGGATGAACTGACAATAAATGTTTTATAAAATATTTATTTATAATGAAGGAGCACACCGGATTATTTTCATTATCAACAAAAGTTTGCTGACCACCCATGACATTTAGCATATGATAACCCCCCTCCCCAAAGAAAAACGAAAGCTGAAACATCACAGAATGATGAACTTAATGTTCTTGGAGGGTTTTCACTGCACAATATATTCACAAAGACGTCAGAAGACACTGTTGTCCATAATATTTCTGTCTTCTTGGCAGCTGGGTGTGGGATAGGGTGATGTTGCTACTTAGACAGCAGACAAGTGGTCATGTTACATTCATGCATGAGTAGTAAGAAACAAATATTAATGAGCGCACACAGCAGTAGACAACAGCATTACCAACATGATTATAACCAAAGAAAGTCATTAAAAGGCACTGAATTTTCAGTTCTTTTGTGCTGAAAGATTTTTTTTCTAAATAAGCAGACAACTCTGCAATGACATCACAATTTGAAGCCTCTGAATGAAAAATGGAATCCTCTTACCACCATCCAACATTAGCTGTGAGAAATATTACTCAGACAATAGCCAAAGGAATCATTAGAAATCTCTAGAACACCTCTTGCACAAACTTCACCCATTGCCCTATGAGCTCATAAAAGCATGGGAGGATACACATGTAGTAATTAGCCATGTTGCATAGCCACTGTTATAATTGTGTACGCTGTGTAATACTACTTCTAGCAATACATAATTTTGGAAACATAATGAACATTCGCAAACCATTGCACATAACATTGCATATTTGCTTATTGTGTGATCCTGTAATAACTTATTTTATTATAATGAAGTCACACTATAACAAATAAATTTCTGAGGTCCTCACAACTTCATAAAGTGATATTTTACAGTAATTGGATGACAACTTCAACTTACCTGTAACTTCAAGTGCTTCAACTTCCATTTCCATTTCTTCAACCCCATTGCTCACATCCAGGGAACGTTTCTTACTCTTCTTTTTCTTTTTCTTCGCCTCCTTCTTTGCAGCCTCCTATGTGAAAAGCAAATTACTAACCCTGTTCTCTTCATTATACTTCAAAACATTCTCATTCTTTTAAGAAACATACCTCAAGAGCACTTGCTTCTTGAATTGCTTCCTGCATTACTTCAATGTTCTTCCGCGGTATTTCTCCTACTTCATAAAATTTCAGTCTGTCTTCCACTTGCTGACGCAGCTTTGTACCAAACACATTGGTGACATAGTCTACAAAACATGAAACTATTATTGTGCATGCTCAAGTGCAATGAAAAAATGTAATTTCTAAACATTAAAATAACACCAACCAGAAAAACAATCAATTCTTGAGGCAATAGAGCACTTGTTGGCCAGGTATCTTGAGATTCTGCCCTTATTTTTTGCTCCTGCACGTCCAATAAACGAGGAGTGGTAAAGAAGACCATATTTTGGGGTATTTCCCCTCGTTTTTAATGCCCTGGAGAAAAACAATTAGTCACCTGTTATGATTCTTTGGTTTTTAATTTAACAATGGTTTTTCATTGTAAAATTAATGAAACTAACCTGAAAAGGGCCTTCTCAGCACCAAGAATTTGGACAGTAGATGCTGGACATTTGGCTAAATTTGTCAATGAACCCGCATGAGCAATAAGCCTTGCACCAACTTGTTCACCAATCAGTGTAGCCAGATTGGGAGCTACATCACTCATTTTTGATCGCAAATAATCCGACAGTTTTTGACGATAATCAGCCAATGCAATAACTCTTCCAGCAAAAGTTTCTATGTTCAAAAGATCAATTGGAGAAATGTCCATTCCTGAAAAAAAAAATGACACCACACATTTTTCAGATATTGCATTTTTGTGGGCTATTCTCTTAATCAGTTCCCAATCTGACATCAGGCAACATAAGCTCAGAGAATGAAAGCAAAGAAAGACTGTCAAGGAAATTTGCAGAAATGAGAGTAATCTTGTTCCATAATTTGAACTAAACTTCATGTTTTATTTTGTTACAATGAACTTTAAGTTTGGGTGCTTCTGGCGAGTTTGTTTCCGTAAAGAGAAGTTTAAAATTTCTTCATGACAAAATAATCGGTACGAAAAAAGGAAGTACGAGAATAACCATGCAATTAATATTAGTTTGGGTGTACAGAATTTGTGAAGATAACTTACAAGAGACAAAGAACTTATTTCAAGGTATTTAACTGCTCGCTATATGCCTAATTTTATTGTAAGTCAGTTTCTCCATTACTTACATGGCCTGTTAGGGGTTAGATTTGACCTATCACTTTTGTGCATGGATGCTATTTGGAATTATTAAGAAAATGAAGCTAAGTCTAAAGAGACACAAGATTACTAACACAGAAAATTCATAACATTTAATCAAAATCAATTCTAAATTATGGTGCAGGAATGTATAATGAGAGTAAAGGACTCCAAGAGCATGGAAGAAACTCAGATGAAGTTCTTCAGAGCAGTTTTAAGAGTAACAAGAAAAGTCACAATAAAAATTACTGATTGTGATGAAGTTATTCGTGAATTCATATGTAGAAATGTAGAATGTAATTTACTCAAAGATAATTTAAAAACTTGATATTATAAGTCTATAGCAGTTTTGGCTGCCATTATTAAACATATTTTGTACTGAACTTCTAGAAAAAATAATTCTGGTATATCAATAATCCAATATGATTTTTATGTATTCAATAGGTTTATTTATTTATTTATTTTTGTTCCTTTTGATAATGTCCTAAAACTATTTGTTATTACATTTTTATTTTATAAGAAATGTTCTTGTGAAAAAAAGAAACAAAAAATAATACCAATTACTAACATTAGTTTGACTGCAATCTTGTATTAAAAGCAGTATATTGATATTTTATTGAAATTTTCAGATTACTAAACCATATTAATAAACATTGACGTAAGTGAGAAATACGAACCCATTGAAGAGCGTGAAGCATTGAGAATAGCTTCTGCTTTGCTACTATCCAAAACAATTTCTTCCAGTCCCTCCAGCTTACTTTCATCCAACTCTTTCCTGTTCTTAATGAACTGGGCAACTTTAGCATACATATAATTCTCGGGCACAATTTTAATAAGCTCCGGAAAATGATAAGAGTACCATTCACTGCAACATGTACATACATTACAGTTAAAATAAACAAAAATAAGATGTAATTAATGTGTGAAGAATTCTAGTGCACATACCGGATCCTCATTGAAAATGTATTCACATCTTTATCCAACTGATCAAGCAATGCAATGCTTTGGATGATCATGTTATCTGATCTATTTACATTAAATTTCACTTTTGCTCGTGAATAACTGTGACCCAAACCAAGTTGCGCTACAGCAGCTGATTTAACAGTGAAGCCTTTCACCAATTTGGGAAAGTGCATTCGTAAACCTTGAAAAAATAATGTTTAATGTGATATATTAAAAAAACATTTTTAAAAAGGTTAACATGAAAAATAGCGAACCCCCTCTACAAATATCCGTCAATAGAGTACTTCTGCAAGGCCTCCTGTACGCATAACTGGATCAACTTATTTACGTAAAACAAATCTGAAGTCAAAATGTTCCAGACAATGTTATTTTCAAAAGAACTTAATTTTATAACCAACATGTTTTGGTTTTAAGGGGTTGATGATGAGCTAACAGGTCATGACCCCACAACTCTGCAAGGGCCTTACAGCCCTCAACACAGTTTACGTTTCCACACTTGTGTTATAAATTTCATTTTCAACAGAATTGCATACAAAAGGAATAATATTTTACTGGCGTGCACACTTCCTTCAACAAATCTAAACGTTAATAAGATAACACTGCCAGAAGTCGCCATGAACAAATGTAAATGCAAATAAACACCTCATTTCAAAGTTAATATTTCATGGCAGGCTATGACTTGCAATTTAGATGGTCTAGTAGGGGGGTAACACTACTCTCCATTATAAAAAAATAATTACAAGAAAAAAATGTTTTCTGCAATTAAAGAATGTCAAACAGTACACCACCTCTTGTTATCTCTGGAACAACTCCAATATGGGTACAAGTAATTCCCAGAGCTTCTGTAATACTTGAAGCCAATTTAGGCTCACTAACACCAAGAGTAAACTTTTTCTTTTTGGAAAGTGGTAGATGAGTTTCCAAAAACAATTGTAGTTCCGATGTCAGGGTACCTGCAAATAAAAGCCAACACTAAGTCTGCCAAAAAGTAACAATTCGGATGTTTAATTTTAAAAACAAGATTAGGTAGAAAATCTTCCTTCTCCTGATTACCTTCTGATATGTGATTCGCATTTTCCAACGCCACAACAGCAGTTTTAAAAGGAGAGAATGCTACTAGTTGCACTATACTGTTGAAACGACTGAGATCGGTCACCGATGCTTCGATCTGGGGTAAAAGCATTCCCACCTCTTCAAACTGATCGACTCTAAACAGACCGTATCCGGCAGCATGTTCAAACAAAACGAAAAGCTCAGGCTGCAAGCAAGAACAAGCAAATTGGTTAGGGACTTGCCATTAAAAGTGAAGACAAAAATTGCTTCAAAAACCTACCATTTTCAAAGTTTACAAGAAACAAACAGCAGAAGTCTTCAATATCACTTTTTTCATAGACGTTCGCAGTATTCCTGAGAAAAACACATAACCTGTCATGAAAACAATCAATGCCGCTTCCTCTGCCTCCGCTTCGAAACGTAACCAAGAAAGAACAACACACGTGCTTCCGCTAGATGCTAACTTCCGCTGCGACTTCGTTCCACTAGAGGCGCTGCTATCGCCTGACAGGAATGTTGCACCACAGCACACACCAGACTGCGCCAGCGTGCACTATCATGCTAACATCCTGTTATTTTCAAAGAGTATTTTCAAAGGTTATTTTCAAGTTTGAACTTCAAACTTTGAAGAGGGTTGCCCAAGAGCATTATTACGCCCATGTTTTCTTGAGATTCGGAGTATCTACCCTCACCCCTCACTCTCTGCACAGCCCTTTACTAACGTTAGTTGAATTAAGTATAAATGATAGCAAAGAGCGTTGTTGACAAAATAAGATAACAGAGATATTCCCTCCTGAGTAGAAACTATTTTTCATCTAAAAACGAGCTACAAATTTGATACTACAGTCCTGTCGGCAAAATAATAAAACCCCCTACTCTTCTCGCATATAGCGATATGAGAGCTCATGAAAACGTGCGCGGATAATACCAGAGGGGTAATTCTATACTTTCTACTTTCTCGCATACTACATTCGTAGTACAGACACCGTTTTACAATGCTACAGCTTTATTTGTGGCGGAAAAATTGAACGGTAGGTCCCTGTAACCGTAAAAAGTTGATAATTCTTGTTCGTAAATGACTTCCTCTGACACGTTCTGCAGTCAGAATCAATGTTTTGCGGGTAGAAGATGCAATGAAGACAGTACAGATAAAATTTGGTTTACGGCTAAAGGTCTGTTCGTCTGCCTTTTAAAAAGCACTAGCAACTGAACCGTGTAATACAATAAGATTTATATAATTAGATTTTCTCCAAAATTGATCCTGATCGATCTGGATGATACGTTGACTCAGCAATAGTCAGAACTTTAAAATCGCCACAAACTTGTCAGTTGTGTTCACTGTAGTTCACTCGAAATAACATCAGTTGCAAATTAGCGTATAATTAGCGCTTTGAGGTTCACTGAATAAGGCACTGAACAAAAAAGTTTCCTCTACGAAGGAGAACGCCCTTTAAACTTCGCTTAGAAGAATCAATGAACAGTCCACTTGGATTATAGTTTGGAAGTTCACGTTTTAGCAAAAGTTATTTCCATTATTGGTATAATACAAGGTAACCATCTTCTGAGAAAAAGGATTTAAATTCTATTTCGCATAATATGAACCAATAGAATGGCGATTTTGATCAAAGCATTTTTTCTTGGGGTCTGGAAACCAAAAACTCAGCTAACGCTTTAGAGAGCGTAAGAGTCGTAATCAAGTCATTTCTCCGCGTTTTCTTGAGCCCCGGCATATCTCCCCCCACTCCTTACCTAACAGTAATTGAATTCAGAATAAATGATAGCCACAAGTTTTGTTGCTTAACTCTGATAACCAGATATATTTGTTCCCTTCTAATAGAAATTAGTCTGCATCGAAAAAAACGACATACAGATTTCATTTAATCGTCCTGCCAATAGAATAATCAAACCCATTTTTTTTCTTTTCTTTTCCTTTAAAATGTTCGTCTGTCCATCTGCCTGTCCGTCCGTCCGTCAGTTCGTCTGTCTGGTGTATGTGAACAACACAAGCGCCTAAACCGTGCATAGGATTTTTTTTCCAAATTGAAGAAATCCCTGTCCATTTGGTCTGAGTCGAAGCTCTGGGATTTCGAAAATTATTCATTAGTTTTTGGGGATACTTTACATGAAGCCTTTGGGACATTTTCAAAATTTTCTCAAAAATGGTTTCAATTTTTTTCTTTAAATTTCTTATAAAAATATAGTAAAATGCACTTATAAATGTGGCGTAGATGACTCCCACTTATAAATGCGGAATAGGTTTTGTTCAATTTTTTGAGTATTTTTTTGTGTAAATTGACGACAAAATTAAATGTTTGCTACGATTTTACTGCTCTTCGTGATTGATACCATACAATTGCATCACTCGTAAGTCAGAATTTGTATGTTATTTTACATCACTTTATTTGATTTTTACATTCGATCTTTTGTTATACATTTACGTATTAACTTTTTAGAAATTATTAAAAACCCATTTGAAATCCTGCTAGCTTTCAGGGAATAGCAGGTTAGAATGCTGCAATGACTCGGAAGCTCATTTTAATGTATTATGTCTTATTTTTGGGACATCATTTAACTGTATGAATAGCAGTTATAATTGTCAAATTTATGTTGATATTTGGTTGAAAATATTTAGTTTTTGCACCAAAGGTTGTATGATTTGTAATGAATAGGGTTGGGCAGTATTTAAATACTTGTATTTGAAATACATTGATATGTTCATCCACGCCTGCTGAATGACTGTTTTTCTCTGCGGGTTATATACATTCGCCAACTAGGAGTTTAGTGTCTGATAATTTGTTTGAAAAATAAGTCGCTTTAAAAGGAAATCCCATTTCTTTATGTTAGATATATTTTTGGTGTCATTTTTCAAGCCATAGAAAGCCCGTAGGCAGATGTTTGTGCTTTTTTCAAGGGATCGGGGCGGAAACGTTCAAGTCGGCACCGCCACGCGCGGAGCGCGCTTCATTCAAAACGAGAGACAAATTCATTACACGAGTTCTTACACTTCTCTCGGTGTACTGCGAGCATTTGACAGACATCCTCACTCACAGACAATCATACCTTTGATATTAGCTGAAATTTGATAAACATAAAAAAAATGCTGTACAAAAATTAGAATGTAGAAAAAATGTTGAATATTTACAACTTCCGAAAAATCAGAGTTTTTAACGAAAACGAGACTTTGGCCATTCTCATAAATGTCCATCATACTACAAAATTCAATAAAACACTTTTTTTTAATGTCACAGGGACTTAATGTGTAGGAAAAGAAAGAACTGAAATTTCAAGTGATTAAACATTCATTCATTTTCGTAATTTATTTTTAAAAAAAGTGTATTACCTAACTAGAAAAAAGTATTACATACCTGTTTCTAAAGGCGAGAAAGAACGTGATGTTTTAGCACCACTAGTTGTCTTAATAAAATGTGTTCATGAAAAAGAGATTTAAAAATATGTTCAATTTTTCAAAAACATTAATATTTTTTTGTGAAAATTTGTGTCAAATACAGTCAATTTTGATTTTCTTTACACCATTTTTTCTTAAAAACATGGCGAAATTTTTTGGTTAAATTTCGACCTTAGATAGCATAAAGGATGCTTAAGAGACTGTCTCATATTCGTTGAAATGCCTGATATGGAAGAATTTAGAATATTACTATATTCTTCAATGTAGCAAAATTTTCGAAAGTAAAGATTTTTACACCTTCCTTCAATAGTGAAGATGTATTTTTTTCATAATGAAATATGTTCATTAAAAACCGATCTTCAAAGGTAATGTTGAATTTTTTTAAAATATGAGTATTTTTTATGTAATTTGGTGACATAGTTGTCCACTGAATTTATTGGCTTTGTGAATGTAATTTCAGGCAGTTGGATACTTTGCAAGATATAATTTGTATATTGCTTCATATTTCTTGTTCTTACATTCAAGATTTTTTTATACCTTTACAAATTCTTCTTTTAGAAATTATTTAAAATGATCTGAAACCCCTGAAATAAAATTTGCTAGCCTCTACGGAATATCAGAATGGATTGCAACAATGACTCGGAAGCTCATTTCTGCGAATTAGTGTTATTGTTAAGGCATGACTTACCTGTATGAAATTGTCATACTTGTGTTTATATTTACTTGAAAACATTTTGTTTTTTCACAATATAGTCTATAATTTGTAATGAGCTTCACAAAAATTGATGACCGAGATGTGTTAATTTGGAGAGAAATTGTGGTATATTTCATAACTATACTAAAGGAGAGAAAGTACATACTTTTTTAGCGCTAGTTTGTCTCATGGGAAACACTGTCCTACTGTATTTGTTTTCCATTTCTGATTATTTATCCATTTCTTTAAAAAATTTGTTTGTTTGTTTACAATTATCACAAAGTGCAAAGATAATGTTATAGAACTTCAATTTAGAAATTAAACTTAAATTTACAGTTCAGGTCATTAGGTTATATTTTTTAAATAATATAATGGAAACAATAAAAATGTATTTATTTAAAATAAAGTAATATTACAAGAGAATTAATATTAATAATATTGTGCAATTTTTTTTCATATGCCTTCAACATTGTATATACAATATCCACATTTTAAATTTTGTGCATGAATTTGCCCCAAAACATATCTTATTCAATATGACAACCTGCAGCAGAACTCATTCACACTTCCTCGTGAACAACTGCCTGTTGATTGCTTTTCTCAATTTAATGCTACTGCATTTGCTAACCCAAAATTCGGGCAGCTCAAATTGGACCTCTCTACCTCATGGAATAGTTGGTAGTAATCTCTCAACCAGTAATGGCTACAGGTCTGGTGTCTCACAAAATTGAAATTAGTTTAGTTCTTAAAACTGCAGTGGTCACCTTCCCATGGAAATTTATAAAACACTTATTTTTTTAACCTTATTCTATAGCTGATACGAAGAATGTCATGAACATGTTTCAACTAAATTTCATTTCATTTTCTGTGATGCTTTTAAAATTTTAACATTTTATTCAGTTCAAAAAGGATAGGAAAGGATTTTATTACATTACTTCAGATTTTACACAAATCAGTTTATTAGCTGCATGCCTTTCAATATAATACAATTTTAAATACAATAAAATTTTACGTAACAAGGAAGAAATTTAAATACTGTTGATATATTTCATGAAGCAGTTTCAAATAATTTTATTGTGCCACAATAATAGCAGAATACATTTAAGAGAGCTCTACAAAGTTGATTTCAGTATTTCCACTTATTTAAAAATTATTTTATACTAAACCCCTTTTGTGGTAAATTTTATTTATGTTAATTGTTGAAATGCAAAGACTTCTGCAATTCCTGGAATATGTTTTTGTAAAAACAAAATGTACCTGTTACCATACTTACTCACTTATTTCTCATGTATTTTTACTGTAATCTTATCAAGATCTTTTTAAAACAGTAGAATGACATCCACTTTGTTACTTTTTTTCTTCAAACACCAATATAGAGAAGCATAACATGCACATCAAGTTCCATTGAACACATTTAACAATATAAACAACAAAATAGTGTACCATCAATAGAACATAATAACATGAGGCATCTAAACAGGACATCCAAATGTTATGCATATTGATATTAAGGTATACCATCTATATTGATACAAGACAATTAAGACACTGACACATAAATACAAGAAATCCATTAGTCAGTGAAGAAACATTAAAAAATGTTTGGAGGATACAACTGCAAGAGGAGTTTGACACACATTGAGTAAATATGGTAACTATACCCAAAGACCAGAAAAATAATTACGAGGATAAAAAAAATAGCAATTGGCTCCAAGGCAACAAAGTTAATTGTATTGGAAAAAGAAACATTGCAAAATTAAAAGACAGAACAAAAAATAACAAAAAGTTCCTGCAAAAGAGATTGCAAACTTCAATTTCATAAAAATATAGTGGAGCGAAATCTTACCAGTTAACTCAAAAAATTAAAATATGGATATTTTCAATGTCTTTTGGAAAAATTGGCAATGTGTTGCACTTACAGTACATTTACAGTTGTATTTACAATCCTATTATATATGAGCGACCATTTGGATTGTGAATAGGTCCAGGCACAGGCTGAGTCACACACCATTCGTACCATACGCCTTTCTTGCTGATGCAACGCCAAAAGTGTACTTCTAAAGTATCACCACCCTTAACATGGACTGGTTCCTGAAAAGAATTAAGACAAATTAAATATTACATGTACGGAAAAGAAACACAAAAGGGAAAAAGTAAGTGTCATTTATAGAACATACCCGGATTGGGAAAAAGATAGGAAACCAACTGAACATTCCTTTTGTATAAGTTTCTGGTAAAATACTGAGCGTGATGTTCTTGTAAAGAACAGTTTCAAAATATCCAGAAAAGCCATGAAGTACAGCATCTTGATTAACTTTGTATGAGCGGCATTCATAACGAGTATTATCAATTATTTCATCTGCAAGCACAAAAGCAAACAGAAAACAATAAATAATAAGATGCAAATAAACACAATGATCAAGTATCTACATTTTTCTTGCCTGAAAATCATTATATCACTGAATAGAAATGACTATCTACTTACCACGATTTGGATGATGGAATGAAAAGAGTGTTTGAGGAGGAGACAATTGGAACTTATTCTGCAGATGCACTACATAAGGAGATTCAAAAGGATGCAAAGGATGTTTGTCTTTTTCTTTGCAAAGACGAACTTCAGAGTAGAGTTTAGAAGATTGCACAGGGCACAAATACGAAGTATAGCTGCATGGAATGCTGATGCCATCATCTGAATCAAAAACAAGTCCGTTTCAGAGATTTCAATTTTAATGCATAAAAAAATTCTCCAAAATCTGAATTATACAAAACACATCCATTTCTTTTCAACACTAGATAAAGTATGTCAGTATATATAACTAGTTTAAATAACTATCCATCACCATCCCTTTAAAACGCAAATTAGAAACACAATAGAGTGAGCTTATCAAAAGTTCTTGTTTTCAAGTTCAAAGATATCTTGAAAGCCATATTAATTTAAATTAAGATTCTTACATACTGAAAGAACAAACCTTTTAAAAATGACTGAGCTCCATCAAGACATTCTGGAGAGAGTTCATTGTCACCAAATGATCCCAATAATTCAGAAACTAAAATATCCGCTTTCTCTGGAGCTTTCCAATCCCTCATATCACATGACACAACAGTAACCTGATCTCCCCACACTTCTTTCTGCTGAGCCTGAAGCCTGAATAAAAGAAAAAATTGCTTTGTATCTTTCCAAAATGATTTCTCCCTCAAAGATTGAACAAACAAATGGCAATATATAAGAATAAATGCATAATCATTGACAATGCCATACACATGTTACTAGTATTTTCCATAAATGTTGAAAATAACATCTTAGATACTTTTAACGAAATGTATTAAACTGCAAACGATGCACATATTCATTTATATTTCTAACAATAAGGGACAGAACATAAAATGCCATCACTATGGGGACTTCAAAATTACAAACATGTCCTGGGAATTCACAAGGTCTAGAATTAATTATTTCACTTACGTAACAACAGCATTAGGATTTTTTTCCACAGCATAAATTCGTATTTTTCTATCTGCCTTTTGAGCTGCATTGAGGGATGCACGTACTAATGGGCCTCTTCCTGCACCAACAACCATTACCACTCTGTTGAAAACATGTTCATTATTAAAACAAACCACAATTTATATAGTAATATCTGGTACATACAAATGACAAGACATGCACAATCAAAAGGTCCAAATGATGGTCTAAACAATTTCAGAATATCATACTTAAACAAACAATTTTTGATTTTCCCTTTTTTGTTCCCTACTTTTTTTTTTATTAGAATTTTTATTTTATTTTTATTCCTAAAGTAACTTTCACAGTGAAAAAAACTTAACATATCAATGTCCAAATTAATTTTGCGGACTTAGAGCACATCCGTTGTTGAAGCTATCTGGTGGTGCGTTGTCTATGTAGTAGAATTACCAGATATCCATGCATGGTAGTATATCCTCTAATGACCACAGGTGTTCCTGCACTAATGTAATGTTCATGTTCTGCTTTTATGTACTTCCATTATTTACACACTCCTATATTAATGCTTTTTCTGACTAATAGGGTGTGCACAATATGTGAGCAAATTTAGAAGTTGGCAAATCTGCAAGGTGTGTTTCAGCATATTTGTGTGATCACATGTATGTGCATAGAGTTGAGTAGTGTACATAAGTAACTTGGATATAGTGATGAGAGCTTTGACGATTTTGAAAGTATGGAATTTTTCATGTCTATGAAGACTTTCAATCTGATTTAGTTACCATACATCAATATTTCCACGGTATGCACACATGCATATGCATGAAACTATGTGTGTGCAAGCCTTTAGGGCACATGTGTTGTTCGGGAGTGCAAATGAAGGCATTTTAAGATTTTTAAAAGAAAGAATTTCTCATAAACTACAGAGAATATTTTTCCAATAATGTAGTGATATGATTTGAGAACTGTTTTGAATCTTGACTTATAATTAGAGCTGGAAGTCCATGCAATTCCATCTTTTATTTTTAAGGGGCATAACTCCCTGAAACTTCAAATATGTATATTCATGGCAACATATACAAAAAAGTAATAAATGTTTTGCATATAATGCATATTTAGATATTTTTGGCTCCATATGAATGTTTTACGTATTTTTTTTGGACATTTTGTCTAAAATTCCACTAAAATACTTTTTCCAGTAAAAAAAAAAAGGGGGGGGCGGCAAATCATTAATTGCTTTCTTTTGCTTCAAATATGTTAGTATTCTTGCTTTCTTGTTGCTTCAAATATGTTAGTACAATGGATTTCCGATTACTGATGGCCAACGTCACCGAACTAATATCTGCTCTCATCAGTTTATTGCCAAGACTTGACATATCACACTTTGCTTCAGCATCCTCAGATTGACCTTGCATGGCAATACCTCTTTCCCAAACCTCTCACAGACAGCATCTCATTCCCTTCCTGGCTTATTCTGTTTCTCTAGGTGGCAAAAAGATTTAATATCATTGTAATACATGTTTCCATGATTAAATGCAGAAATGAATATTTATAATTCACTAACATAATATAAAATTATGCGTCAGGCATTTTCTTTGTACACACACTTCTCAAATAGACCACTATTGCAGTGATAAGTATGATATGTATTATAAATGATTGTAGTTTGAACCAATTTGTATGCTGAGTTACACATCACGTATACTGCAATTTAATCCTTATAGGGTGTTATATCCCACATTATGAACAATCAAAGGTAGGATTTAAGGAGACTCAATCTTTTGCTGTGATTTCTTCAACAATTCTCATTCAACAGCAATTTTATAATAGAGAGAAGTTACTCTAAGGGACCACTCTGACAAGTCGGGAAACAAAAACATCAATGACATTGCAAGAGATTGTGATAATATTATAATCTGCAAATAAACTACCTGTAAATGAACACAAATTGAGCTTATGCAAATAATCTGTAATGATGTTGCCAGTAGTGGCCAAGTAGGAGTTTTCAAAGCGGTCCCTTCTGATAAGAATCTCTCTATATAAACAATATGATCACAAAAGCACTTACTGAACAGCATTTTCCTTCTCTTCAAAGGGCACACGATCCAATAAAGCACAATAGATTGCTCGTTGATATTCATTGTATTTCACTGGATCTTTCTCAAATACTTCGTAAGTCTGAGATTCAAGATTATCCATTAGAGGCTGCAGAGGGCACTGCAAATAATCCTCATAACCTCTAGCAAACGCTTGGAGGGGGTCAGAATGAAGTGGATTCTGAGAAGTGAAAAAATAAAATTTAATACATAAAAACATAGTTGATATGTATCATAAAGCATTTCTGTATAACAAACATAAGACTTTGCATAAAATTTTCCAATACTAACTTAACTTTTCTGTGTAATTAAAATATTTATTATTAAAAACAGTACACAGCTAACGTTCCAAATTTTTATAAAGAAAATTACAGCATTTATCCAAATATAAGACAATCCCCTAATTTTGAAGAGTCTCTGGAGATATTTTTTTCACTTTAAACAAATTTTTACTATTCCATCAAAATATAATGACAAATTGTCATATTGTGATTTGTCTTGATGTAAGGTTAATTATTTTAGCTTAAAATATTGGTATTTTCTTATTCCTCAAAATAATAAAATAATTGTTTTTATCACTACCATCTTTGTCTTTTTTTGTTTTGTTTGTTTGTTTGTTTGTTTGTTGTCGATCCTTTGGACTTATTAAGCTCCTGTGAAAGTTTGAGTTTAATTTGTGGCCTTTGTCTTTTGACACTACCTAAAAACATTGATTTTTGTGCCCCCAGCTTTTCTTCCTATTATGCTTGTTCTATGAACTTGACATTCCTATCATTTAAGGCTCATGTGATGAGTCGTGAACTCGTACATTTCTGCGCCTCTGTTCCATGGATATCATAGGAGACAAAGTTTCCAGAGGGATTTTTTCTATGAATTTATAATATTATTCCATCTTCTATTGGATGCAAAATGTAATTGAAGGTAATTTTTTCCAATTTTACCAACTGATGTAGCTGATAGAGTAAAAAAACATATTGTGAACCATAACCTCGGCAACAATTTTTATTTGATTTGCTGCATTTCACATACTAAAATGTCATATTTTGATTATCTCTTTATGGGCCCATTCAAAAATATTGTTCTGAGTCATACAGTAAATCCATAATCAATTACAAGAATACATCTGCAAATATATTGCAGATATGCGTGATTTTATCACCTTTACAATGTTTTGTTACATCAGAATTTGAGTTCCTTGACAAAATAAGTATGGGCTCCAACAGACTAGGCTAAACTGTGAATATAAGATGAACCCATATTTTGCAAATGAAGTATTCAGGGAAAGACCCTAAAAGTATATATTTACTCTGAGGTTAACCTTAAGGCTCATACTAAGGCAATTCATCAAAGCCCAAGAAAATAAGAACCTAGCAAAATACAGCCAAGAACATAAAAAATGTGAGAATTACAGCATCGAAAACTGAAACTAAACTGTTATTTCTATTTCCTCAATGTGTTCTGAAAAACTGTCTTTGTTCTTACCTGCCACAAATGTTCTAAATACTGTTGGTAGTACTTAATCTGACCATGCCTTATGGCTCCTTTGATAACAACTTGCACATCAAGGGAAGCCAAGGTTTTGACAAGTGCTTGATGAGCTCTAGACAGCACAGGATACCCACTCTTATTTGTAATGAACACTGCAGTTGAAATTAATATGCATTTAATAGGTTCTCCCATCCAACGTATTATTTCCTCCTCTGTTGGAATGTCACTGGTAATCTCCAAAGCAAGTCCTAGTTTCGATTCCCAATTAGCTAGAGAATGAAACTTTCTCCACCTGCAAAAATATATGAACACATGTAAAATAATACCGTAAGTCCAAGCAATTTTATAGAGATTAGTTCAAGCAAAGTTAAAATATATGAGGAAGTGAAGTTATGTTCTGAAGGCATAAATAAAAGAACAAAAACAATAATTGAAAAAGCCAAGAAAATTAAATTCCAGCTTCAATTCTTTCTTCACAAATTCTAATAATAAACTACACAGAACGAATGACATTAAATGAAGTGAATAAAATTACAACACAAGAAAGCACTCTTAGAACAACACACACTTACACAAAACTCAATGTAGAATGTGACAATACAGAATTTGATCACAATCCCTCTGTTCTAAGGTTCAGTTAAAATAAACATGTGATTGACAATTAGAACTTCTTTTACCTCAGCTTTTTAAACCATCATTCAAAACACTAGATAACTCAACATTAATTAGAAAAGTTAGATTTGAACACTGAAAGTACTATACAAACAACTTACTATTTTGACATTAAATGATTGGTTTCAGTTTCTAAAAATTTAGCATGTTCATCACTTCCTGATTTTAACCAAACCAACCTAGTATTGTTATTCAAAACACTGACAGAATGCTAGGGGCAATTGGGTAGACAGGTAAAGTTTAATCATACCCAAGCAATGATCTGGTTCACACATCATCTACACAATGAATACAATAAGAAGGTTGACAGTCATCATGTGGTAATGCCGTAGCAGAACCCCAAGTAACAGCGAACCAGAAGATTTGACATTTTGGCATCACTACAGTTGAGTGCAAGGTTGTGATAAAATGCATTGCAAGAAGGCAAATTGCAAGTAGTGTATTATAAGGAGAAGCAGCACATAAAACACAACAACTCTGTCCCCTTCCAGAGACTTTTTCTACGATCTTTTCTTTTACTCGATATTTCTATCCAAACATTGAAACATATCACATAATTTTCATATCTACATCTGAAAATACAAAAACGTAGCGAGGAAAAAATCCTGAAAAATGATCACAATATTTTAAATGCTAATGACAAAATTAAAGGAATGTGGAATCAAGTAAAACACATAACCACATTGACTTTATAGGGACTTGTTTTACAGGATGAAATCAATCCAGCAACAGTCTCTTACACATTTGATAACTCGTGTATTTTTAAGCACACAAATTTTTCCAAATACTTTCCAAACAGTTCAAATTAAACCGGTTTTCATAAAAGGGTAACAAAAGAATTCCAAAATATAGTCCGACTTCTCTTTTGTCATTTAAAATAAAATAATGTATATTACAAATTATGAAGCTTTTCTTAGGAAAATGAAGGATTTTCAGATTGTCAATACGAATTTAGAAAATAAAAACCAAAGCAAATGGCAATTTGTTTCTTTCCTTAAAGAAGTTGCATCATCAATGGATCAAAATTAAGATACTATTGAAATATTTTTGGTCCTTCCAAAAGCATTTGATGTCTTTGACCATAAAATTCTTTCAAATTTATCTTCATAAGGAAATGGTAACATTGTTTTAGACTGGGTATACCTTAAACCTTGATCTCAATATGTGGAAATACCATACTGGCATTAAAGAACACTTCTGATTCATGAACTCTTTTTGATTCACTGCCAATTGGGCATTGGATCCTGCAGAATTCCATCTTAGATCCTGACCCTTTTCTTCCATCAGTAATGTGATGGCAAAGTAAATGATATGCCATTGTTCATTACAAAACAGTTCTTGGATGAAACAAATATTCTTTGCAAAAAAGGAACAATGAGTAGAGGATACATCTCTTTTTCATTCTGTGGAGCCAAGGCCAGTTGCTCCTAGCTCTCGGCAGACAGTTGTGACATGGGATTGGGACCCAACCGTAAATTGATTACATTGGGAGTTATGAGAAATTCATAACCATTACTAACTCCACAAGTGTGTGACAATATTGGGACTTTTAAATTTATACATAGACAGACTATATAGAAGACTTAGTTCAAATTCCAAAAATATCTATTCAGACATCAGTAGCAATCACATTACACTTCCCTATATAGTTCTTTTAAAAAGTTTAATGTCAAACAGAAGAAAATTAGTTACAGTTTTTTTGCGCAAAACAGTATTTTTCATTTCAAGCACAAACCAACATCACTTGTCATGTACATTCACGCCACGAAACTTTAGAATTCATTATTTGCACATCATCTCTTTTTATTTTCTATTTTCCCAATCAAATGATCAGCTTGATCAAAGCAAGTATCGTCTGAAACTCACGTTGACCTCTTCATATGGGAGAGCTGCGCCCACAGATTTGACAGGTGTTTTAATCTTCTAACATATGTGATGGCAAAGTATCTTCTGAATTCCAGTTTAGTGATTTTCCTGTCTTCTTGTATATCTGTTAAGCATTATTTCTCACTGCATCTATGAGATACGTCAATATTGTCTAGAAAAATTTCTTACCACTGTTAGATATACAATACTGATTTATATCTTTATCTATTTGATCAGTACTACCCGTATTTCATTTGTATATGCTAATAAATGCTAGTTGAGGGACATTTATGTTTTTTCTCTTTTGATGAATTGAATTGCGTAAACTTGGTACATAATGCTACTGCATAACCTATTCTTGAATACAGCTCAGTCAAAAAGTTATCTACAGTACACTTTACCTCAGAGGGAGGGGACATTGAAAAATATCTTAAAATCAATCTATTCATTTTCTATCACAATATGGTCAAATGTTAGTGTTCTATCATCTTTAAAAGAAGTACACATGTTTTTAAGACTTGGCCAGAATAGAGGTATGCATTTCTCCTGAAACCTCTAAATTATCTTTTTGCTTTTCTGATATTTCAGTTTTAGTGCACTATCTTGTAATTACAAAGATCCTTGGAGACAGATTCTTACCTGATTGAAACAAAACCTTTAAGGAATTGTAGTACAATATCTAGTAAAAAAATGAACTGTCTAAAGATTTTGTCATTAAAGTGAAAATAAACTTTATGTGGTTTGCACTGAAGGAGACTTTTCAATCACTGAAAAGTAACTTAACATAATAAACTTTTAAAAATTCTGTCAATAACACACAACCCAAAACGTTCTTCAGTACAAATTGTTTAAATGTATTTTAATATAGCAAAAACTTTTTTGTAAGAAAAAAACTGTTCGAAGATCTTTTTGTGTGAAACTGAACAAATTTAGTTATATTAATAACAAAACATTTGATGGAGCTACATTGCTCAAAATCAGCATAAAGCACACTATTATGTTAGCGAATCTTCAGTAAAACTTTGGTTTGTAGTATCAGTAGCGGATCCTCTTACAGTAACAAAATTTTGATGCATTTAATTCAGTAAAACCTCAGGAATTGAATACCCATATAAATAAATAGAAGACAAAATTAAGTTTATTATGTATGCATTCAGAATTCTTTCTGACTCAGTCAGCCTTCATCCAGCTTCCAGCATGTATTTTGTAAAACATACATTCAAACCTAAGATAACCATCTCCTGTATTATTTCAGTAGTGAAGATGAGTTTTGCATCTCTCACATGCTACTAATCTTAATAACTAAGGTCTAGAAAAGTATATTTTATGAAGACTTGATGAATTGCACTTCAACTTCAAAAATACAAAGCATTTGGTAAAAAACACATCTAAATATTCCTGTCGTATGCAACCTGCAACACTGTTAGGGGTGCTGAAATTAACACAGTAATATAACTCCAAAACCCAGTGTTCTACGGCCTTAAAATTTGGATGTTTGAGGCCAAAGAAATCAAAGAAACATGTCTCACACTTATCTATATGATGAAATCTTGAGCATTCTGTTCTCCTGAAACCTCTAAATTATCTTTTTGCTTTTAATATTCTGGAGAAACAATTCAAAAGTTCACAGACTTGCATTGAAGAAAAAAATTATACGAATAGTAAGCAAAACTCATCCCTGTGATTCCCGACTCCCTTCAATGAGCTTGGAATACTACTATTGTATTGCCCATTCTTTTAAAAACTAGAGGATCTACAACCGCATTTACTTACTTGCCTCTATAATGTTCGTGTAATATTATAATGCCACAATTTCAGTGTATATTAACACCTCTCAGTTGTCACTTGTAAATAGGATTAAGAATTGCAACATTAAATTCTAAATCTCTCTTATAGTTACATCAACAAATTCGTCAATAAAAATGGTTTCATATAGCCATAAACATCTTCCAACAATGAAGGAATTCTCAGAATTTCAAACTGCCGAGTCGCAGTGTGGCATTGTCTATGTATTGCAGTGTGATATCTCATGAAAGACTCTAGCAAATAAAGCATGGAAAATTCAATTTTGCCAAGTTTGAAGATTTACAAAAATTACACTAACACTCTTCTCATATTTAAAATTGTACATGACCTTTTTTAAAGAATTAATATTTTAGAACTGATTTCATTGAAGAAAAATATCTCTATTATCAATATCGTACTTCCACAACATTCATTTCTAGCAATTTTAAAAAATACAGTGTGATCACTGAAAATTTAACCAGCACCATTTTCTTTACCATTCTTCACAACATGAAAGAAGATTGAAGCCATTTTGGAGAAAATAATTGTTTAAAAGTTTCCAATGATTCACGCAAATGCTACTCATATTAATAAAAGTAAAAATTGATCTTGAAAAAATGACCTTATATGAAATCTATTTTTGATGAACAGATTACATTAAGTAAAAATTTATATCTTTATTATTGTAGTTGTAGGAAGTTGCCAGAAAAATTTTGATCTTCTGCCATTTTCAAAAATTCAGGGAGTTTAACAAAAATGTAATTACATTTCTTTAAGGGTATTTTGTTAAACAGAGGAAACAATTTGGAGCAATTTTGAAGAATGTTCAAAATAATGTTGAGAGTTCACAAGTACTGCCAAAAGTAAAAATATGTTTAAAATTCAAGAGGCTGCGATCAGTCAAATTGATCAAAGAATTGAGGTTTAACATTCCTACTAGAATATGCAGACAAAAGCAAACCTTAAATATAAAAATCTATAGGTCGCATTATACTAAAAACATTCCAATACCACAAACATGTGAAAATATCAATGATCTTGAAATAGACCTGTTTAGTATAAATATTTCACAATTAAACTCATTAATTACAAGGATGGTGAATAAGTATGAATAATCTGCTCTTGTTATCTCCTCCTAGACTTGATTACTAAACTAAATTGTTAATATGAGGAATGTTTATTTCACTCCTTTCAAGTCTGAACTATTTTATACTGGGGAGTAAATGTTTTGTGTAGCATGTATATTGATACGTATGTAAAGTATCTCATACGAGTAAATTCAATGTTTGTTAATTAGGCTAATGTATTTTTACTACCAGTGAGCTTCAGCCCATAAAATAATTAAATATCCATTTTAATGAAAATCCTGCTTATGGATTAACCGCTGGCTTTATTCACACATTGACACACGTTTTGTCATCAATTGAGTTTTGGGTACCAAGAACCCACCAAATGGATTCTGAGTTAACAACTTGTTAGGGGTCATAATTTACTGTATATGGGATCACAATTTATCCATTTTTTCAATATCAGGGCCCAATAATAAAATTTTTTCTACAAAAAATCTTTTCCCCTACATAATTATAATACTTCTGTATTCTGCATACACCATATGCGAGAAAGTAAAAAGCAGTTTTTATCAAAACTGAATGACTTAAGAAAACTGATTCAACACAAGAAATCCACAAATAATATATGTTTGTTATTTTACAATACATTGTCACATGACATAGAACCAGTGACAGTTTGTACGGTAGTGCCAATGAGCCTTTCCACCACAAAAAGGAAGAAAGAGAGAATTTTCATCACAAGCATGTGAATAAATTACAATTTCTTCAAAATATTTTTCTTTTTAGAAATTCATTTGAATGAGTATTTAGTCCTAAGATGCTCCATTAATACTCTCTACAAATGCTCAACGCAGTGTGACTGACCTCGTTCTAAACCTCTGAGCCACTTATGGACTGGCTCTGTCTCTGCTCATTTAACACCGTATGAAGAACGTTGTGTTGGTTTGTGTGCATCTCTTATGGATGAAAGGGAGCCAAAATTGAACTGTACAGTAGTTTACATTCTGTCCTTAAGAGTGCAGCAATGCTTAAGGATAGGGCACTATGAGCGTAAGGCCTTTCCTCTTCTTCACGAACCTTTCTTTGGCAAACTCGGGAAGCCAAAGAACAAAGACAACAAAGAATCTCTTGAGATTACAGTGCTTCATGTTTTAAGACTGAGCACTTTCATTTGTTCTTATTATTTTTAGTTTGTTATCAGTTTACTCTTTATTATAAATTTATATACGCAGTCACAGTAAAATTAAATTTTGTGGCCCACAAATTTGATGTTAGAGATAATGAAATCAGCATTAAACTAGTAGTGCTACAAAATGGCACAGACTGTCTCTAGTAAAGTTTTCTAATTTCCTTGGAGTCGGTTAGCTTCTCTATCTTGACCCATCCTCTTGCCAAAAGCCATCTATAGTCACTCAAAATATATTTTTTGAAGTTTTCTCAATTTTTCAGTTTCCTATTGATCGATTCGAAATATTAATTTTAGAATATTGAAGAAAAGTAAAAACTTGTCCGAAATGAACATTTTCATTGAAAAATTTGAGGTTGTTTGTAGGAAAATATTGTTTAAGCGTTACTGTAAATGCAAAATTAGAAGTTTTTTTTGCACAAAACTTTTGTGTTTTAAAAAAATTTCATTTAAAAAACTTTCACTCACAAATGCAATAATGTATACAAATCACTGGAAATGTGTACATCATCAGTGTGGGAAATATTTCACAAAAATTGCATTTGAGTAATTTTTGAAAAACTGAAGAATACAGCAAAATTAATTATCTAAAACACTGTAATTAGCACAATCCATATGAAAAGTTTGAAGAAAAAATTTGGAGCCATGTTAGAAAATCTTGTATTTGTTCCTTTTTTAAATTGCACACAATATTGCGGGAAATTACTAAAAGTTTTGCAAAATGTATATGATGTTACTGGAAGTACAAAATATGGAAAACAAATTTCATTCGAAGGAAAAACTACAAAATCTTAAATTTTGTAGTTGTAGGAAGACACAGAGAAAATCAAACTCGTGTCATTTTCAAAAATTCTGAGTTAACAGAGAAAAAAAGTATGTAAATGTGTCAAACTATTCCCACAAAATAGTTAATGAAAAGATTTAGAGCCATTTTTGAGAAAATTTTGAAAATGTTTCAAGTACTCCCAAATTTTACAGAAAGTTTTTCAAATTTGCAGTGCCAAAGCAAAATAAAACCAGATCAACTGGGAAATATCCATTTTGGAAAAAATGCTATGTCTGGTTTAGACGCTAATGGGCTACACAGATGGACGGACAGATGTTTTGAAGAGAGAAAAACGCACACTTTTTCAATATGAGGAAACCCCAAATTTCTGTTGAAATCGATTCTCCACAGCATTAACTCTCTCTGTACTCCATATATAAATACATATATGAGAAAGTAAAAAATTGATATTTTAAAACCAATGGTTTCTGATCAATGTTTTAACTGAGAGTTTACCATACAGCAATCTATTGCAATCTCGATCTTCTGCGCCTGAACAAATGCACAAAAGTGGCAAAGTTCGCACTTCACAATGCACAGAAATTGTCAATGCTGTTGTTTGGTGTTATGCTTCTCTACACCAAAACTTCCTATTTTGAATTTAAAAAATTGGTAACATTGATGTTTTGTTACCTATGTTGCATTACTAATTCACCCTAGCAATAGAATTCCTTACCATCCGCCAAAGAATAGAACAATTAAAATCAGTTCACAAGTTAAAATGACCCATGAAATCTGTTCCACTGTGTAGTTGTTTCTATACACGTTACACTGATCGTACAAACGAATGTGTTTATTTTAATATGATATAAGCACAGTAGTAACCATTTGTTCTGTAAATTTGTAAGACTTAACATCCCTGTAACAGTTATTGTATTTCATTTTGTGGATCAATGATACCCCAATCATCAAGCTTTTTGTCAAGTTTTCCTCAATCCATTCAGCACATGCTGTGATGGTCTCATTTTGCTAATAGATGGCAAATGTAGCTTCACTACACGCACATAGCTATAAATCAAATTTGTAGCTAATGAGCCAAAATAAATTTGTTTCCTTTCACTCAGGACTGAAAACATCACGCTTGTGGGTACTATAATTCCTCATCCCCCAACTAAGTTATACATAGTAAAATAGTGATGTAGGAATTATGGAGCTCAAAAACAAAGCACATTTGGAATATTTGCACCACACACAACATGGTTTTTTACTGTTTTTTTTATGATCCAGTAACATAATCTAATTAAATGAACCCAACAAGTATGTCCTCCTTGCAATAAAATTTCACAGCAGCACAACACACTTTTCCACATTTGACTTATGCAGGTAAATCATCTGGTACCTAGTAAAGGGTGCAAGAAAACAGACATAAAAATACCAGGTATCCCAAATTTTGTGATATTGAGGCCCCACTTTCTAATAATAGAAATCTGCATGTTTTAGGGAAATTATTTTTATTATTGTTATTATTATTATTATTATTATTATTATTATTACTACTACTACAAGTAATTAAACCAGTTTTAAAAAGTGTGTTTTTAATTAATATTACTGCTCATTTTCCCCAGTCTTGGCCCAATGATGACTTAATAGTACAAATAAACAATTTCTAGAAGAATTATAAACAATTTGCATTATATTTAAAACAGATGTATTTTCAAAAGTTATCAATGAAAGAATTACACCAGTTCTGCTTATAACATTGACATTACGCAAATTAATTGGGTTCCTTGAAATATCTTGACTGTCTTGAAATACTTCTGATTGTGACAAAACAATAACATTGGATATTCTCATGCACATACATTTCAAGTAACTGAAACATGACATTTAAAAATGCAAATGTTTTCTTGTCACAACCACAAAAATAAAATCTTCCAATTACATGGCAAAGCATGCATGATACAGTAGCACATGCAACAAGAAAGAAAAAGATGTAAATATATATATATAAAACAAAGAAACCTACCAATTCCATGTGCAAGGTTTTAAAACATCCTCTTTTTCTGAATCATCGTTTTCATTTAAATAGTAATTTTTTGAACCAACAGATGGACATTCCATAGGAACATGGACCCATATCTGAAATAGTAAATTATACAGTACTTTATAGTAGTGAGCACACACACACATACACACACTCGCACAAATATGAATACAAACTTTAATCATACCTGGTAGGAACAATTAGATTGAATTTTATTATTGAGTAATCGGGCAAGATTTGTTATGTTCAATCCATGTAGAGAAACCATCACAGCTGGCAAGCATAAATGACTAGCATACTGCAGCTCCTGAATGAAGGCTGCTTCATACTGCTTCCTCTGAGCTGGGACTAAGCAATCAACATCTATGTATGACGATATCTTACCCACTATCAATGTATTCCAGTCTGCAACACACACACACACACACTTGTAAGAATACAAACAAAATGTACACCCAACATTATATTCACACAGACCACGCATGTCAAATGTATTAACATGCATATCAAATATCAAACCAACCAGAACCAGGTAGAATAAGGTCAGATCTTGTGAATGGGCCGTCTCGACCTTTGCATTTACCCCCGATAAATTCTCTCTTGAATCTTGGATGAACAATTGGGAAACACACAAAATTGTACCTGGAAACCAATTGTAAGGTAAATTAAAAATATTTTGGGGAAGATTTTTTTAATGAAGTAATGCAAGAGAAAAAATTTGATGAAGTATCATATCCATATAAATTGTGTAGAACAGAAAAACCAAAACAACCTCGTTGTCAATTTCAAGAAAAAACTTTTCAGTGTTAATCCTCTTATTTTACTATATTTACATCTTTAAATATAACAAAAGTTATATATGTACTTTGCACATTTTTTAACACTATTTTATTATATAAAAATTGAGAAAACTTTTTTTTAATGTACATATTTTCATTGCAATTGATTAGTGAAATGGAAACAATGAGTAATTTCACCAGATATTAGTTCTCATTGACATACTCTTTCCTTCACAGGATTTGTAATGGCAACAAAGAGTACAAAGTTACAATAATCTGATTCAAATTTCTCAATGTTCTTCTTAAGTTTACCACCTTTTTCAACCACATAAATTTAGTTCAAATGCTGTAACTCACAACATGAGAAAAAATAAATTGCAATTTCCAAACTTGTCATGGATTAGAATTTTATTCCTATTATATTGAATTAGGTGCAGCAAACACTGTAGTTGAAAACTATATTAAAGATTTTTTTATATTAATGCATTTTTCTACTAAAATGCATCCTGATATAACAGTTCAATTTTGAAGTGTGCAACACAAATAGGAGTATTCTGAAACTTTCTTTCATATCATGACTTTCAGTTTAGAACCATAAACATGGCAAATCGTTAACTTCTGTAACTCCAGATTAATTCCATGTGAAGATGAAAAAGAATCTTGTAATTGAACCAATTTTCACAGTTACTAACAAAAAACAAAACCTTAACAGAACTGTTAACAAAAAATACTTGAAGAAAACATAATGGAATGCATTAGCAAATCTTTTATTCAGTAGAATGAAATAGATCTCCAATAAACATACTGTACAAGGGATCTTCCATTCACTGCTTATATGGCAGCATAATTCATCCCAGACATCTCTACTTTGCCCTTATCATTTGGATATTCAAACCATCGAACTTAATACACCCAAGGAAACAATATATCTGACATACCCTGCTTCTGAAGCTACTGTAAGACTTGATCGTATATCTGGCACACTGCAAAAGTCCAAGCCGCAAGAAAGTTGACGAGGAGGCATTTCTGAAACTGATTTTACTTCAACTGTCCTGAAATATTAAAAGAAAGTTATTAAGTGAACTGAAACAAAAAGAAAACAAAGGCAAGGTATGAATTATAGAGTATTACAAATGTTCCGAAGCAGCAACAGATACATTATATGAAATGCATGGAGGCAAATAAATATGCTTACATTTTGAAAGGATTGTAAAATTGTTCCGCGTAACTTTACGAACTCAAAATCCACATGTACAGGCGGGACGATACACCAAAATAAAAAGGGCCTTTAGGCAACAACACAAGAACAAATCTTGGTTAGATGCGGATCTCTTTAATAAATTACATAAATTAGTACATGAAAATCGTATACTCACGAAAACTTAATCACCCCTTCAGCTTTTAGCGGCAAATTTCATAGTTCATATTTATCCATGTGCCGGTACCGACATGATGGATTCACTCGAATTACCAACCTTGGCATGTTAAATTTACAGAGTGTACAACCGTAGGTTGTTTATACTGTGATACATACATTACAACTTCCTGTGCGCGCAGAAATCGAAAAAAAAACAATGCAGCTGTCCATGGGGCTATGAATTCACATCTCCATGCAGCTGACGGCAATGTGAGAGATGTCTATTGTTTCGTTAGATACCTAGAAATTCGAGGCAGGGGGCGGGGAAATCATTACTTACTTGCAATGCAATGCGCAGAAATTGAAAAAAAAAATGCAACCATCAGCCACGTGAGATATGTGTATTGGTGGTTTCCAGAACGAAGGAAAATACTAAAACATCGACATTATTCATTTCCAATTATTCCAATGCGCGAAGAAATTGAAAGAAAATTATGAAAACGCCTTGTGTCTATTGTTTCGTTAGAAAAATCACAACTGTGTGCACCGACGCAAAACAAATACACTGCAAGTAATACAATGCACATAGTGCACGTAAATATAATTTAATATTTACAATACATATTGAATTCTCATTTTATCTTGATTCTCACGTTTTCTTGAGCCCTCGCTTCGCCAGATGCGAGAGGAGGGGGAAGTTTGGTTATTTTGACAAAACGAACGTCGAATTACGTCGAATTTCTAGTTATTTTTTCCTTGCAAAATAGCAAACACGGGAGCGAACATTCCTTGTCACCATATTTTGTCTACAACTATCATTGCTATCATTTATTCTTAATGCAACTAATACTGGGTAAGGAATGGGGGTAGATATTCCGGGGCTCAAAAAACGTGAGGATATAAAACTAATGCGACCAAACAGCTGTGCGACATCGAGGCTCCAAGGAGGAGGCCCCCCACCATTACGTCAGAGGAGAGAGAGCGAGAGTGTGAGAGAGAGCGAGACAAAACAAGAGCGAGAGCGAGAGAGAAAATAGAGAGAGAGTGAGAGAGGGAGAGAGAGAGAGAGAGAGAGAGAGAGAGAGAAAGAGAGAGAGAAAGAGAAAGAGAAAGAGAGATCGCCGGGTCATGCCGGATGCACCAGTCGCATGGAGCGAGTCCGTATTCGTCACTCTTTATGTCGGAGCGCCGGATGCCGAATCTTCACAGATTGTCCCCACGAGAACAGCTGAGCAAGAACGGTGACGTTTTCTATAAACCAAGCAAAGATTTAAAAGTTGGGCTCTTCAAACGATTGATGAAGCCAAAACCTCTTGTTGATTTTAAACCAAAAAGATTTTTAAAGATATCAGTGTGTAATTTTCATGGCCGCACTTTGGCTTTTTGTGTAAATTAGTCATGCGTTAATTTTTTATTGAGTTAGTTGAGCTCTTCAAAATTCTAACATTAATTCCATTTCAATTCTGATAATTAAATTTGTTAATTAATTCATCAGACAATAAGTATCTTTCTATTCTCGCAACGCTCACCCGTCCAAAACACTGAAAAAGGAATCCTTAACGTTTCCCTGTGTTACGCGACTTGCAACCGCGAATAATAAACGTTTAACCATATATGGATATTCATCGCCCAAAAGCTCGCAGCGAGCATTGATGAAACTGAGAAAACAAGTTATTAAATAATCAAGAGAATGAAGCAGAGAACTCAACATCAACATGGAGGAGGGCAGAAAGATAAAATGTATATACAGTAAAACCTGTCTAAGACAAAACCTGACTGTTCCTTCAATAAATTTTCGGTTTGGCAGGTTTCCGTTTTGTAGAGGGTGTCCAAAAATTCACCATATAACTTAAGAACAGTATTTTCGATATAATTTTTCGGTGAAACATAATAAAGCATAATTTATATTTTAAAAAATGCAGAAAATAATAAGTTAACATCGAAACACAGAGAAAACAAGAACAAGGATTTATTCCATATTTTCTTCTGAAGCGAAAGTGTATTGCACGTTCGCTCAAAGACATTGACACACGACCTTGTTCTTAGCCGGGTAAAAATCACTTTACGTTCTCTAAAACCATTCCGTTTCTGCCTTAGACAGGTTTTTGGTTTATAGAGGTCATTTTCTCGTATAAAATCGTTCTGATTTGAGATTTTTGTCTGGGATGGCAGAGTTTCTCTTTAGATAGGTTTTACTGCATAACGTGATACAAATATATTAAATTAATACTAGAACTAACTTCACGTTTATCTTTCGAAGTTCTTGATACTTAGTAAACTTTAACTAATCAAAATCTCTAGAAGCTTCAAAACACATGTATAAATAGTGTTTCCACCACACGCTCCATATTCAATTAGTTGCAATGCATGAATATGTTCATAGAATTGTACTTGCCTTTACATTCACCGATCGGGCAAGTTTTGCGAATGTCGCTACTCTCAGGAGTGCTGAATTGTAGGGGAAGAGTTTGTGTTATTTTTGTTAGACAGGCATATTCTAGTTCCTTCAATAAATTGATGGTATAATGGTACTGAAATGCGTGACAGCCCGTCACGCATTTCAGTACAGCAATAACACCCGTCAACAAATAACCACACAAAGAGCGAACGTTAACCTCTTTGAGTTCGAGATTCTGAGAGCAGCCAGATAAAGAAAGATGCTTTCGACCAACCACACTCTGGAGTGAAAAGAAGCTTCGAGGTGCTTGCCCGCGTTGGAGATACGGTTTAGACACTTGACTTTGGGAACTCGGCTGAGAGACCCTAAGCTGTGAATGTTTTTCCACTTCGAACAGTCAATTGACTCGTAAGACTCGACTTGGACGTGATAGACATATAGATAGACGTGATGTGACAGTAGACATATGACGCTGCAAACTTATTATATTAAGTACGGCGTTCCACCAGTTACGCAACGTACGAATGACAAGAGTTCTCACAGGACCGAAAGTCGTCGGTGAATAATTCAATTAACGACGTGCAGTCGGAGCAAAAATTCGAGATCATCGCGTGAGTTCTGTCGCCGTCGACCGGAGGCGAGAACGCGGCGAGTCTTGCATCACGACGCCCCCGCATCTACCGCGTTCCAGTACGAGAACCAAACAGACGTCTGCCCGGGTCTTGGCCGCCAGCCGCTGCGGTGCCGACCGACTTCACCGACCCCGAGTTCTGGAGCGGAACACAATAGCCGTCATTCAATGGTCTAAGCTCTGCGCCCTCCGCACCAGATGATTCAAGAGACTTGTGCGTAAGTAAAACTACTCCAGTTTAACGAAATACTGTGAGTGGTAAAGGGTAATAATTTGCAACGTGCAGATTTTAAATCTAAAAAATTAATGAAGAGGACTGAGTCAGTACGTCAAGAGAGAATATTTTTTTGCTCGAGATGGGTGTCATTGACCCAGAAGCTGAAGTACAATACTTGATCCAGCCTGGCGTACTCATCACATATTATATATTATTTTATTTCTGATTCAACCCTATCCATTGCACTCAATGTGTCATGACGTATCTTTTCTATGTCTACGCTAATTTAACTGTCATTAATTTTCAATAATTTTGTATTCCATAACCTTCAAGGTGTTTTCTTAAGTCACTCGTCATCAATTACAAAGTTTGCTTATCTGATTAATTCTATGTAACAACCATTCGGTTTAATTTTATCTAATATTTTAAGCAATGTCTTTGAATCCCGTATGATAGCAATATCCTTGGAATAGTATATATTTATACTTGGTTTTTTATTTCTCGGCGTACGAGGCCTTGTCTCCACGGTGGAATATCTCACGGTATTTCGCGTTTTTTCGGTCGGATATCTACCGTGGGATACTCCATCGTGAAGACAAGGCCTCGGGCGCTAAGAAATAAAAACAAAGTTAATTTCAGAGAGCAGTGTGTACGTTCACCCTCAAAGCACACTGGTCCTTCGAGAAGCTACTGCAAGTAAGTGGTTGAGTTAGCATTCAAAATAAGGCGTCAGCATACCGCTGATAGATACCGCCTTCTCCAGTCCATTTCTGTTTCTCACAATGTAAGCATCTCCAATTGTTGGACCACTTCCGAACGCTATCACTACAACAGTGCGAGCATTGTTTCCCTTCGCGTTGGGAAGTTCAGTCTTTGGGCGCAGGTTTTGTGCGCCAAATGCAATACGAACCTGAACTACTCGGTGCCGGTGTTTATTAACCTGAAGAGTGAGAAACTGAGTCGGTGATGATGCAAGGTTTTACTCATGTTACTTAATGAAACATAACACGTTAATTTTCTTCTCAAGCAACTCATAGTGACGGGTGAAGATTTATGTTACTTTTTAATATTTATTTGACAACAAAAACTGTGTGACATGGTACGGGAAGAAGTGTATTCTCTACACGTTTTCTTAATTCTGCGATGCCAACCCTAAGCCATATACAAGTTTAATTAATACAGAAGGAAATGAGCGTTTATGGCAAGAATTGCTAACAAAATATTCACTCCTATTTAATAAAATCTATATTCAAGAGCAAATTAGCCACATACACGGCTCTTATCCGTCATCATGTCCTTCACGAAAGAATAATATTTCCTGCCGCGACATGGTGAATGATTATTTGAATAAATACATTCCCATTGAATTCTAGAAGGCATGCATTGAAACATTTATTCAAATTGATTAATTTAGTAATAATATAAAAATTACAAATGAACTGTACATGCCATGTGATCTATGACAGGAGTCTTCGGTCCGGTGAGTTTAACAGTCTAATAACAAACACGGTAAGTTATGACTGGTCCAATATTATATTACTACGATGTATGTCCAATATTATTATTACTACGATGCTGCGAGAATTGCACGCTGACGGGTCTTGGCGCAGGAGCGTCAGATGGCAGCGCGGCGTTGTGTCGCCGGCTACGACGCCACGCCCGGTGTCCGTCGAAGTAGCTGCCTCGAGCCCCCAATTAATCGGCTACAACCGCTAAACTCATTTGGATGATCAGGATCGTCAGCAAGGGCCCGTTTATGGTTCGAAGTGGTTATTGCAAGTGCAGATGCCCTAGCTTAGGCAGAGAAAGGCCATCAAACTCCACTTTCTCGCATTGTTTTGACAAGTATCGCGTAATACTGTCTTAACTGTTCGGCAGAAGCTTCGGACGATAGAATGACAGTTTTTGTTGGCTGTGGTTTTGTTATGCAGGTTATACCCGGAAGTTTTTCAAAGGTTTCATATTCCGAAACCCTTGGAGTCTTCGACCGGTCACAATACATCGCCTCCGTGAAAATCACCTCTTTCATGCGCGGTCTCGTCACGTGATTGCTGTACTGTACTCCTATGTGCTAAATTCGGATGTTCGAGAAAGTTCTAGCGTTCTACCATGGATTGACCTTTTAAAAGTGCGCTATTGGTCTAAATACGTTACTTTTTTCCTTTCTTTCTTCAAAAGTCGTTGTTCGGGTACCAGATGCGCGTACAATGAGTAATTTATAGGGACCTAAGGGATTAGCGAAACTCGTTGCTTCGTACGTGTTACACGGGGAAACAAAAGGTGTCTCGAGGCTCAGAGCGAATTCACTCGCCTTTCACCAAGGAGGTCCAGCTTCCATTCAAATGGATTGCGTTTATCTTCAATATTGTAGTCGTAGGAAGATGGTGAAAAAACATGAGACCTACACTGTTGTCTCAAGCATCTTTGTTATCCAAGGGCAAAGTATAACTCAAAAATTTGGAGCAATATTTTTAGAACATTTTGATAATGTAAAAGCTTTGTGTAAAGTACCCCAAAAATCAAATTATCCTTTTCAAACTCCAAGGGCCTCGGAATATCAGTTTAAGAAAAAATTGGCTGAATGGTTTAAGTGCTAGTTTTTGTTACTTCCCACTGAAAATGTTCTTTTGGATTGTGAAATAAATTTAGAAGTTTCCAAAATGGTTGAATATGATGATTACTACTGTGATAGTAGTAATGTAAATCACATCAATAACCATTTCCAAGATTGAAGAAAAAAAAATTTAAGTATCCCACAAAAAGAACTAAATATTTATGTCAAGGACTCCTTTAGAACTTTTCAAGGCCTTATCTCTAGGACACAAATGACAAGCAATTTACAGCACAAATGATTGCATCATCACACATGCAACCAAACTCTGAGGGAACCGTGGGGAGGTAGCGGTAAATGGAACAGCAGACCAATTTTGTCACACAAACGTCAAATGCCCAAAATAAAATCTCTTATAATTTTATTATGCTGTTAAACAAACAATAGAGTATACAAACTCCTTTATGTTGTTTTATTGCATTCATACAAATTTGAAACTCACTCCTAACATTGCTAGTTTTCAAAAAAGATGCTCATGCAATAAATCTAACTATTAACTAATTACATTGTTTTATTTACGAAATTGAAGTGATATCCAACACTATTAAAAACGTTCGAACCTAAACATGTAACCAATCAATAATTACACAATATTAAATGAAAACCATCTACAAAGCTTCCAGTTGAAAAAATGAAGCACCATTTCAGTCATTCCAATAATTTTAATCACCTAAATTTCGTATGAAATTATCAGTAAAAATACGATATTTAAGTAACGTTTTAAACATTATTTAAGAAAATCTACACCCCAAAATCTTTAGGGTGCAATATTTTCTTCAATCCCATTTTTTCCACGTTCAGCTCATAAATAGGGGCATTTCACTGTTCTGCAATAGGAGTCAGTGTGAGGAAGGTAAAGAAACAAAACTTTAACAAATTCAGTATGGAAAATTTATTACATGAGTGAAGTACATTACACTCGCCTTAACGATTAGACTTAGCAACTCTCTCAAGTTCATCCTTCTTCTTAATAGCATAAGAGTTTGAAGAACCCTGCAAAAGATCACAATATTTTAATTAAACATTAGGAATTGTTTAGTTGAAAAAGACATATGTTTAGCCTTTTAAAGATTCTTGAACCCTTTTGACATGAAACTAAATAAAAAAAATTACCTTGGCAGCATTGATCAATTCATCAGCCACACACTCAGCAATGCTCTTAATGTTTCGGAATGCAGCCTCTCTGGCTCCAGTGCAGAGCAACCAGATAGCCTAAAAAAATGACAGCATACAATTAAATCTACCAACATCCATCCATCCGAATTTATACACCACATATATACTCAACATTAACATAATATCTCTAATCTATATATATAAAGAAGTGTGTTAGTTACTCCATTGAACTCAAGAACGGCTGAAGATTTAGCTGAAAAGCTTGGCAGGAGGTATTTAGAGCCAGGAGAAGACATGCAGATACTTTTTATCCCATTGACCAGATTCCGATTGATGACATAACGCAGACTATTAGTAAACGTGGTATAACAAAAAGAATCAGACTTGGATACAAAACGCAAAGACAGCTATTAAGATGACGTATAATACATAGTAATGACTTATGGATAGACAATTTGATATTTGTAAGTAAAAATATTAAAAATAAATAATATATAAAAAAACGATAGCATAATGTGCATTAGACACGCACTAACCGACATTAAAAATTTCGCAATGATCGAGAATTAATTTGGAGGAGCATGATTTTTAACGTCTGCGAATTTCCGCAAATACGCAGTATTCACAGATTCATAGGCTGCCGAGAAATAAACGCTCTGCCTCAAAATCGTGGAAACTATGGCGCTATGTGAAGAAATGCAACTGAACAACAACTGAGAGTTCTTGCTTTAATATACATCTGCTGAAGATTTCCGGAGCAATTGCTGAACTTAGTAATGTCAAGTACGCTGTCGATGAATCGCGGATTTAATATTGTCCAAATAATTTCTGGTAATTTTGTTCTCATCAAAACGAACTTACGAAACAAGTATTTTCCTAGAAATTATTTCTAACTACAAAAATTATGAATGATTGAGTGAGCGAAGCAATTTTAGCGGCTAAGAATAAAGATGTATGACGTAAACTACATATTAAAATAAGATCATGAACAATCATTCAATTTCCAATCTATTGACTGCGTCAAAATGAGATGAAGCCACAATATCCAATTGATTTTTAATCACTTTGGACGTGCCTGTTACCACGCACAATTTACGCCAAAGTGGCTCCGTAGTAATCAATGCTTTGAAACCATAAACCAACAAACTGTGCACGGTAGCGTGTTGGTGGTTACAAAGTGAGATGAACAAGTGTAATTTACGCTACCGATAATGATAGGAAAATTCAAAGATGAGGAAGTTCTCAATTGCCCGAGGATACCGTGATCCAATCCGAATATGTCATTTTTGAATTTAAAAATTTCAATTTCGATACGTGTCTTCATTTGCATGACATCAACAAATCAAAGCCAATCCTTAAAAGTTGTGTGGTTACAATCAGACATTCATGTTTTTCCCGCCCATGAGTCATTATACGTGGATGATTCAAGGTCGGAAGACACATCTGCGTTGTTTTGTTTTTGCGCCTTGATAATAAAACAAATAACGTCCGTTTATCACAAGGTACTTAAATGAAAGAGCAACCTTGTACTAAAATACAGATAATTATGAATGATTAATGTAGTTTTAATTTTTTTGTATTTTTTTCCAATAAAAAACTGCGGTTATTTATTGCCATTAGGCGAAAAAGTTCGCCGGGTCAGCAGTATATATATATATATATATGAACAAGTTTCAGAAAAGTAATTTGCACAATAAAGACATTCCCATACAATTCTAGACTAATTCAATGACAATTTATACCAGGCTTTTGACAGCAGAGGGTTTGAAAAAAATATTAGAAAACACAGAAAAAACACCAGGCCAAAAATTTGATATTCAAATTGTTTTTGAAGATCTGATACAGAAAATCTGACAGATTGCGATTTCGAGGTCAAGCCTTACCATATGGTTAAAAATATCTCAGTTCGAAACATTTGGAGATAATGCCATGAAACCAGATATTGAGATAAAGGATGTTGAATGAACCACATTAATATTTCACATTCATATTTGTAAATTTTGTATTTAAAACTTGGTACTATCTTTACGTTAAAATTTGAAATGTGTTAATTCATATCTCGTGCACAGGGCTTTGCCTTCAGAAATATGCACGGATGTGATGTTTTGTATTTCACATATGTGAATTATGCAATGTGAAATAAATTGAAATTTTGAAACCGTGTGACTATTTTGTTTCAATAACAGTCAACTCCGGTAACAGTGAACCTAAGTCATTGGTCTTGTTTCACTTTCATTATAAATATATGAGGTGAGGTGGGGGTAGCAGACCCGGATTGTATAATCAGTTTAATTATCCGTTTGCATCATGCTGTTAAGGAAAGGATCTTGTATGTAATTAGACAAGTAAAAGGGCCTTGAGAGTGGTCAGGTGAACTGAGGGATTGAAGTTTGCCAAGGCTACTTAGAGACAGTGAACAATGCAGAATCAAGTATGTAGAGAGCATTAACTCAGAAGGATAGAGAAATTACTAACAAAAAGTACAAAGTAAACTATTAAAAATAATTGATTTTTAAGGTAAAAATAAAGATGTATATCAATAATATTAAGCATTGTAAAGAATTTCTATTTAATTTTGACATGGGATAAAGTGAACCAAAAACATTAGTCCCCAGAAGTTCACAATAACTTGAGTCGACTGTACCATTTAAATATGGGAAATTTTCCCAGAAATACACTGGTGAAAATGTGACTAAATTTTACAGAAATTTCAAATGTACTTTTAGTACGCTCTATGAGAAATATCACAAACAATGTTTCTGCTTTAATTTGCTGAGGTGTAGGAGTATCTTTCATTACACTAAGGAAAACTGGTATCTGTTGGGAAAAAAAAGACCACCTTTACAATTCTATATTTATAATGTATTACTGATATGAATATACAACAGGGAAGATTCTTGAAAACACCCAATATATGTCGTTTTCACTCGGTCACCTAAACCCAGCATGAGAAGTTAAACAAATTTAATCAGATCTATTGAAAACTAATTTTTTTTTTTCGATTCAGGTTCCAGCACAATAATATTAAATTAAGGTTTTCAGTTTCGGTGTCACTGCTTAAAGATTTTAACATTCGCGGTTTAGGTTTGATGTTTGGGCACCAATGTATTCTTACCTGGTTTACACGCCGCAGCGGTGACACATCAACAGCCTGCCGACGAACTGTACCCGCACGTCCAATACGGGTAGAATCTTCTCGGGGTCCAGAGTTGATGATGGCATTTACCAACACTTGGAGAGGATTCTACAACAAATAATTTGCCATTAAGGTTTCCAGAGCGAGTTACTTAAGTTATAACACGAAAATATTACCATTAAGAACATACTTCTCCTGTAAGAAGGTGGATGATTTCAAATGAGTGCTTCACAATTCGCACAGCCATCAACTTTTTGCCGTTATTACGCCCATGCATCATCAATGAATTTGTAAGACGTTCCACAATTGGGCATTGGGCTTTGCGGAAACGTTTTGCTGCATATCTACCCGCAGAGTGAGGCAAATACTTCGCATTCTTCTCCTTTACAGCGACATAGTCCTTAAATCAAACAAGGTAAATATTATTCCAAACCCAACTTCCTTCCTTGCCTAAGATAAAAGTCACAAAGAATGTAATTATCACCAGGCCAGTTACCCTCCCTCAATTTACACAGATAATCTAGAAACATTTTCCACGTTCTTGGAGAAAATTTCTAGTTTGTTTAAAATTGGTCATTTGGTTACCCTCGCACTGCAATACTTCTAAGGAGAAAAATCTTTTATTTATAAATTACTAAACACTCTTTCTCCCAGGGTCATAATTTATTTCTGAGAAATTACAGAAATGAAGTACAATTGTACAATACAGGGTATGATATGGGTAGAAATTCTGACATTCAATTGTGATTGAAGTGTACTGGCATTTTTAATGAGAGTTATGTAATTTTCAGGCAGTTTCTTGCTGGTTTGATGGTGTGAGGAATGGTGTGAATAAAATCATAGTTTTTTTCTTTAAGTTTGAAGTGGTAAAAGAAATTATAATAGAAGAATCCACCTAAGAATGAGCCAAAATGAGTATTTGCTAAAGAAGCGAACATCACATGTAATTCAAAGAATGTGTGTGTGTGTGTGTGTGTGTATATATATATATACACACACACACACATTCTTTGAATTACATGTGATGTTCGCTTATATTATAGACACACACAGCACAGAAGCTCTGAACTTCCTAATCTCCATTACTTCTTGTGGTGAACTACATTTTCATCAAACGAGAAAGCAAGCATCGAAGTGATTTACAAGTTAGCCAACTGCAAATGAATGAATAGAAAAAGTCAAATGGCTGAAAGACAATGACCACAGAACCTTCAGTTACGTCATCAGCAGTTAATGTGTATAGAAACACACTTTAATAATGATAATTTGTACAAACTTTTCTCATGACATATGGTTTGTTGTGTGCAGTTTCACATCAGATTTCATGAATGGAAAAATTGAATTGCTCCATTGAAACTTCTGGGAAAAAAGATACACTTTTCGCAAAAGCACTTTGTAGATTTCTTGGAAAATCACAAAACACCATTAAACAAGCTGCAACTTTGAAAGCTGGAAAGGAAACTACTTACTTAGGTTTGGTTTTTATCCAAACCTGCTTGCATTAGGAATCCTAGAAAGAGTTTCCTCTCCAGCCTTAATACTAAATTAATTACAATGTTACACCTTTTTACAATGCCCAATATTATAATCAGAATCAACATGCATTGCAGATAACTTTTACTTGTATCCACTGTGTGTAATTATTTTGATTACCACTCCATGCCCTTAAAAAATAAAAATTCCCGATAATCCATTTAAGGTGTAATATCAAGAATGCAGTAGTTTTCAGAACTTGTATGTTCAAGAATGCAACTGCAATTAATATTATAAAATTTTTGTATTCTTCCATTCAAGCATGATCGTACAATTTGTTTGTGCAGTCACCACCCAGCTTAATGTACTTCTGTAAAGTGAAAAGCGGTATTTTCTTAAAACTTGAACTAAAGGCTCAGGTTTATTCACATTATAAGTATTAACTCGTTCACTGTAAATAAATAGAATTATAAGTAAAAGCTAGTACTCAAATTTTATTCTCTAAAATATAAGCATTTATTTTCTTTTATTTACGTCCCAATGAACGAGTAAACATTACAAATAAGTCATCAGCATCTCTTAATGCAGCCCAAGCGTACTATAATCCTCTTTTCTCAAAATACTTCTCTAAAAAATATTTAATGAAAAAACAGCCTTCAAACCTACATGATTTTTTCAGAAACCCATAATAAAACAGATGGTAATACAATAGAAAATTTAAAAAAAGCAAACAATCTTTGCTTAGTGAACAAATCAAGGAATTTGGAATGCCTCACATAGAGAGACCACACTTATAACTTCTTAAGATCAAACATTACATCCACACTACATTCTGAGGTCTGAAAAATTTGAAAGAATACCTGAAGGGACATATCCGACACCTGTACATCATCACAACTCCAACGATTGAACAGCTTAATTTCGGGAAGTTCTGCTGGTTGGGCAGGTGCGATGGTAGAGTCAGCCTCCATAGGCTGCCCTTCAACATCATCAAACGTCTCTGGTTCTGCAGCCATATCTGAGGAGAAATTAGTAATCCACATAAGAAGTTACATTACATGCACAATAAAATCTGGGTTTTCCTAGTACTTCCTTCCCTCCCAGCTATTGGATTACATGTAAACACGAACTCAGTTGTTGATGTTTGCGGAGAACACTTAAAATAACTTTTGAAATTGCTGAAAGAGTGAAATGTTGCTATTTTATGAAAGCATGCAAAATAACTGGCGAACTGCTAGACAGAACATTACAGAAGACAATTAAATACACGAACTGCACGCGAAACTTTCATGCATTATATTCATCATCTTGCAAATGAAATGATAATCTTATGAGGCATCAAAAATATCCATGAAATAATTCCCACTCAACATCCATACGTGAAACACGGTAAAACTAGGAGCTTCATATACCCCACGTGTCCTCGCCGTCTCGATGCGCCATTATAGAGAGCCGGACGGTACCAAATTCTTACACTAGGTAAATTAATTCTTTAATTCAAATTAAACTTAGATACGGAATGAACCAAATCACTTCAAAAATAAGACAACAATATACATACCTAACTACTTTAACAACGTTCCCTAACGAAAAGAACCGGAAGAAGCCACCGCAAGTGAGAATCGCTGCCCGAACGATAGAAAGCGAACTCTAGCACATCCGCAGAGAACTATTGAATTTCGTGACGTTTGAGAACAAAAGCTAAACGAGAAGCGTCGATGGTCGAAATCTTTTGAATTAAAAGTTTTGAACGTTTCAAATTCAATGCTGCTGTAGTGTCAAATAAATTTACGTATACATTGTGTTCGATTTCTTCATTAGTAGCTACTGTGTTCGCAAGAGACAAAGAGAGCTGTTGTAATACTTATGTTGTGCCAATAGGTGAGGATGATAATATTTACTTGTACAGTATCGTTATTTGTAGTTTAGGAATAGAAGTTAGTTTAACAGTTCAGTGCTATGAATTGAAACTTTTACCCATTTCGCGACCAAGAATTATCTCTTTATTAGTGAAATTATAAATTAAAACGAATGTTGCGTTTTTTCCTTAGAAATTGCGCAAGACTAAACTAATTAGGAGAAACACTAGATGCAGAAACTTAAATTAAAATCTTCGAAGTTTAGTATTAGGTGTAGACATAAAATATATATTATATAATATAATTTGAACAACATATTATTGATGACTTCTTGTTTTTTAAACATATTGGAAGAACAGATTCTTTGTAAGAAGGTTATTGTTTTAGAATGTTTTGTTTGGGAGTATCTGAAGTGGGCATTAAAATCTTTATAGCACTTCTAATATGTTTCTTCTATTATAAATATGAATTAATATTTGATTGTTGTTTGTTTCCAGATGCATCTACAATTTATTGAACTCAAGTATACATTTGGATGGATTCTTTTAATTCTTTGTCACTTGATGATTCACCACGGCACAAACTGCACAGATCAATGTCATTGTCAGCTTTATCTCCACGGAAGGAAATACAAACCGCACAGAAAGAGTTTTCAGGTCCATTGGGCAATGCTATTTTCAGGCAATATAGCTATAATGAGTTAGGTGTTATTCCAGGCACTTCATCATTAAGATATTCACAGAAATTTGTGAGTGAGTTTCATATAGATCTTGCTGGGACAAAAAATAGTGCAGATTTGTTACCAGGGAAGAATTGGTTAGATAAACATTTTGACTTAAGCCAGCTTATAAATCCTACTGAGCAACCAAAAAGACAGAATGAAGAGCCAGAACATTTCAAGAAAGTTGATTTGCATCGTAAAAGGACACATGAACCATCAGATTCAAATGAGGATTTTCAAAGCAGGAAATTGTTCAAATATACTCCTGTCATAAATAATGAACTTAAAAATTCTAAGCCAGAGTTCAAACAGAATGCATCCGTTGATGATGAAAATGCAGGTCATCCTAGAACAGTGACACAATTACTATTCGTTATAGTTCCTTTGCTGCTTGCCGTGTTTGCCACCTTTGGAACACAGTATGCTTCTTACCAAAAAGTGTGCGAAGCTACATTAGATGTCAAAAGTATAGAAAACTTATTGAGTTCACGTATATATGGTCAAGAGAAAGCAGTCCAAAGAATCATACAAAATTTTAAGAATTTCAATTCCTCTGATCAAAATGGTTTGCATGTAATTGTTCTTAATGGTCCAACTGGTGTAGGAAAGACTTACACAGCAACACTTTTAGAAGAAATATTCCCGTGGAAACACAATATTCACCAGTTTATAATGCCGCTGGACTTTGAAAAATTGTCAGAACGGTCTCTGCAGAGTTATCCGTTTTGTGGTGATCATTTTGTTATAATGGATGACTTAAGAATTGAAGATATAAAAGATGTTGCGTACATAGTATCATATCTACAGAGGCTTGCATCATCAAATAAAGTAATTGCTTTACTCATTTTTAAATTTCATAAGCAACTCTCTGGAAAAGTTAGTGAAAATGAAGTGTTGGAAATGTCCAGTGCAGTACAGAAACAATTAGTAGAGAGAGGTATTGATGATTGCGTGATGATTGATTTTAAAACGTTAGAGAAAAAAGAAGTGGAATTGTGCATAAAAGAGGCTCTTAGTCGACACTGGATTCCAGTTACTGAACAAGCTATCAAGACAATATTGGATCAAGTTGATTACCATAGTGAAGGTTGTAAAAGGATTTCTAGTAAAATTGCTGTAGTGAATGAACTCTGGGTCCGACCACCATAATTGTCATAAATCTCAACCCATGAAATCAGTGCCTACCTTAATTTTAATAATGTGGAGTTGAAATAAGACTTGAGATCTCTATTTCTGTGTTCATAAATTAGTATTTTAACTTTTGTAATTATTTTTAAGGTGACCTTTACAATTTTGATATTCATGTATTTCATTAGATGAACAATTTAAGAGGGTTAATGACCTTGCTTTGCTGAATTTTAGCCAACTTTCCCACACTGTTTGAACCAAATATATGAAGTGTTATTTATACTGTGTATATTATTTTTCAAGACCTTGTTATTAAAAGAATCTTCTTTTTCTGTTTAGTGTTAGGAATTTTAAGTACAGTTGTAACTTGCACTGTCTTGTGCCCAGGGGTGTTTCCAAAGGAAATATTTCAGTGATAATTAAAAGTATTTTAGAATAAGATCATGTTCAAATTATAAATGCTCAATGTCTCAATGTGTTTCCTGTCATAGTTATGTAAGTTGTTCACTTTATCCAAAGGACTCAGGTGTAATTTGTTGTGTTGTGTTTTATATTGAAGCAGTCTGAAGTTATGAAACACCTATGTGTTAAAGGACTGAAAATAAAACAATTTTGTTTTTAGTCATTGATGTATTTTATTGCTTCCATAGAAAAGTTTCTAATCACTTCAGTTTTTGTACTGATTACATCTGTGATACTCATGACTTCTACTTCTTTTTCTTGGCCTGTAACTTAAATCTGTGGACATTCACTTATGTTTGACAATGTCTTTCATATTCAGAATCGGTTGAGCAAAATGGATTGTTGGTACCATCTTTATTTTTAATTCTACCCATATTTTTACCAATAATTTATACCAATAATTTGAATTTTTAAGTGGTTACAGTATTCATATGCAGTGCACAATGATGAAAATACAGATCTTGAGGCATCTCGAGATTACGCAGACTGGTCACATATGATTTACTTGTGAGAATTAGATTTAATTTTTACTTAATCTTTAAAAGGTGGGTGAGAGCAAGCGGAGTCCTTCAAGGCAAATCTATCTTATTTTCATCATTACAAAAATTACAGAAGGTTATGGAGACTGGTATTCCTTCATTTTGTTAGCAGACTGCTCCAGCTGAGCATGTAAAGGTTATCATTCACCATCATTTTAGACTTGTATTAAATGGAAACACATAAATTGCCTCTGAGGTGTTTTGATTGACCTTTCCTGAAACACTAGGAAAAACCACCATCATTTATATAAAAATTCTAGGCAATAAAAGAAACAAAAATGTAACCTATGGTTGCTAATAACTTCAATGTTAAAGCAACCTTAAATAACAAAAATTAACCTAGAAAATCTGATTTGAAACTAAAGAGAAAATTTCTTTAGTAGTAGTGACCAAACAGTAAAAGCTTTCTATAAATAAATTTCAGAGAGTTAAAATTAAATGTTGACAAAACTGTTAACTTTAAGCTTCATCAAAATTATCCTGAACAAATCATGACAGTGGAAGTTGATAATGAGGTTGTGAAACAGACTATCATAAGTTTTTAGGAATATTCATTGATCAAAATCTAACTT